>CM039718.1:34738177-35116350 GCA_022539455.1 Dendrobium nobile | reverse complement strand
CGAGCTGGTGTTAATATATATATATATATATTATATATATATTATATATATATTTATAATATATTATAATAATATATAAATTATATATATATATATATTTATATATATATATATATATTTATAATATATATATAATATTCAAAGGATGAAAGTTGTAGTAAATCTAGCAGTTCCATGCTTAATAATTTCTTTCCAACCATCTATTTTTCTTAGTCAAGCTAGAATGAAGACATGATTGTAAACAAAAATTATAACTTTTGAAGCTCTTTTCACAAGATCTTGAATCTGAGGCATGTTCCAAAAATCTCTAAGAATAAGATTTAAATAGTGAGCAGAATATACAGACCAATAAATGTTGTCAGACCTTTCATGTAGTAATTTCGCTGCCTTTTTATAATTTGTAGCATTATCTGTTAAAAGCTGCACAATATTTTGTGGCCCATCCATTCAACAACTTCACAAACTAATGAACATAATGTCTTGGGATCCTTTGTAATATCAAAAGCATCCATAGATTTTAAGAAAGCTACATCCCTTGGACAATAAATAAGAAAATTAATCAAGGTTCTATTCATATTATCTGTCTAACCATCTACCATGAGTGTGGAACATATTTCTTTCCAATATCTTCTATATGAATCTATCAACAACTGATATTGCTCTTTGCAATATCGTAGAAGATTAACTCTAAATTTGTGGTAGGATGACAGTTATAGCAAGGTCCAATTACAGCTATAACATCAAATGCCTTTTGCTCGAAAGCAGACTTTATGACATTAAATGGGATGCAACTGTCATAAAACCATCTCCCAACTGCCAAATCAGCATGGTTTATGGTTTCTTTGAAAGCCATTACACTTTTTAATGATGGTTGATAACTTGGTTAAGTTCTTGGTGCAAAAAAGTTATATATTTCATCTTCTTTTTCTCTTCCCTTTATCAAGTTCTTTATAGTATGCATCAGAGGTTTGTTACTTTGGAAGTGATGAAGACCCCCTTTCCTCATCTATATGTTCATCAACAAACACTATTGTGTTTTTCTCTAACTCCTCTTGGGTTAGTTGTTTTTTCTTACCTATTTCTTTTAGATTTTCTTGCATCTGATGACGAATGTCATGTGGGACTTTTTTGCAATAAGATATGTTACCTCTTATTCCAGCTAGATACTGCTTTATCCTATTAATTCATCCACCTTTATAAATAGTCCCACAATGTAGGCATCTATATTATTTTTTTCCATCTGCACCTTTACTTTCACTGCAATGACTCCAAACAATATCGATCCTTTCATGCAATCTATGAGAAGAAATTGTTGGTAGATCCATTCTGGAGTAATAAAAAATACATTAATTATCATCAGTCATCACAGTCTAAATTAGAATTTGTAATTTTGGCCCAAATAGTTGGGATAGTTTCTTTACTAAAAGGAAAGGAGCAGCATGTAGTTGGGAGTGCTTGTGGTGTATCATATGGAAGATATAGCATAACTGTTCAAGATTGCTGGCCAAAAAGGATGTATGAACAACTTAATATAAGCCTTAGTTGATATTTTGAAGATGGTGTGGGATAAGACTCTTGGAATTTGTGTATTCAAAGCGAAAGCAGGGGTGTAATTTGGGTATCGAATATTAATTTCGGTTTGCTTTATGATAATTATGATATAGATTAACTAGATAGTTTAGGTTATATAGGATAATGACTAGATATAAAACGATAAGAAAAGAAGGATTAGTTTGGAATTTGAATTTTAACGATGAGATGATTTGAATTTAATTAGGTTGTATTATTTAATGGAGATGTTCTTGGAATTGATTATTGAAAAAATTGAATTCAAATTTAAACTTTGAATTTGAAGCTCAAAGTCAAATTTGAATGAATCAATAAAATGAGATTTAGAGGAAGAAAATGAGGTTTGCATAATGTTTTTCCAACAAATCTACTAGAAAAAGCCTATATAGTGGCAGCGTAGGAACAAAAAAATTAGGAAAAAAATCAAGGAAACAAGAGGGAAGAAAAAAAGAAAAATGGATGTAGGAAAGCAATAACCTCATGAAAGTTAATGCAAGATAGGAAGTATAACTATGAATTAGATACGAAACTGAAAGAATTGAAAGAGAAGTATATGAAATAGTGAATCAACAACCTGATAATGATCTTTATCACATTTAAATTGTTTAATCTTCAACATTAAAAATTACGAAGCCAATATATGGGTTGTAGTTTTTTATTCACCTCTTTATAATTATGCTTATACACAACAAAAGCTATTTATAGAAAAATCCTCACAAATGAAAGCCCAAACTCTAAAGGATAATAACATAATAATCCTTATGAAAATAATAAATGATCGAAAAACATCTAATTTCAAATCAATAAAAATGCATAAATAAATTTCTATTTTGATCATCAATAATTAGACAACATTCGGCTTGAACTGGCCAACAAAATTGCAAGAATGGAAATAGTGAAACACAAACACAGGATTGAAATTTCAATTTCCACCATCAAACAAGAAAACTCATCAACAATCAGAAGCTACAGTCGAATGCAAAAAGGAGTGAGGAGAAGTGCGAGAAAATTGAAAAACTCACAGTGGGTAGGAGAGGAGAACTTGACCAAGAGAATGAAGCCTTCAATGACTTTGATCAGCTTCGTCGCTCCGGAAAAATAGCAGCTTCTGTCTGTCTTCCGTCCGTCCCGTCTGAGAGGTGTCGCAAGCTTGGAGGAACCTCAAATGAATGAGGGATTGAATGAATAAGGTTTGTATTCATTTTCTTATAAACTTCTAGTTCTCTAAGTTATTAAATTAAATCGTATGGCTAAAAAATTGTTTTATTTGAACCGAAAGTTTTTTCTAAACTGGTCCTATTTTTTGGTTCAGCGGTCAAACTATCGGTACAAATGGTTCACACCCGGTTCTCTAACAAGGTGGTTCTTAAGCAACCCGTAATCGGCTACGGCTGGTTTACATTTCAACCGATTGAACGGCCGGTACAGTCCAATTTTAAAAACGTTTATTATAATCCTAGCAGCGTTTGCACAATGTTGTGTGGTAAACTATATAGCAATAAAGGAATTCCATCAGGACTAATGCAAATCCAATTGACCTTATAAACCTTTTTCGGCCAGAATTGACTCAACTCTACTATAGGTAATTCTGCCAATTATAATTAGCTTAAATGAGTCTAGGAGGGCTGCACTAAGGTTAAATAAATTTAATAGTCTTAAACTAAGCATAAATTCATTAAAATTTATATATTAACCAATATTCACCTTAGAAGATTCATTTTGACTTGAATTTACCTAAGAGGTTTACATTGATTTAGTGTACATAGGTTGGTCCTTTTTTTTTTACTTAGGGTAACCTACGACATCTGTAGGTTCAGCATCTGGATTGACCTATTCTGACCTGATTGAAAAAAAACTGCAATAAGAGAATTTGAGGAGGAAAAAGGGAATTTTTTAGTCACACTAGGTCATTTCAACCATCAGCCTAGTTCTAAATATTATTCAGATCAAGGTAGAATACATTACATCCATCTTAGTTTTCAAAATTATGAAGTTTTTATCAAATTTTCATATCAAATTTCTATTTCTATTACCAAAAAGTTCAAATAATTTTACATCGATAAAACTTTCACCATGTAACTTTTTATATGTTATAGAAATTAAGATAATATATATTTTGAATATTTTCCAAAAATTTTAAAATGTGTGTTTTGAAATTTGTAGGATTTTTATTGAATAGAAACTTATTTAGATGTTAAAAAATATTATTGGGGTACAATAAAAAGTTATAAAACATTGTTTTACACAATTTCTGATAATTTTGTTAATTTTTTGAAAATGTGTATTTTTGCCTAACAAGATTTTCTGTTACCTAGCATTATAGAAATGTGTGTGATTTTGACACGTGCTCAATTACTCTTTAAATACTAATTTGATGATATTTGCGAATATGTGGTCAAATTATATATGTTGGGAGATATAAAGGGTCATAATCATTTGAAATTCTGTGTCATGTAATATTCTGGTTCCTATAAGCATGTTCTAGAGGCTAAAAGCCATATTTTGATGCCTACGGGCATATTTTAGTGATATAAGGACAAAAGAAAGTCTTTAGGGGCAAGAATCCTTTGATACTCTATCTGGGTATAGAAAATATAATATGAATTGCTATATAATATGCATTAAAATTTATTTTTCTGCTTACTATTATTATTTAAATAATTGGATAATTACTATGCTCATATTATTTTTTTAGTACAGTGATTTCTTAGAGTACATTTAACTGCTTTTAAAAATTCAGCAAAATGTTAAAAAAAGAATTTGGAAATTTAGATCTAATTGTGTGGCCTACTGAGCTATTATTGCTCGCTGTGATTTTACTTCTGGTTTTCAAGATCTTAGAAGGGGAATGAGATTATTGATTAGTAGTTCACGATCCGATCTGTGTTTATAGGTATTTACCTATTTTGATTTTTGTTTTGTCATGGCTAGTTTACTATTTAATTATGTTATGTAGCTTCTACACATAGCCATATATTGTAATACATATATTTTGATGAAATAAAAGAAATATTAAGGATGAGCTTCATTTTAACTCTATAGTCTACAATTTACTAAAAATTGATTATTTGAAGAGAATATAAAATATTCTAAAACTAGATCATGTGATTTATTTTTCACAGCTCAGCGTGATAAGACTTGTCTTAGTTTAGTTTGTTATAACAAGCTTTTGTGGTATCAGAGCAATAGTTTTGGAATGGATCATAAAGTAAAGCTATTAGAATTGATATATAAGTCTAGTGGGATAATTTGAAGTCTATCTAGGTGCTCATTATTTTTGTTTTGTTTACATAATATTTAGTTACATATTCTATGTGATTATGGATCTATCAAACCCAGACATAAAAAATTGACAAAATTCTAGTTAGGCAGCTCCTGTATATAGTACTGCCCTGATTGTTGGTTTAGATATAATTTCACAGCTTACTTCTTTGATAGAGTATATGATGGGTGAGGCATAAAGAAAGGTTCATGCATGTGACATCTGAAGAGGTAGACAGACATATGTAGATGTTTTTGAGATTGAAGCCTCTAAGATTTAAAGTGAGCCTAGAGAAGCAGAGGATTGATTGAGGAGGCTAAAAAAGGTATTTGACATGATGCATTATCCTCATGAGAGGAATGTATCATTAATTAGAATTTTATCTATTAGATTGCAAGGAAGAGCACTGATGGATGAGCTAGCAGGAGGAAAGTTTTCATGAGAGATTGAATTCTCTGATTAGTTGGGAAGTGTTTTCTGATACATTTTAAGCTTGGTTTGTGCCACCTTTTACATGAACGTAGATGCAGGAGAATTTTTTTGGCTGGTATAAGGGAGTAAGAGAGTTATCTAGTATGAGATTGAGTTCACTACTTTGGCTAGATATGTTATATAGTTGGTTAACACTAATGTGAAGAAGTCCTATAGATTTCTAGGACTTCTGAATACCCTGTGAAAGTTCTGGTGCCATTTAACATTTATAATTTCTCTGAGTTGGTGCAGGGGACTCATTTTATAGAGAATAATATGTTATCTATATAATAGTGGTGGACTGCTAGTTCAAAGATGTTTAATGGTTAGACTTGTGGTAGAAGCTTTTCTAGGAAAAAGAGAAATTATAAAACTATATACGGTTAGAACCCCTACCAAACATAGGATCTATTATAGATCTGATCTAAGTAATGTGTTTATATTTTGATGATAACAAATATTATTGTATCTAATACTGCTCTTTACTATTTATGTGATATTGTGTTTTTTTCTGTGTACTAATATTTTAGGAATTCAGTCCATCGTTCACTTACAATTATGATTAGCTCAAGACTGAGTAGACTAGGATTCCAGTCTATTATTTTCAATTTATTCTATATTTCTCTTTTCTTGAGTCATATCTTATATTTGGGTGGATATTTTTGCTAAGAAACCATGCACACACATAGGGGGAGATAGAAAAATGTTTTTCAGAGAGACTTTTTTTTTTTGTAATTTGTTTTGTAAGACTTGTATTTGTACTATATGATACGTGTATCATATTATACGCTTTTAATTCATACCTTACGATCTATTGTGCTATACCAAACCTTAGACTCCAAAGGTTAAGAAAGACACTAATTCAGTATTAATTGTACAGTATGATTTAGATCATACTGCAAGCCCTAATTAAAATCTTTTTAATTAATCCTATCATAACAAGCAATAATATGATGGAAAATTATTATGATTAATCGTGCTGTTAAAAATTGTTCGTATTGTACAACTACCCGTATATGAAATTTGTCATCCCTTGGATCGTACCAAATGAAATCCATGATTTTTGTTCTGATCATATCGTATGATGTTCACAGTGTTAGATGATCACCCATGTATGAAGTTGCTCAACCAAGAATTGCCCAAACTAATAAAAAGAATTTCTACATATCATACTGTATGATTTGTGATCATACTATATGATGTATTATATAAGTTGAACAGTTTATCTGAACAAACTTGCTGGATGAGCCTGAATTAAACTGATCTTACTATATGATATGTCTATCATACTGTATGAATAGAAGACGAATGGCTTGTAAATTAGGGGTTTTTTGAAGCACTCTATTTAAGGATTTCTAATGCTCTTGTTAAAAATCTTTGGATGTTTAGTCTTCTTGAGAGGGAGCTTGAGGGAGAGAAGAGGTGTTTGGTGAGAGAAGAGAGGGAGTTGTGAAGGAATTCACAAGGTTGCTCCAAGCAAGAATCTTGCCTTGTAAATATAAGTGTCTTCCTAAAATCTTTGTGGCTCTAGAGAAGAAGTTCTTCAGCAAAGATTGTAGTTCTCTAACCATCACCTAGAAGGTGAAAATAAATTTGTGGTTCTCTGACCATCACCAAGAGAGTGAAAATAGAGTTAAGGTTCTCTGCATATAAAAGAGTCACCATTCTCTACCGCACTAAGGAGGTGAAGCAATGTTTGTATATGCTTCTCTACCTTATTATAGGAGTAAAATGAGAGTCCCTTCTATTTAGTGTAATACTTGGAGAGGGAGTCTCCAAGGAGGGGACGTAGGTTAGGTTGATCGAACCACTATAAAATTTGGTATATTCTTTATATTTATTTTCCACATTTTTATTTTGCACATTTTTGTGATTTGGTCTGTGGTCAAAATACATGATTTGTATTATTATAAAATTTGTTCTATTTTCACATGAAGAGGTTTTAACTTTTTTCTTATTAAAGAAAATTTTAAAATAACCAATTCAACCCCATCTTGGTTAGCCTCGGGACTAGTTCTTTAGGGTTTAACCACCCTCACAATCTTTCAAGTGATATCAGAGAGGGATTCATAAGATCAAGCTTTAGAAAATTTTGAATTAGGATCCATGGCTAACTTTGGCAATCACAATACTGCGGAAGGCTATTCAATTAATCAACCACCTATATTTAGAAATATACCTTTTGTTTTTTTACAAAACTCATATATCCACCTTTTTATAATTAATTGATTATTGTATGTGGATGCTTGTTCTAAATAGTTATTTTGCACCTTCATGATTAGTAAATGATTTTAAAACTAAAATCCTTTTTTTTAAATCAACTATTGATGATAAAGATTTAGCTCAACTTAATGCTAAATGCCTAAAGTGTTTCTTTTATGCTTTGAAATCTTAGGATTACATGCATGTATCTACCTATACTACTGGCAAATAAATTTGAGATAGATTATATATTACTTATGAAGGAACAAGTGAAGTGAAACAATCTAGGATAAATTTCTGCTGCATGAATATGAACTCTTTCGCATAAAACCTAGTGAATCCATATGTGAAATGTATACTAGGTTTACATAAATTAACACATCCCTACATGCTTTAGGTAAGGAATTATCAAATTTTGAAAAAGTAAATAAGATTCTACGTTTTTTACCTTCTTCCTATGATGCAAAAGATATAGCTATTATAGAATCCAAGGATTTGAATGTTTATTCGATTAATATTTTATTTGGATCACTCATTACATATGAGTGAGGAGTGTACCAAAGACAAATTGATGCACATGAAAGAAAGAAGGAGAAAATTAATGCCTTTAAGGCTAGTGATTTAGACAGTCCCTCTGAAGAAGGAGATGAAGAAATTACACTGATGACTCGACAGTTTAAAAGCTTTCTAATGAAAAAGCAAAAGCATCATCAGCAATGGAATAAAGGAAAGAATTATAGAAATTCTAAAGCTTCTGATGATATTGTCTATTATAAATATAGGAAACAAGGGCATGTTAAAACTAAATACCCAACTATTATTGGCCATCAAACCAAGGAGAATGCTAAAGAAGAAAGCTAAATTCCATAAGGAGAAGCAAAAATCTCAAAAAGCATTTTTAGTAGACTCCGCTTAAGATTCATCTAGAAAAGAAACATAAGAGGAAGTGAAAATCTGTCTTAATGGAAAACAGCTATCTTGATCAGTCTGATCAAGATGAGGTGTGTATATTTTCATATGATGAATTATTTGTTGTTTTAGAAGAAATTCATGATTCTTATAGGAAACTGAAAAGAAGCAGAGTAGCTTGAAAACTGAATGCTCAGTTCGATAAAAATAAAATGAAATACTTAGAAAAGATGTTTCTAATGTTTATAAGGATCATATGGCTTTGCCGGATGAGTTTGATGAATTGAATAAGAAATATTGCGCTTTATCTAAAACACATGAATCTTTGAAAGCATTGCATCTTGATTTAGAAAAGTCATTTAAAGTGTTAGAAGCATGTGTTAACATTTTATATCTCAGTGAGCACTCATTAAAAATTGAAACTTCTACTCTTAAAAGTACTAATGAAATGTTTTTAGAAAAAATAAAGGTTTTTCAAAATAAACCTATTTGTAAGCACAAATCATGGCGTGCATTTCATAAACCTAAGAATAGGAATCATAACTATCATATGTTTGTTAACTCTTTTACTAATGTTAGATGTTATTCATGTGACTTATTAGGACACATTAGCTACACTTGCATTATTCATCACAGAATACATTGGGTGTGGAGACCAAAGTTGCAACAAACACAGCATGACATGCATTCTGATAATTTATCCAAATTTAAGAAGAGACCCAAACTCACTTGGGCTCCCAAAACTATTCTTGTATGATCTTTATATTTGTGGTCTCTCATAAATGACCTAGTGAGATCATGTGATTTTTTAGCTTGATATAATAACCTTATCACTTAAAATAAGCCATTCATGAGCTTCTCAATGTATGTGTTTTTATCTTGTTACTTTTTGTGATTTTATTTTTATTTTATGTTCTTGTTCTTTTAGTTTCGTTGTTATCATTCTTTATGATTGTGTCATGGTCATCACACAAACCATCTTACTTAATCTCACTATCTATTCTAGAATAAAAAAAAATTTAAACCATAATGTATGAACCACTTTTGTATTGTATGATCTGTACAGCATTGCTTAGATCATAAACCTTGGCTTGATGAATGATCCATATTGCTAATATCAATGAACATCATACTATACAAACACCTCTTTGTACTGTAAGCTCCATATGTCAACTCTATTTGGGATGAATTAAATTCAATTTGGAATGAAATTTATTGTTTATCATACTGTACAAACATCTGTTCGTATTGTACAAACTTTCTTGTCAACACTCATACAGCTTGACTCCTTGGGACGAGATCCATGGCTCTAACCATCCCAAAAGAAGCCTGATCTTACTGTATGATCAGATACAATTATTTGATGAATCGTATGGCCTATCACTTCCATTAATAAATCATGGATTATCTCGTATAATATCCAGATCGTACGATACGATTTGCTCATATTCTATATAAACCGCATACCTCTTTCAAATTTTTCACACCTCTCTTAAGATCCCTCCATCTTACATTCCAATCCTTGCAATGGCCTATGAGAAACATAGTATCAAAGCTTGGGGGCTTTCCCTTCTCGGAGCATTATAGATGAACATTTTCTGATAGCTTCTGATGAAGCTGCCTACAAATAGTATAAGGAAGCTAAGATCAAGCCCTCCAAACTTTTGAATGAGCAGGCTCTTAGCTTCCCCGTAATAAACCTTTTCAACTCAACTACACTTCAATTTCTTCTAACCTTGGCCTATCACTTCCATTCATAAATCCTTTATGAATTTCTCACAAACTTTAGGATTAGTGGGGAAGCTATGGTTATGACCTCCTGAGTGGGCAACCAAAATATAGAATTAACCAAGGAAGACATAGGAATCCACCATCAACTAAACACCCAAGGGAATAGACCTCTAGCCATATCCTCTATATCCGATTTCGACTAGAGTGTTGTGAACCTTCTACTAAGAAATGTTGCCCTTAATTACCACCAACCTTTGGTTCATACCCTTAACTAAAATGCTAGGGTTATCCAACACATTCTGAGAACTTCAATCATACCTAAAGTTAAAGACCGAATAAATATGCCTCCTCTACTATCAATTGTTATTTATTTCATCTTGTTAAATACCCAAATTAATGAAGCTCAAATGCTAATTAGTACTCACTTGCATTCAACTCCCAGCCACTAGGAGAGAGGAAAACATTTCCTTAGGACATGTAATAAGATATATCCTAAAAAGAAAATACAACATCAGATAACCTGCACCTCCTGATCACAGTCCAATCTTCTTTTTTGATGCCTCTTTCAAAATGTTAATTCATAGGGATCAGAAGCTTAAAGATCCTCTCTTTGATGATGAAGGAGAAGCTGCCCTTGCAGCTGATCCTACACCTAAACCATCTCCTCACCACTACTAATATGAGGAGCTGATTCAGCAAGTTAATATACTAGAGACTTGCCTGGATCAACAACAGATTCAACACAATATTGATATGGGTTGGTTCGGGGAGCAGTTTAGAAATATTTAACACCATATCACCTTAATCCATCAGCAGTATGACTATTTTAGTCAGTTCTTCCAAAAACCTCGACCTCCACCTTCTGATCAGGATCCATTACCGTACTAGTTTTTGTTATTTTTGTTATGATTGTACTATTTACTTTTAAGTCTATGTATTTTTTTTTTTATTTATATTTTTCTTTGGAATGAAATCTTCTTTCATGTCCTTATTGCATTTTTTTCTTTCTTTAAACATTTTCTCAAATGGCACTTCCTTATAGTATCTTTAAGCTTGTAGATCTCATTTATGTGCCTTTTGCTTGAAAAATTAGCAGTCTACCAAATTAATAATTTTTGTTGCTCATACAATATGACTTATATCATACTATATGAATAAAATTGTACTGTATGAATGAAACCATACTATATGAATGAAACTGTACTATATGAATAAAATCATACTTTACGAATAAACTCGTACAATAAAATTTAAATCGTATTATACGACTTGACTTGACCTGAATTATGTAAATATAGCTCTACTCCTACTTAAAAGTTTGAAAAAAATATTTGCTGACAATTTTAAACTAATAGGATAAAAAATCATGAATTTACATATCCCATTTTAGTTTATTTTCTTGATAATTTCTTGTGAATGCTTAAAAATTTAAATCAAATTCAAATTAAGATGGTTGAAATGAAATATTTTTCATTATACTACATGTTATTTTATCATGGATATATTATGTAAATTCGACAAATGAAATTTATTATTTTTCTATATCAGGCTTTTATTCATATTAGAAAAGCTCAAGTTTGCTTTGTATATTATTCCTCCCTATAGAAGAGAGTGAGTTATTCTTCTCTTCTATTTGGAAGATAATCTTACAACTAAGATTCTTAGAGAATTATAAAGGAAGTAATTTGCAAAAAATCAAAAGAGGCACAAAATGAGCCCAAAATCAAAAGATGCATAATAATGCCAAAAGTAAAAGATGCTCTAAGTGAATCAAAAATAAAAGATGCAAAATATTTGAATAAAACTATTAAAAGAGGCACAAAATGAGCCCAACCTAAATTAGCTTCTCTTTATGGTAAATTTTTAAGTCTCAGAAAATTCTGATGTATCATAATATGTTTAATACTTGATTGTTCAAAATTTTGGTTCTTCATGCATCACTTTTATAATATTATTCTATTCAATATATTTCATGCTAGTAGTCTGAAAAGACTAAGTTCCCCTATCTAATTATGATTCTTGAATTAAATTTTTTTTGTTTAAACAAAGAATTTTAGCCTCTGAAGTTGGTAAGCTAGATGTGCAAACTCTAAAATTCAAATCCTTTAGTTGGAATATAATCAAAACTTCTATTATTTTTCCTTTTTATGTATAGAGTAATTTTATTACATGTTAAAAATTCCTATGCAAGTTAATAGAGGTGTGATATTTTGAGTTGTTAATCTGTTTATATCTATTTATTTCCTAGTTTTGTTTTTGTTCCTGTCTGTTTCTATTTTTTTTCTTTCTTCCTGTTATCTCCCTCTTCTTGTGCTGTCAAATGGGGTAGTATTTTGTTATTTATTATTATTATTATTTATTACTATTGTTGTTATTCCTTTTTGAACTCTCTTTTTACACTCTTTTTACATGAAATTGATTTTCATCGAAGGGAGGTACTTGTATTTGTTGATTGTCTCTTTATTTTGTATTGTTATCTTTCATAAGGGGGAAATTTATAAGATTTTAGTCTGTTATTTTCAATTTATTCTATATTTTTCCTTTCATGAGTCATATCTTATATTGGGGTGGATATCTTTTTAAGCATACTTGCACACACATAGGGGGAGAGAGCATAATGTCTTTGAGAGAGTCTTTCTTTTATTTTTAAATTTGTATTATATGATTTATCTTCATAATGTACAATACATGTATCATATTGTATGCTTTTAATTTGTATTATATGATCTGTTGTGCTCTACCAAACCCAAGATGCCAAAGTTTAAGAAAGATAATAATTTTGTACTGATCATACTGTATGATTTGAATCGTAACGTACACCCTAATTAAAATCTTTCTTAATTAATCTCGTAATATCATGCAATCAAATCATGGATAATTATTCTGATTAATCATACTAAACAAAATCGTTCATACTGTACGATTACCCATGTATAAAATTTGTCATCCCTTGGATCATACCAAATAAAATCCATGATTTTTGTATTGATCGTATTGTAGGATGTCTACATTATTGGATGATCATTTGTGTATGAAGTTGTTCATCCCAAATAAATAAAAGGAGTTTTTGTATATCGTACCGTATGATTTTTCATCATACTGTATAATGTATTATAAAAGTTGAATAGTTTGTCTGAATGATTTTGCTGGATGAGTCTGAATTGAACTGATTGTATCGTATGATATGTGTATTATACTATATGAACAAAAGACTGATGCCTTGGAATTAGGGTTTTTTAAAGCCCTTTATTTAAGGATTTCTAATGCTCTTATTAGAAATTTTTGGCCACTTAATCTTCTTGAAAGGGATCTTGAGGGAGAGAAGAAGGAGAGCTTGGTGAGAGAAGAGAGAGAGATTTTATTAGGGAGAAGTTATGAGGGGATTCATAATGTTTCTCCAAGAAAGAATCTTGCATAGTACCTACAAGTGTCTGCATGGAACATCGTGGCTCCAGACAAGAAGTTCTTCAGTAAAGAGCGTGGTTCTCTAACCATCACCTAGAGGGTGAAATAGATTTGTGGTCCACTAGCCATCACCAGGAGGGTGAAAATAGAGTTATTGTTCTCTTCCTGTAAAAGAGTCACAATTATCTACAGCACTAGGGAGGTGAAATAGCCTTTGTATTGGCTTCTCCACCTTATTATGGGAGAAAAGTGAGAGTCACTTCTGTTTAGTGAAATACTTGGAGAGGGAATCTCCAAGGAGTGGACGTAGGTCAGGTTGACAAAACCACTATAAAATTTGGTGTTCTTCATATTTATTTTTTTTCATATTTTAATTTTTGCACTATTCTATGATTTGATCTTTGGTTGAAATATTTAATTTTTGTTATTATAAAATTAGTTATATTTCCACATCAAGAGGTTTTAACTTTTTGGTTATTAAAGAAATTTTAAAATAGCCAATTCCTCCCCCACCCCTTTTCGTTAGCCTCGGGACTAGTTCTTTAGGGTTTAACCTCCCTCACGAACTTTCATGATCGATTCAGTATTCTTATTGGCTTAGTCCCCTTGATTTTCAGGAAAAAATTAGGTAAGTTTTTATGATAAAATCGAGTAACCATTGGACCTTCTTTTGTGAGTAATCATGGTCAATACAAAACTAGAACTTAAATAAACATTTAGATACATGACAACATTATAAATAAACATACATATAAAAAATTAAATATTAAATAAACATACATATACATGTATTTTGATAAATTAATCTTTTAATTAAATCTATATATATTTTAAAAAAAATCTTCATTAATGATGGAGATTCCACTCTATCCCTAGTGGACTTACCAAAAAAGTCATGTTGAAACAATTTCATGTTCTTTGGAAGCCCACATGACTCGAATTAATAATAAATATTTTTTTATCTAAATATGTATTGAATAACATTATACCATCCCGATGGATGGATTAATGTTTCACCATCAATTTAAAAAAAAAAAAGCAACTCAATTTATTTTTATTATCAAATATAGTATAAGGAATAATCAATTTAAGTTGAAAGATAAAGAGAATATTCACTTATCAGTTTTATTAATAAACTAAATTAATATATGTATTTTCATAATCAAACACAATATAAGGAATATTCATTTCATCTTGAAAGATAAAAATAATTTTCACTTATCATTTTGATAGTGAAACTAAACCAATGTTTAAATACAGGTCTGATTCCACAGATTCTTCCCCTACTTTAGTAAACTAAAGTACGATTTAGTTTTGAAATTACTAGATGCGCCAAGAGGGGGGGGGGTGAATTGCAAAAATACTGTTGTAATAAAAAATCCTAAACAGGAGTTTTAATATTTTTTGTGTTAACTAATACAAAAGCGAGTACTTAAACACAAATAGCAACAATGAATCCCACAATGAATTTCACCAAGAAATTATAATAAAAATGAAATGCAAGAAAAAATAAAAGCGGTAAAGGAAAAATCACACCAGAGATTTTATAGTGGTTCATTCACTTGTCCTACGTCCACTCCCTAGAGTCCTCCACTCCGAGAATTTCACTACTAAATAATAGTTCTCCTTTTGCCCCCTCAGTAAGGCGGAGAAGACCTTACAAAGCTCACTTTCACCAATCCAGCGTGGTGGAGTGCCAAGCGCTTTGTAACCCTCCTGGCGACGGCAGCGTACCTTCTCATTTTTCTCCCTCCTAGAGAAGGCAGAGTACCTTCTCATTTTTATCTCTCCTGGAGAAGGCAGAGTACCTTAAAGGACACAGATGTAGAAGAGTCTCCCCCTCAGAGAGCCTCCCACAAGATCTTCTCGGGCCACAGGAGGAACAAAGTGCAGCAAGAACGGAGCAACCGTGTGATCTCCCTCACACTTCTTCTCCCTCACCAAGCTCACCTCTTCTTCCTCTCTCAAACCCTAAAATCTTATCAAGAGCTCTCTCCCAAGGATTCCCTCTTTAACCACATTCCCCTCTCATAGTGACATATGAAAAATATAACTTTTTGATACTTAAAACGGACTCCAAAAACCTAAAATTATTCAAATTAGCTGTTACTATCGTACAGTACTATTCCATATCTTATAGTATGATTAATACAAATAAGCTTCATCATAGTACGAAGGTTTACAAACAAGTTAAAACATCTGAATATTTTTATACAGCACGATATAAACTCGTACAGTATGAAAGAGAAAACTCTTCTATTCATACAGGACGATAGTCGAGATGATCAAAACCCGTCTCTATACATTGTAGGGTATGACCTACTTCATATAGTATGATTAGTCAAAATCAATGTATCGCCTAGGATGAAGTCCGGGATGATCAAAACTCTTCTTTGTACATCGTAAGGTACGATCTACTTTATACACTTTGATTAAGCAAAATTAGGGGATCGTCCAGGATGAACTCCGGGATGATCAAAATTAGCCTCGATTCATCTTATAGATGAACTAGTTCATACAGTATAATGACCAATCAAAAATAAATCCTTAATTTATTCCACTAATCACGGGTTAGTTTAAGTAAGTATTCAAAATATATCGTACAGTATGAAAGTCTTCATATAGTACAAATGGCTATAAAACTTTCTTAAATTAAATCTGGCGGCTATGGTTTTTGATAGGTAACACATCGTATAGTATGATTATAGTTGTATAGTACTACCTGTTCATAAAAATACATTTCAGCTAGATTAGATCGTATAGTACGATAGAAAATCGTACAGTATGATCAACAGAGAAGAAAAAAATCTACATTTTAAAAACCCTCTCTCCCTTTGTGTGTGCATGGTTGCATTGATTTACATGTAATTTATGGCTAGACTCAAGAAAAGAGAAAAGAAAATAAATGAAAAAATATAATGTTATAAACTCACACTCCTATTCTACCCAAACTTGAGTCTTCTTGTTGTCCTAAGTAACTTGTGATCTCCTAAAATATTAGTACTCATAGATAATAGTAGAAATAAAATATATTTAATGAATAGTAAATTAAACGACATTATTTGTCATCATCAAAATCTCAAACTAGGGGTCATGGATTGGAATAGTCTTCTCCTTTTTTATGATGTCAAATAATGTTGCATGGGATTTTTTTTCTTCTTCTTTTTTGAAATTAAAACATCAAGAAATAGGCAGAAAAAGAAAAAATGCATTTAAGTAAATATAAGCAAAAATACATAAGCAAGATAACAAGAATACATAAGCAAGACAACTGACTACAATAGACTTAACTGACTACAACAAGACTTCTCCCCCTTTTGACATCACCAAAAAGAGGAGACATAAATAAAACTAAAGAAGTACATAATCCAAACAGATACAATTCAGAATGGAGGATTCTGATCACTTGGAGGTGGAGGTGGGTGTGGTTAGAAATATTAAATGATTGTGTCGAAGAGGTGATCAATCAAAGTGAAGCATTCCCCAAACCACCGCATGTCTTCCTCATGTTCCTGATGCTGTTCTTGTATGTGTGTGTCAAGATGACTCTGAAATTGGTCAAAGCATTCAACCAAATCATCGTGAGGGTAGGCTAGTGCAGCCTCTTCCTAAAGTTTCGTGATGCATGCAGTACCGGGGGTTTGCTAGATTGGTCTAATGTAAGTGATGCATTTTCTTTTTCTAGTTCTTTGATATGTTCTTTAACTAAGTTACCATGCTCATTTTGTAAAGTATTAAAATCAATATTAAAACTAACATGCATCGTTTTTAATTTCCTATACAAGTCATGAATTTTTTCAGAAATAAGCAGTAAATCTTCATATGAAAGTAGACATACCTCATCTTGATCTGATTGATCAAGATTATCGTTAGCCATTAGACACAAATTTGTTACCTCCTCCTCTGCTTCTTCTTCTGATGATTCTGAGGCAGAGTCGGCCCAAAATGCTTTTTATGTCTTCATCTTCCCTTTCTTGTACTTAGCTTTATCCTCACCTTTTTCCTTAGCTGGTTGTCTCTTTTGGTTGGGGCAATCAGCTCGAAGGTGACCTTTATTCCAATTATTCTGATGATGCCTTTATTTTCTTTTCAAAAAGTTCTTGAACTATTGGGTCATCAAGGCTATGTCATCTTCTTCCTCCCCTATAGAGCTTTCACTTTCCAAATTATTTACTTTCAATACCACCGTTCACTCTTTCTTTTCACTTGCATCACTTTGCCTTTGACACACTCCTTGCTCGTATGCAATGAATGACCCAAGCAAATTTTCAATAGAATAAACATTTAGGTCTTTAGATTCAGTGATGATAATAATTTTAGCATCATAAGAACTAGGTAAGCATCTAAGAATCTTGTTAACTTTCTCAGAATTTGAAATTTCTCTACCTAATGCATGCAATGATGTCACAATTTGTTTCGCTAGGTTTCATACGAAAGAGTTCATAATCATGCAATAGAATGTTAAGCCTAGACTGTTTAACTTCACTAGTTACTTCATACGTGATGCACAGTCTATCCCAAATCTCCTTACCAGTAGCACAGGTAGAAATTCTCATATAGTCCTCAGATTTTAAAGCATAAAAGAAATCGTTTAAGTTCTTTGCATTCAATTGAGCTAACTCCCTATTCTCATTGCTCCATTCATTAAAAGGTACTAGAGTTTTAACTCCAATCACAAGTTTAAATGGTACAGCGTAACCATCATTAATTAATATCCACATGCAGTAATCAATAGATTGTAAAAGGTAGACATTTAATTTTTTAGAAATCAAACGGGATATTGTCAAAAAGAGGTGGACGGGTTATTGAGTAACCCTCCACAGTATTATGATTATCAAAATGAGACATGATCAATTTTTTTCAAGATTTTCTAAAAGCTATTTTTGGAATCCCTCTCTGATACCAATTGAAATTACTAGATGCGCAAAGAGGGGGGGGGGGGGGGGGTTATTATGAAAAAATTTGTTGCAATAAAAAATCTTAAGCAGGAGTTCTAATATTTTTTTGTGTTTTTAAATTTTCAATAGAAAAATTTTACTAAAGAAAAAGTGAGTACTTGAATACAAATAACAACAATGAATGCCACAATGAATTTCACCAAGCAATTATAATTAAAATAAAATGCAAGCAAAAATAAAAGTGGTAAAGGAAAAATCATACCAAAGATTTTATAGTAGTTTAGTTACTTGACCTACATCGACTCCCCGGAGTCCTCCACTCCAAGAATTTCACTACTAAACAATAGTTCTCTTTCTGCCCCCTCAGCAAGACAGAGAAGCCCTTACAAACCTCACTTTTACCAACCCAGCGTGGCGGAGTGCCAAGCGCTTTGTCACCCTCCTGGCGACGGCAGCGTACCTTCTTATTTTTCTCCCTCCTTGAGAAGGCAGAGTACCTTCTTATTTTTCTCCCTCCTAGAAAAGGCAGAGTACCTTAGAGGACACGGATGTAGAAGAGCCTCCCCCTCAGAGAGCCTCCACCAAGATCTTCTCGGGCCACAGAAGGAACAAAGTGCAGCAAGAATGGAGCAACTGTGTGATCTCCTTCATACTACTTCTCCCTCACCAAGCTCACCTCTTCTTCCTCTCTCAAACCCTAAAATATTCTCAAGAGCTCTCTCTCCCAAAGATTCCCTCTCTAATCACGTTCCCCTCTCACAGTCACATATGAAAAACATAACTTTCTGATACTTAAAATGGGCTCCAAAAACCATGAAATTGTTTAAATTAGCCGTTACTATCGTATAGTATGATTCCATATCGTATAGAATGCTTAGAACAAATGAGCTTCAGTACAAAGGTTTACGAACAGGTCAAAACTTCTAAATAAGTTTGTACAATACGATATAAACTCGTACAGTATGATAGGGAAAATGCTTCTGTTCGTATTGGAAGATAGTCGGGATGATCAAAACTCATCTCTGTACTTCGTAGGGTATGACATACTTAGCACAGTATGATTAGTCAAAATCAAGGTATTGTCAAGGATGAAGTCTGGGATGATCAAAACTCGTCTCTGTACATCATAGGGTACGATTTACTTAGTATAGTATAATTAGGCAAAATCAAGGGATCGTCCAAAATAAACTCGGGGACGATCAAAAATAGCCTCGATTCATCGTATAGTATGAACTAGTTTGTACATTACGATGAACAATCAAAAATTAATCCTTGATTTATTCCACTAATCACGGGTTAATTTAAGTAAGTATTTAAAATAAATTATACAGTACGAAGGTCTTCGTACAGTATGAACAGCTATAAAACTTTCTTAAATTAAATCTGGAGGCAAGGGTTTTTGATAGGTAACACATCGTACAGTACGATCATAGTCATATAGTATGACCTGTTCATAGAAATATGTTTCAGCCAGATCAAATCATATAGTACGATAGAAAATTATCTAGTACGATCAACATAGAAGAAAAAAATCTACATTTTAAAAACCCTCTCCCCCTGTGTGTGTGCATGGTTGCTCAGATTTACATGCAGTTTGTGGCCAGACTCAAGAAAAGAGAAAATAAAATAAATAAAGAAATTATATTGTTATAACTCACACTCACATTCTACCCAAACTTGAGTCTTCTTGTTGTCCTAGGTAACTTTTAATCTCCTTGAAATGTTAGTACTCACAGATAATAGTAGAAATAAAAGATATTTAATGAATAGTAAATTAGACGATATTATTTTTCATCATCAGACTAGGGGTCATGGATTGCAACAATTTTAATACTTTGTCCTAGACTTTCTATAAGGGTAAAAACCTATAATTAAGTACATATCCTAAGAGAATACTCTTGATTGTTGAGATGATTAAAGATTTCCAAATTTGTATAGAGTTAAAGAATGGTTTGAGCTATCAAGATCTCAATGTACATACTTTATATTGTAAATCTTTAATTTGAATTTAGAGTTTAGATTTAGTTTCAAATTTTGAATTTTTAGATGGTTAGAACAAAGAGAACTTGTAGAGATTGAAGGGTGTGCACAATTTATGGATACACTTGCAAAGAATGATCTGACAGCTAATAGTCATATCCATAATCAATCATTATATAAGTACATGATTAGATGGCTCTATCCTAGGAATCAAATACTTATAATTTAAAAAAAAATTAATCCATATTTTAAAATATATGCATGATCTTGTAATGAATTGAAGTGTGGATAATAATATATAAATAAAAAATTTTTATTTATTAATAACTTTTAGAGTAAAATCCAAGGTCTATTATAAAGTATAGGTGCCCAAGCTCCACCAACAAGATGCCTGAATTTCTATTCTTATAGAAATATTGAATTACATATGATTATTTATTTTAGTTTTAGAATTTTTGTCTTGTTGATTTTCTATAAAATTCTAAAAGATAATTATCTTTAAAAGAAGAATAATTATTTTCTTTTATATTCTTTACATGTGTGTATGTACAACAATTTTAATTATAACTCTTGCAATATCTAATATAATCCAATATTGCAAGTTTCTAAAATATTTACATTTATATTTTCCTTTACATTTACAGCATTGCCTAGGTACATTAAAATTTTATAGAAAAATTAAATTGTCATTTATATATAAAATAAATATACATATGCATTGCTTATATGAGTGTATACAAGAAAAAATAAAACTGTTTAACAGCCTACTCTAAATATGCACCACATAAATTTTAATACGACATCTAGAGTATATAAAAAAATTCAAATATGAGTACCATATAGGCATGGAACTCCAAATAAATCAATCTAAACCATTGACCTAGCATAAGCTAGAGTTAATTTTCTTAGTAAATCATCTAAGTGTGTATATAAGGTTGCGTGGCTTGAATAGGTCATAAGCTTTATTATTTAAAGTTGTCTATAATTAAATTATTTGTTTAAGGTCATTAAAGGTTAGTTTGAATTCAAGTATGTTGCAACTCGAGCTTATGAGTTTATGTTTTTTATGATAACAAATATTATGGCTTACATCCTATTGTCTACTTGTATTTTCAATATATTTATGTTTGTCTGTGTACTAAATTTTCAGGAATACCATGAACCATCCAATAAAGATTCAAGGCTCAAGATTGGGTAAAATAGGTTATGTTGTAACAATTTTTTTATTAATCATTGATGTATTTTTGATTTCTTGAGTCAAGTCTTATAAGGGTAGATGCTTTCTTGATGGCCATCCATACACACACTCAGGAGGAGTGAGATTGAGTCAAAATCAAAAGTTCAAGTTTTGAATTAAAGGTACTGGATGATTTATATTGTCCAGGACAATCAGCTCATTAAACTATTTGTGCTGGATGATTTTGATTCTCCAGGATGATTCGTTATGATCGTGGAAAATAGATGCCAATGATAATTCAGGCAAACATTTAAGGTTAAAATTTTGTTCTAATTATCCCGGATGATCTAGATCATCCTGGACAATCATTACAAATAATGCCTAAATTGATCATGTGATTAGGGGATTAATTATAGTTAATATGTTGAATTAGATCATCCTAGACAATTTGTATATTATACCAGATGATGTTAGCTGACATATTTAATTTTCCAAAATCGTCCAAGATGAAATACCCTAATTTTTCTTCAAATAATCTAGGACGATCCACAATATCGTCTTGGACAATATGTAAAAATTTGATCTGATCATCCATGATTATCTAGATATCATCCAGGACTATCATGTCAAATTCTGCACATCATACCAGACAATCCTGCGTTCGTCCAGGATGATGTTTGGAACCAGAATTGAATTTTTAGGGTTTTATGAAGCCCTCTTTTTAAGAATATCATACGAGACAATCCTGCAATCGTTTTGGATGATATTTTCCACCAAGATTGATTTTTTGGGTTTTTTAAAGCCCTTTATTTAAGCTTTGTCAAGGCACTTGGTAAGTATCTTTGGTAGTCATTGAAGCTTTATTCTTCTAGAGAAAACTTAAAGAGAGAACTTGAAAGGGAGAGAGGACAGAGTGGAGTTTGAGAGAGGGGGAAGATCCTTAGAGGGGTTTTCAAGTGAGTGTGGTGGGGGTTTCACACAGTTGCTCTAGCAAGCTTGCACCTTAGTACAATCAGATTCAAGATTCATCTTGAGGGAAGTTTTACATAGAAGATGATATATTTGGTGTCAAAGGACTCGGCTACTCCACCGCACCAGAGAAGGTAAAAGTAATTTTATAAGGGCTTCTTCGCGTAATTGTGGGGGCTAAAGTAGAGTCACTAAAGGTTTAGTGTAATACTTGGAGGGTGCCTCCGAGGAGTGGATGTAGGTCAGGTTGGATCGAGCCACTATAAATCTGGTGTGTTCTTTCTAATTATTTTCCACACTTTATTTTTAATATGATTAATTGCTTAGGTGAAATCTCTGATTAATCTTTTACAATTGATTTAATTTGTTTATGTTGCAAGATATAAAAAGAATTTTTTTTAGTTAAAGAAGTTTTTAAATATCCAATTCATCCCCTCTCTTGGTTAGCCTCGGGTTAAGTTCATAAGGGCTTAACAACCCAAATGAACTTTTAAATGGTATCAGAGCACGATTCCTAAATTATGTTTTTAAAAAATTTTGAATTTTAATTTTTGTATTCATAATATTTCATAAGGATATTCAATCAATCATCCACCATTATTTGAAAATATTACTTTTGATTTTATAAAAATTTGCATGCCTATTTTTTTGCAATGAATTGATCATCGAATGTGGCATATAATTTTAACTAGTTATTCTGTACCATCACGTGTTATATATAGAATTAAAATTAATATTTCTTTTAATTAATGGATTAGGATAGAAAAAATTAATGCTCAATTGAATTTTAAATGTTTGAATTATTTTTTCTGTGCTTTAAATTATGAAGATTGTATGTTAATATCCGCATGAACTACTAGCAATAAATTACACACTACATATGATGGTACTAGTGAAGTCAAGCAATCCAGGTTGAGTATTTTAATGAGTGATTATGAACTATTTTGCTTGAAACCCTCTTTTTTTTGGTTAAAACCTAACGCGTTAATATAAGAGAGAATTATAAAGTCCTTACAGGAGACGATCAACTCACTAATGCTCCAATGAGCTACAAAATAAAAGATATAAAAACCTAAGAGCCAAAAGTCTCCACTAAAGAAGAATACAAGAAACCTTAGTAACAAACTACTGATGCTAGTGAAAGTTAGTTAGGGATGTTAGGCCCTTATGAACTGGCCCAAGGCTAACCAAGAGAGTGGTGAATTGGTATTTTAAAAATATCTTTCAATCAAGACTTAAACCAAACCAAAGTTCACCACAAAAAAAAAAAAAAATAATGCAGAAATAATAAAGGAAAGAACACACTAGATTTATAGTGGTTCAGTCAAACCTTGACCTACGTCTACTCCCCGGAGGCACCCTCCGAGTATTGCACTAAACTAAGTGTCTCTCCTTTAGCCCCTAGTGCTAGACGGAGAAGCCCTTAAGCAATCACTTCCACCTTCCCCGATGCGATGGAGTAGCCGGGTCCTTTGACACCACAGAGATCTTCCTCTTCTGTGAACTTCCCTTAAGACAAGCCTTGAATCCGACCGTACTTAGGTGCAAGCTTGCTGGAGAAACCATGGGGAATCCCCCTCCACACTCCCTTGAGTCCCCCCTCACAGGATCTTCTCCCTCTCTCAAACTTCACCCTTTCCTCACTCCCTTTCAAGCTCTCTCTTCAAGTTTCCTCCAAAAGAACGAAGCTACAATGGCTGCCAAATACACTTACAAAAGTGTCTTGTTAGAAGCTTAAATAAGAGATCTCAAATGAGCTCATTAATGCAACTTGTGAACTTTGTCGTCAAGGCGATATGAATATCATAATGGTTGATCAGTACAAAATAAGCTCAATCAATCGGGATGATTGGGGACGATCAGAAGAAAATTAGTTACATCGTCCAAGCCGATACAATATCATTCTGTCTGATTAGTTCAAATCTAAGGACAATCATCCTGATCATCGCCTTGAATAGAGTCTGGCCGATGTCAATCGTCCAGGACATCGTCCTGGCCGATCCTATGATCGGTCCGGCCGATGTGATCGTATCAATCAGCCTTAATTGCTTTAAATAATTACTAGATTAATTTAAGCATAATTATGCTGCATCATCAAGGCTGATGTTTAGATTGTCCTGGCCAATATCCTAAAATAAAGAATACCTAAATTGATCATAGAGGCTAATTCTTTCTTAGTTGAGCCTATTGTTCTAGCTGATACAATGATCATCCAGGCCGATCATCTTAATGATGGCTACCTTAATGAGGATGATGTCCTAATTAGGGTTTTTATTTTTAAGTGATCGTCCAGGCTGATATAAATATCATCCCGAATGATGTTACAAAAAATAGTAAACTCTAGAGAATAGATAGAAAATCTTCCAAGGTGTGTGTGTGCAAAGTTACATAGTGTCAGGTGCCACACCAACAAAATCATAATCCATGAAAATAGATCCTTAATATTCCCCCCTTTTTTATGATGACAAATATTACTGGTTGAATTTGCTAAAAGAAAACATTTTCTCCTAATCTCCTCCTTACTAAAATAAAACTTTAAAAAATAGGGGAAATCAAATTTTTTTGAGTTTTTAAATTTTGAAAGGTAAAAAGATACAAATACAACAGTACGTTCTCCCCTTTGACATTATCAAAAAGAGGGGCACAAACAGTCAGAATAATAAAAACCAAAATGATCCCTGATCTAATAAACAAATCAAATATTCTTTAAATGAGAAAGTTACCTCTTAATTTTTCAAAAACTTAGTAAGGAATGGATTGATAATGCATAATCTAGAAAAGTAAGAAATTCATATATTGTTAATCCAAGCTCAAGTTCTTTTAAAGGCTAAAAAACTTTTAATCCAATATCTAAATCACGGAACAAATTAAAAGAAGAAACACTAATTTTTCAAAACTCCTTTCATAAGACATATCTAATAGAAGATTAATGCAAAAATTGGTGAATCAAGAATCATGATTTTCAAGATCAAGTATTGAAAATATCAAGGATTTTCTTAAGCTTTAAGTAATACAGAAGAAGTAAGCATACTCTTTATGCACTCATTTTATGCCTCTTATCAGTTTTTGGCACACTTTGAGCATCTTTTACTATTTGATACAATTTGTGTATCTTTCTTAATTTGGAGTAACTGCGCATCTTTTGATTTGGCATCATTGGCCACTTTTTTTTATTTGACATCATTGGCCATTTTTTTTAATTAAATATGACACCTTTTTGAAAATTTTTAAAGAAAAAAGTAAACTCATTCTAATGATAAAATGAATTACTTGATTAAGAAATTTATGAGCTAGATTCAACAACTTACAAAAGATTTTTATGCGATAAATAAAATGTAGGGACATGAAAAAAGAACGGTTTCAAGATCCAATTTATAATATGATGAAAATTTTGAATCAAAAGTAAAATAACTTTTTTTAAGAAAAGAGATAGAGAGACAAAATCAAGAGTTTTCTTCCTTTGACTGTTTTTAAAGAAGTCAACCACAACTTATATAAGAATTTTAAGAAAAATAGGAGGTAGATTTTACATTTTTAAAAATTTTAATCCCTTTTTTTTAATATAGAAAATATTATATAAAAAGAAAAAGTAAAAAAAAATTAACAATTTAACAAAAAAGAAAAGAAAAAAAAGAGTGAAAAAGAATAAACAAAATACAAAAAACAAACAAAAACAACCAGAACATGCAAACACAAAACAAAATAAAGAACACAAATAATAGTTCAAACATCATCTTGCTCCTGGTCTGATGATTTAGAAGCTAGGTCTGCCCAGGAGATTTTTTTCTTTTTAGTACTTTCCATTTTATGATTTACTTAGCTTTATCTTTTTCTTTTGTAGGAAGAGTTCTTTAAATTTGGGCACTGATTTTTCATATGTCCAGGCTTCCTACATCTAAAGAAAATAACGTCAGAAGTAATCTTACCATTTTTACCTTTATTCCACTTTTGTTGAGTCTTATGATTTGGTGAGTTTTTTAATTTGCTTGATAAGCTATCACAATCATCACCAACTAAGCCACTTTTCTCTGAGTCTTCAGCGTTTAGCACTATCATCTCACCTACATCCAAAATTCTTTGACCCAAACTTTGCTCATAGGTAATGAGTGAGCCAATCAAATTATAAATAGAATATTTATTCAAATTCTTTGATTCATAAATAACAACATCTTTGGCATCAAACTTATCAAGTAGACACCAAAGAATTTTATTGACTTTTTCAAAGTTTGAAAACTCCTTTCATGTAATGATGAAATAATTTGAATAAACCTAGTATACATGTCTAAGATCGTCTCATAATGTTTCATGAAAAAAAGTTCATAATCATGCATTAAAATATTCAACTTGGATTGCTTGATTTCACTAGTGCCTTCATATATGGTGTGTAATTTATCCCAAATTTCATTACCAATAGTGCACGTTGAAACTAACATACAATCTTCAGAATTTAAAGTACAGAAAAAAATAGTTTAAAGATTTGGCATTCAATTGAGCATTGATTTTTTCTTCTATACTCCATTGATTAAAAGAAATATCAATTTTAATTCAATCTAAAATATGAGACAGTATAGAATAACCAGTTAAAATCATTTGCCACATTCGAAAATCAATTGATTGCAAAAAAGTAGACATGCGAATTTTTTAAAAAACAAAAGTAATATTTTCAAATAAAGGTGGTTTAGTGATTGAATAACCTTTCGCAATATTATGATTAGAAAAATTAGCCATGGATCAAAAATTCAAAAAGCTTTCAAAAACTAGATTTTTTAAATCCCGCTCTGATACCGCTTGAAAGTTCATTAGGAATGTTAGGCCCTTATGAACTGGCCCAAGGCTAACCAAAAGAGAGGTGAATTGATATTTTAAAAATATCTTTCAATCAAGACTTAAACCAAACCACAATTCACCACACAAAAAAAAATGTAATGCGGAAATTAAATGCGGAAATAATAAAGGAAAGAATACATCAGATTTATAGTGGTTCGTTCAAACCTTGACCTACGTCCACTCCTCGGAGGCACCCTTTGAGTATTGCACTACACTAAGTGTCTCTCCTTTAGCCCCCACAGTTAGGCAGAGAAGCCCTTACAAAATCACTTCCACCTTCCCGGTGTGGCGGAGTAGCCGGATCCTTTGACACCATAGAGATCTTCTTCTTCTGTGAACTTCCCTCAAGACAAGCCTTGAATCCGACGGTACTTAGGTGCAAGCTTGCCAGAGCAACCGTGTGGAATCCCCCTCCACACTCCCTTGAGTCCCCCCTTTCCTCACTCCCTTTCAAGCTCTCTCTTTAAGTTTCCCCCAAAAGAACGAAGCTATAATGGCTGCCAAAGACACTTACAAAAGTGCCTTGTCAAAAGCTTAAATAGAAGATCTTAAAACGAGCTCATTAATGCAACTTGCCGACTTTATCTTCCAGGCCGATATGAATATCATCCTGGCCGATTAGTATAAAATAAGCTTAATCAGCCGGGATGATTAGGGACGATCAGAAGAAAATTGGTTATCTCGTCCAGGCCAATACAATATCATCCTGGCCGATTAGTTCAAATCCGAGGACAATCATCCTGATCATCGCCTTGAATAGAGTCATGCCAATGTCAATCATCTAGGATATCAACCTGGCCCATCCTACGATCGGCCCGACTGATGTGATTGTATCAATTAGCCTTAATTGCTTTCCATAATTACTAGATTAATTTAGGCATAATCATGCTGCAACATCCAGGCCGATGTTTAGAACATACTGGCCGATATCCTAAAATAAAGAATACCTAAATTGATCATGGCGGCTAATTCTTTCTTAATTGAGCCTATTGTCTTGGCTGATATAAGGATCGTCCAGTCCGATCGGCTTATTGACGGCTATCTTAATGAGGATGATGCCCTAATTAGGGTTTCTATTTTTGAAGCGATCATCCAGGCCAATATAAATATCATCCCGGATGATGTTACCAAAAATAGTAAACTCTAGATAGCAGACAGAAAATTTTCCAAGGTGTGTGTATGCAAAGTTACATAGCGTCAGGAGCCACACCAATTACAATAGACTCAAGAAAAGAAAAAGGTACAAGCTGACCCAGACTTAGTCTACCCAATCTTGAACTGGCTCCAAATTGCAATCTGATCTTGTGGATCTGAAATGTCAGTAGATAAGATAGTCATAGAGTAATAAGAGTGTTTGCTATCATTAAAATCATAATCCATGAAAACAGATTCACTACAACTAGAACTAAGCATCCAAAAAAGAAAGATAGAATAAAAGGTGAAAGCGAGATCTTTCTGTAGAAAAAGTTGATGTCAGCCTTAATCATCATCACCTGCAAAACCCAAGGGCTGCAGAACAAACTGATGTAACACAAAATTTTAAACTTAACCAAAGAAGAATTGTATGAATTTAAGCTAAAAAAGAGGAGAATATAGTACAAGCCACTGAGTAAGAGATGCCAATGCCAGATAACACTGAAAGAGAAATGAGGATAATGATTGATAGAGCTCAGGATAAGATTAGTATAAAATGCTTCATAAAGGTAATCCTGAAGTCACTCGATCTAACCCTCAAGTGCTAACTCCCTCCAACAGACAAAATTTCCTGAACAGTAAGGCTTAACACCGAGAGCAAAACCACAACACAACACCTCCAGATAATAATAAGGACACAACCACAAGGCAGACCAGCACATTGTTAGAAAGCATAAAAAATCCAAATATAACCATAAAATGCCACCCAGCCTCCAGCATACTAAATAGCCTGAACAGCAAAGCATAACACATAGAGCATAACCACAGCCCAACACCACCAGATTATCACAAGAACCTAGCAAAAAGGCATACATGCATAAGGCCAAAAAGACCACTGACCTAAGGACATACATTCATCTAAATAGCAGAAAAGGCTGCCCCAAAGGCACTCCAGCACCTGACATTAAACCAAAGCCAGACTAAAGAGTCAGGTAAACCATGAATGATGAAAAACTAATCCAGAGACCCCTCCAAAATACTCCAATTACCCTTAGCAAGCCCGAGTAGAAACTTAAAGGTAGGAGAGCTCCATTGGGCAATATCATCAGCAACATCACAAGTGCAATCACAACTCAAGTCTATATCCACCAAGACAATTGCTAAAATGAATAACATCGAGATATGCCAGCAGACAATTAAGAATAGCCCAAAAAAGAACTTAATAGAGAAAACGTTCCAAGAGCAATATGAGGTAACCTAAGGCCCAAGACAAAATAAGAGCTCAATAAACCCCACATCACCCCGAGGCATCCAAAAAAAGCACAACCAACCAACCCAATTAAATTTTAATGTAGGAGAGACCAAGCTCATTCAACTGAAATAAACCTTTAAGAGCAATAGGTATGGTAGCCTCAATGTAATCCAAGAACTCCAAAAGATTACAACCCAAGAGGCACAACCATTCCCCTCCATCCAAATATGTTGGAAAGAGAAGTTTAAAAAAACCAATAGATTTTTAATATCTCTACCAAGATAAAAAAAGGTTGGGAGAGAAACACCTATCATCCACTCAATTTAAAAACTTAAAATCATAATCAGATTCCATCTCAATAAAAATGTTAGTAAGATTAAGAGAGATGCAAACCTTAAGACCATACAAAATAGTTGAAGTGGTAGCAACAACATTGTTACCAATCGAAATAGGTCCAGCAAAAGCCACACCCAACTTACCATAATTATCCATGATAGGTTCACCAAAGCACAACAAGGAGCCACTACTAGCACCTGAAACATTCAATTTAAAAAAAATTAATAGCAGGTTTGAGAAAATAAATAATGTTCTCTTGAGAAGTACTAGGCAAGCCTTTCAACTTGAGACCTAACATACTGCCCATAAAATGAAAAATTTTAAAGTTCTTCAAGGTGAGCAACTTAACAGCACAAAGAGATAAAATCTTATCTTTAACCCTTTGAATAACCTTCTGATGATTCATTTGAATACCATTGAAGAGGGAATTATTCCTCTCAAGCCACAAGAACCAAAGGATGAGAGAGGGAATAACATTATGAATATGACCTTTATCATTGATGAACCAAGCCCGAAGTAAGGATTTAAGAGACAGTTGGGCATTAAAACAATTTAATTGAAGCAAAGCATAAAAATAAACCAAATTTTTGATAGCAACCGGACCAGAAATCAAAACATGATGCATTATTTCAGAATGATAACAACATTGACACTTGGAAGGTAACATAAAACCTTTTTTGGTAAGATTATAATCAGTAGGAAGAAGTCTATGTAGAACCCTCCAACTAAAAATAGAGATAGAAGTAGGAATTCTCTTATGCCAAATCAAAGAAAAAATGTTATCAGTATTTTTACTAGCTCTAAAAGTATGCCAAGCTTTCTTTAAATGAAAACCACCATCACTAGATAAATCACATAAAATAATGTCGATCCTTAAAATAAATATTGATAGGTAAGTTAAGAATTTAGTGAATAATAAAATAAGGCATACCATTAAAATTTTCTCAGAATCCCAATAATTATTAGAAAAGAAATAATTTACCTTAATTGAAGCAATATAAGAAGAGTTCAAGATAGAATCAATAGACTATTTTCCTAACCAACAATCTTGCCAAAAGATAGATTTACCTTCATCTAGACCCCAAGAAATGTTGGGCTCCATCTCGCATTTTACCTTGCAAAGTCCTTGCCACACTCTAGAGTCACTCTGCTTGAAATAACAAGTAGTAGGATGCTTGCCAACATAGTACTTGGCATACATGAAATTAGCTAAAAGGCTCACTTTAGCAAGAAAATTTTACCAAAGTTTAAAGGAGAAGGCCAAAGCCAGGTCATTCATATTCTTACAACATAGGCCCCCTTTAGCTAGAATGCCACAACATTTATCCCAAGCAGCCCAAGTAATTTTGGAACTAATAGAAGTAACTTTCCAAACAAAATTTATTAATAAGTTTATGCACCCTATTGCACACAACTTTAGTTGGAAGAATAGTTTGAAAGCTATAAACCGGAAGAGAACACTAAACACTTTTGATAAGAGTAATCCTATAACCAAAGATAAGAAACTTAGAATCCCAGGATAAAAGTTTATTTTGAATAGCGGCAATCAGATCATCAACAAGAAAAGTTTTCCTTCTTCCCTTATAAAGAGGAACACCAAGGTATTTAATGGGTAATTGACCATGACTAAAATAAGTACAATCTTTAAGGGCTAAAATATGATTATTAGAAATGCTCTTAAAAGGAATAAAATAGCTTTTATTTTTGTTGAACAATAAACCACTGATCCTCTCAAATTGGTTAAAAAAAATCCATAAGTTTTTGAATTCTATTGGTAGAAGCATTGGTATAAACAATGAAGTCATCCACAAAACATAAATGGGAAATGGGAAAACCATCCAAAGTTCTTAAGTAAAGACTAGGATTATTCTCAAAAAGATTGGTAAGGCATCTAGATAAAAATTCAGCAATAATTATAAAAATAGAAGGAGATATGGGATCACCCTACCTTAAGCCATGAGAGGATTTAAAAAAAAACCTTAGTGGACCCATTCATAATAATAGAAAAATAAACACCTTTGATACAGCTCTTAATAAGTTTAATTAAAATAGAGTTAAATCGAAAATATTCCAAAATATGATAAATAAAGGACCAGTCAATATTGTCATAAGTTTTGGAAATATCAAGCTTTAAAATCAAATTACCACCTCTCACTCTGACATCTAAATCATGGCAGAGCTCTTGAGCTAACAAAATAGTATCTATAATAACCCTATCTTTCACAAAATCCATCTGAGAGGTAGAGATAATTCTAGGTAAAAGAAATGTAAGATGATTCATGAGAATTTTAGAAATAAACTTAATAAAAAAGTGCAAATATTGATAGGACAAAAATCATTCCAAGTGCAAAAAAACTTCTTTCTGAGCTTATAATTAAAAAGATCGTCTTTAGCCTTATTTAAAAGAGATAAATTGGCATCGAAAGGGTCACCTTGATAAGAAGACTCCAACCTCTCAACAAGTTGCTTAGCCGCCAAGATACTAGAAAGTAGATTTTAAAAACATTACGATTCCACAAATTTAAAACCTGCTTAAGCCTTTTCAGCTTAAATCAGAGCCTCCTCATAATTCCAAAACCCAAGTTATCCGAATGAAGAGGGGCATGACAATTATTTTTCATAAGTTCAAAAAAGGAATCATGGAGTAACCACATGTTTTGAAATCTAAACTGAGATGAGCCATGAAAATGTCTAAAATTAAGACTTATAAGTAAGGGAGAATGGTCAGACAGAGTTCTACTAAGATGATGCACATTAATAAAATTAAAAGAGCTAAGATAAGAGTCATTAAACATAATACAATTCAATCATTACCATAAATGACCTCTATTCCAAGTAAATTGATTACCAGAAAAGGCAATGTCAATAAGATTGCAATCCAAAATCATATTACTAAAATCCTCCATAAACCAATAAGACGGAGAGAAACCACCAACCCTCTCAGAAGGGTTAGTAATAACATTAAAATCTCCATCAGCAAGTCAAAGAAAATTACAAATATTATGGAAATTAATAAGTTGGTCCCACAATAATTTTCTAATATAACAAGAAGAACCAGCATACATAAACGAGGCATAACAATGCATGTTAAAAACCTCAATTTAATAATGGATAACTTGAGTAAAGTCACCAATGACATCAATTTTAATCGAATCTTTCCAAGAAATCCAAATCTTATTAGCCACATTCAAAATAGCATAATAAAAGCCAAAAAAATGAGAAGTACTAAGTAACCTAGAAGAAGAAATAAGAGGCTCAAGTAATACCAAAATAGAAATATTATAAATATGACATAAATTCTTCACACGAATTTTAGAAGAAGGACAACCAATCCCCCTCACATTCTAAATAATAGATTTAAACATAATAAAAAAATTAATGGAAAGTATTTGAGTGAGTATTCCTAGGAGATTGCAATATAAACTGCTATTTTTTCCTACCTCTTTTACTAGGAACCTTCCAAAAACTAGTGTTCATATCATCCTTAGGAAAACATTAAGCAACTAGACCCATATCTTCAGTATCAGTAAAAGCATCACTATTATAACAAGAAGTTGAAGGAGTCTTACTATGAAGGTTCACATTCAAAATATGTTGAGGACATTCATCCTCCATAAACATACCATCATCCTCCATAATACCTTTACCTTCTCCCAAGGAAGGGCAAGCCCCCACAAAGACCACTTCACCTTCCTCCAAGTGGTTATCATTTCTCTCATCAACTATAGGAGACACTTGAGTGGCTATATTAACATCTCGTTCCTTTTCCTGAACAAATGAGATAATCTTAGAAAGAGAATTACCATTCAATTCAAATAAATTTTTATTAGTCATGCATAGATTGTTGGACTCAACATTAGCATGATTTTGAGTTTCAATATTAGGTAAAGTTTTAGTCACAATATTATCACATTCAACAAAAGAATTTGAAGAAATTTTAACACCAACTTCCTGATCATGAATCAAAATAACAGTGTTGCTAATAATAGATGACAACTCACCAAGTTGTGATGGATTAGAGCTATTATCCTCTACAAGCATCATATTAGGATTAGTAGCTTCCTGATGAATCACATTGACAACCTCTCCATTTGTTTGTTTCAAGTTTTCTTTTTCTTTATGAAGATTAGGATGCTTCCTAAAACAATCATTAATAGCATGATCGTGCATCTTGCAAAACGAACAAAATATAGGTAAATACTCAAGCTCAACTTTTTGGAAATAACCCTTAACCTCTGATCCAATCCATATCTCAATAGAATTTCTCTTAGAAACATCAAATTCAACCAATACATGAGCTACAGAGGCCCTCAACACAAAAGCAGTGGCTTTGTCCATCGGCAACGGCCAACGAAAGATATAACCAAAACCAAAAAGGATTTGAAGATTAAAAAAAGAAGTCTCAAGTTAGGAAAGGAAATCCAAACTGGAGCAATCGGAAACTCCTCCCTAACATCAAAATCACGAGTCCATTTAAGAAAATGCATTTGACAAAACTGAATATAATAAGATCTCCTAGCAAATATGCAACTATAATCAAGATCATTAGAAAGTTGGATAATAAGATGTCGTTGATCAAGTAAGCCAATATGAAATAATCCAAAAGCATAAGGTTCAAGAATAATTTGCGTATAACATCAAGATTTGGCCGCCTCAAAATAAATTTACCCACCAATGTCAAAGCATATGGAGCAGCCAATTGATAAACAACCGAGTCTTCGAATAAAAGGGCCGGATAACCCTTGAACCACAAATGAACAAAGTTCAGCTTAGGAGAAGCGAACGAAGATCCAGCAACAACATCCTTAAAAGATCGAGTTTTATTCTTAAAAATCAAAGAGGAAGGAGGGCTCGATGACGATGGAGTCATCATCGCCCAACGACAAAACCATGAAAAGGAACCTCAAAATAAGCAATGAAACAATTGTAAAAATACTATAGGCAGAAAAATTGAGCAAAAAACTACATGAAATCCAACCAGGAAGTCACCAAATGATCACACGAAGAGGAACCCTAGAATCTTCACTAAATCGCCTCGAAAGCTAGCCAAAGAGATGTTGAAGTGTGTATACTAGGTTTATAAGGTTTCCTAAAATTGTGACATCATTACATGAAATATTACGAGATGATCTTAGGCATATATACTAGGTTTACTCAAATTGTAACCTCATTACATGCTTTAGGTAAAGAATTTTCAAGCTTTGAAAATGTCAATAAAATTTTATGTTGTCTACTTGATAAGTTTAATGACAAAGACATTCATATTTGTGAATCAAAAAATTTGAATACATATTCTATTGATAATTTAATTAGCTCACTCATTGCCTACGAGCAAATTTTGGGTCAAAAACTTTTGGATGCAGCTGAACTTATAGTGCTAATATCTAAAGATACGAAGAAAAGTGGCTTAGTAGATGATGAAAGTAATGAGTTTACAAGAAAATTTGAAAGCCTACTATGGGTCTCCGAAAGGATTCTGCTCATGTGGTTCAAATACAAAGAGTACGATCACACTATCCCGTAGGACAAAATGGTCGTAGACCTTTACAATCGACATAAGCAGGCCAATGGGATGGCAGATGAGATTATACATACGATTAAACATGGATAATAGTGGCTTTCACCTACACACCTCGATGGGTAATAATATGTATAACCTAATCAAGGTCATGAGATTTCCCCTATTCGATACATCAGCTCGAACATGGTTTATTTGATTGTGGGGATCGGCTTCCTATGGGTGCAAGCCCCCGTAGTTAATTACATCTTAGACCATGATCTAAGAAAACTCTCGATTAAGGATGTTAGATTATCTTCTCAAAAGTGGGTTTAGTGCAAGGGAGTTTCTAGGCTTTCCTAATCAAAGGGGAAGAAGGTCCAAATTTAGTTTAATCAGTCACACGTGGTTCAATCATCACTCGGTCAGCTCGAAGAAGTGGAAACTGGAGAAAAGGAAGGACAACGCATCTTAAGCAAGCATGAGAGAAAGATGGAAGTGGCGTCATCTGTGTGATGCGGATGGGTAGGATTTATAGCTTCCGGAAGAAAAGAAAGCTTACCCACCAATAAGGCGTATAGTGGTACACTCGTACCACTCACCTTTAGACCTTAAATCTATAAAAGATGTAGTATCGTATACGCGACACTAACATCTACGACCTAACAAATGCAACCCGGGACTTATTCCTTGCCTGAAAAAGGAAGCTAGCTAAAACCACCTAATCGTATAAAATCCATGCTATCCGGTCTATATGAAAGATGGGTGGGTAGTTAGATATTGGAATTTGGGATCGACCACTAGAGAAGTTCTTAAGTGATCCCACACTCATGAATGGTATTATGCACCTAAACTAATGTAATTAAGTTTTAATTTTAATTAGTTGCTAATGCAATTTATGCTGGTCAAAGTCTCCAAATAAAAAATATATAAAACTTTAAAAAGGCTTATAAAAAATTTTTTTGAGAATGACTAAACTTCCCCAAGTCCGGCACTTTATCCTCATAGGCCAAATTATCCGGACTCTACCCGCAGGAGGGGAAGTTGTCTAAAAGAAGAGAGAATGCATGTTGTTGCGGATCTATGGTTTAGGGTTTTGATGATAGCAAACATTCCTTATTTCCCTATGATTGCCTTTTATACTAACGTTTCAGGTCCACACGATCAAACTATATTTAGAACTAGCTCAAGATTGGGTAGACTAGGTCTATGTTAGTTTGTAATCTTTTTCCTTTGTTGAGTCTGTTGTATTTGGTGTGGCTATAACTTGGTAGAAATTCTCTTGCTCCATATATGATTTTTATTTTTGGTAGCATCATCCGGGACGATATTAATATCGGCCTAGATGATCTGTCCAAAATAAAAAATCCTAATTAGGGCATCCTCATTAAGGCAGCCGTCAACTAATCAGCCTGGACGATATTTCTATCGGCCAGGACGATATGTTCAATTAAGAAAGAATCAGCTGCCATGATCAAATTAGGCATTAAATCTTTTAGGAAATCGGCCAGGATGATATAACCATCATCCAGGATGATCTAACTCAATTATGCCTAAAATGATCTGGTATCTTTGGAAAGAATTAATGGCTGATTGATATGATCAGATCGACCAGGACGATCGTGAGTTCGGCCAGGACGATCATGAGATCGGCCGGGATGATAGCCTGGACGATTGACATCAGCCAGACTATATTCAGGGCGATTATCAGGACGATTGAACTAGTTTTAAACTAATCAACCAGGATGATCGTAAGATTAGCCTGGACGATGTAACCAAGTTTCTTCTGATCGTCCCATATCGTCCCGGGCTAATGAGCTTAATTTGTACTGATCGGCCAGGATGATATACCTATCATCCTGGACGATAATGTCGGCAACTTGCATTAATGAGGTCATTTTGAGAGCTTCTATTTAAGCTATGGCATGGCAACTTTTATATGAGTCTTTGGCAGCCATTGGAGCTTCGTTCTTGTGGGGGAAACTTGAAGAGCGAGCTTGGAAGGGAGAGAGGAAAGGGTGGAGTTTGAGAGGGAGAAGATCCTGTGAAGTGGAGAACTCAAGGGAGTGTGGAGGGGATTCTACACGGTTGCTCTGGTGAACTCGCACCTTAGTACCATCGGATTCAAGGCTTGTCTCGAGGTAAGTTCACCAAAGAAGAAGATCCCTTTGGTGTCAAAGGACCCGGCGACTCCGCCGCATCGGGGAAGGTTGAAGTGATTTTGTAAGGGCTTCTCCGCCTAGCCGTGGGGGCTAAAGGAGAGACACTAGTTTAGTGCAATACTTGGGGGGTGCCTCCAAGGAGTGGACGTAGGTCAAGGTTTGACCGAACCACTATAAATCTGGTGTGTTCTTTTCTTATTATCGCTTCCGCATTTATTTTTCTTCCGCACTTTATTTGTGGTGATTTTGGTTGAAGTTTTATCTTTGGTTTTAAGGTTTTCCAATTCACCTCTCTCTTTTAATTAGCTTGCGACTAAGTTCAAGAGGGCCTAACATCCCTAACAAACTTTCAAGTGGTATCAGAGCGGTTTTCATAAAATAAGTTTTTAAAAGCTTTTGAATTTTCGATCCATGGCTAATCGTAATGTTGCGGAAGGTTATTCAATCACCAGACCTCCTTTATTTGAAAATATGTCATTTGATTTTTGGAGAACTCGCATGTCTATTTTCTTGCAATCGATTGATTTTCGCATGTGGCATATGATTTTAACTGGTTATTCATTACCGTCACGAATTGTTAATAGAGTTAAAATTGATATTCCTTTTAGTCAATGGAACAGTGAAGAACAACTTAATGCTAATTGAATGCAAAATCATTAAATTATTTTTTCTGTGCTTTAAATTCTGATTACTTTATGTTAGTTTCTACGTGCACTACTGGTAAGGAAGTTTGGGATAAATTACACACCATATACGAAGGCTCTAATGAAATCAAGGAATCAAAGTTGAATATTTTAATGCATGATTTTGAAATGTTTTCTATGAAACCTTTTGAAATAATTTTAGACATGCTTACAAGGTTTATTCAAATTACTACATCATTGCATGCCTTAGGAGAAGATTTTTCAAATTTTGAAAAAGTTAACAAAATTCTTCGTTGTTTACTTGAAAAATTCGATGCTAAAGTAGTTGCTATTTGTGAATCAAATGATTTGAATGATTATTCTATTGATAATTTGATTGGCTCACTCATTGTCTACGAGCAAGGGTTGGGTCAAAGACTTTTGGATGCAGGTGAAACAATTATTCTAAAAGCTGAAGATACAGAAAGAGGAAGCTTAGTTGGTGACAATAACAATAACTTGGCAAGCAAATCACAAAGCTCACCAATGCATAAGCAAAAGTGAAAGAAAGGTAAAAGTGGTAAGGATGTCCATATTTCCTCTGACATTATTTGCTTTCGATGTAGGAAACCTGGACATATGAAGAATACGTGCCCTAATGTAAGAATTCTTCCTACAAAAGAAAAGGGCAAGGAAAAGCTAAAGTTTAATTGGAAAAATAATGAAAAACACAAAATCTCATGGGCAGACATAGTTTCTGAAGAATCGGACCAGGAAAGAGATAATGGTTAAAAAGGGCTATTTGTTTTTTTTTTTCTTTTTGTTTGTTTTCTGTTTTTCTTTCGTTTTCATTTTTTCTTTTATTTTTTTATATACGTATTTTTTCTTTGATCCAACACACACACTCACTTTTCTAAAAATGAGAAATCTACTTCATGTTTTTTTTTTCTTGAAATCTTTTGTTAGTTGCGATTGACTTCTCTAAAAACAGTCAAAGGAAGGAAACTCTTGATTTTTTTTCTTGCAATCTCTATTTCCTAAAAGAGGTTATTCTACTTTTGATTTAAAATCTATTTCATCTTTTAAATTAGTTTTTGAAACAATTTTTTTTCCCTACGTTTTATTTATCGCATAGGAATCTCTTGCAAGTTGTTGAATCTAACTCATAATTTTCTTAATCAAGAAATTCGCTTTGATGGGTTTTCCTTTGTTGTTTAAGATTTAAGAAAGGAAGCATATTCAAAAAATTGGCCAATGATGCCAAAAATAAAAGATGCGCAAAGACGCCAAATTGAAAATATAGAATACACAAAGTGTATCAAAGGATGCGCAATGCACCAACCAATTGTCAAGAGGCATAAAATGAGCCCACAATGTTTAAATGCTTATCATTCTTGTACTTCTTAAAAGCTTAAGAAAACCCTTGATATTTTCGATACTTGACTTTGAAAATCTTGATTTTTGATTCAACAATTCGTGCATTGATCTTCTATTAAGATATATTTTATGAAAGGAGTTTTTGAAAAATGATTGGTTCTTTCTCTAATTTATTTTATGATTTAGATATTAAATTAAAAAGTTTTTTAGCCTTTTAAAGAGCTTGAGTTTAGATTATCGAATCTTGAAATTCTAACCTTTACTGGGCTATGCATTGTCAATCCAATTCTACTAAAATTTTGATTAAAAGTAAGAGGTAACTTTCTCATTTTAAGATTTTTTTTACTAGATTTGAAAGTTTCTTTTTGTTTTCTGTGCCTTCTCTCTTTTTGATAATGTCAAAGGGGGAGAACGTACTTGTATCCCTTGTTTTCTTTTCAAAAATTTAAAACTACAAAAATATTTTTATCTTCCTTATTTTTTTTAAAGCGGTATTCAAGTGAGGGGGAGATTTTTGAAAATTCAAAGAGAAATGTTTGCCATCATCAAAAAGGGGGAGATTGTTACGGATCTATGGTTTATGGTTTTGATGATAGCAAACATTCCTTATTTCCCTACGATTGCCTTTTATACTAACGTTTTAGATCCACACGATCAGACTACATTTGGAACCAGCTCAAGATTGGGTAGACTATGTCTATGTCAGTTTGTAATCTTTTTCCTTTCTTGAGTCTGTTGTATTTGGTGTGGCTATAACTTGGTAGAAATTCTCTTGCTCCCTATATGATTTTTGTTTTTGGTAACATCGTCCGGGACGATATTAATATCGGCCTGGACGATCTGTCCAAAATTAGAAACCCTAATTAGGGCATCCTCATTAAGGCAGCCGTCAACTAATCGGCCTAAACGATACTTCTATCGGCCAGGACAATATGTTCAATTAAGAAAGAATCAGTAGCCATGATCAAATTAGGCATTAAATCTTTTAGGAAATCGGCCAGGACGATATAACCATCGTCTAGGACGATCTAACTCAATTATGCCTAAAATGATCTGGTATCTTCGGAAAGAATTAATGGCCGATTGATACGATCAGATCGGCCAGGATGATCGTGAGATCGGCCGGGACGATAGCCTGGACGATTGACATCAGCCAGACTCTAATCAGGGCGATGATCAAGATGATTGAACTAGTTTTAAACTAATCATCCAGGTCGATCGTAAGATCGGCCAGGACAATGTAACCAAGTTTCTTCTGATCGTCCCATATCGTCCCGGGCTAATGAGCTTAATTTGTACTGATCGGCCAGGACGATATACCTATCATCCTGGACGATAATGTTGGCAGCTTGCATTAATGAGTTCATTTTGAGAGCTTCTATTTAAGCTATGGCATGACAACTTTTGTATGAGTCTTTGGCAGCCATTGAAGATTCGTTCTTGTGGGGGAGACTTGAAGAGCAAGCTTGAAAGGGAGAGAGGAAACGATGGAGTTTGAGAGGGAGAAGATATTGTGAGGGGGGGGGGGGAACTCAAGGGAGTGTGGAGGGGATTCTACACGGTTGCTCCGGCGAACTCGCACCATAGTACCATCGTATTCAAGGCTTGTCTCGAGGTAAGTTCACCAAAGAAGAAGATCCCTTTGGTGTCAAAAGACCCGGCGACTCCGCCGCACCGAGGAAGGTGGAAGTGATTTTGTAAGGCCTTCTCCGCCTAGCCGTGGGGGCTAAAAGAGAGACACTAGTTTAGTGCAATACTTGGGGGGTGCCTCCAAGGAGTGGATGTAGGTCAAGTTTTGACCGAACCACTATAAATCTGGTGTGTTCTTTTCTTATTATCGCTTCCACATTTATTTTTCTTTCGCACTTTGTTTGTGGTGATTTTGGTTGGAGTTTTATCTTTGGTTTTAAGGTTTTCCAATTCACCTCTTTCTTTTAATTAGCTTGGGACTAAGTTCAAGAGGGCCTAACATCCCTAACAAACTTTCACATGTATGCGACCCCGGACAATTCCGGCTATTCCCTAAATCGTTATGTTTCTATATGAGTTAATTCTTAAAATTTTATTAGTGGTTACGAGTAGAAAAAGTTTTATCCTAAAGGAGCCTAGCGGTCAGGCACAAGCACATGCAAGAAAGAAACCTATGAAAAGCATGCCATTTCTACTGCGTAAGCAAACTAAAGAAAACACAGCAAAAATAAAGAAAGCCCATGAAAGAGAGTATCCATGGCAAGTCCAATACAATATTACATTACAGAATACAGAAAAGTTATGGTGGCCGGGCTCCACCGACAACAACTCAAGAACGACGCAAATCTTAAAATAAGGCATTTTATATCTCTAGTCTTCATCCTTGCTCGTACTTTCTTGATTCGTCTATGGATCATCTTCAGTCCTTTGGGCTCCTTGTAGTGGATGCTCCAAAAGGATGCCCAAATGAAAAAGAAAACTCTCTGTAGGATTTTTCTTTTCCCTTTGGACTCCTATACATCTAAAATGACTTATTTTAATGATTTTCACAATGCTTACTATCAAATACATTACATCAATAAAAATAGAAAATCTAGACTCTCCTGCAGAGGTTATCCTAAGCAGTTATAATAAAAACTCATCCAAGCAGTTATATATATATGAAATGAAAAATCTCAAAATAAATCACACTTCGCCATGCTCTAATCATCTAAGCAGCTGAAGCAAGTAGCTAAATCAGTTATATATTTTTTATTATTAATTTTAGCACGGCCACCTGCAGGAAGACAGTAATTTTAACATTCAATTTACCACATAATTTTAACCACCCAAATGTTTATGAAGCCAATGCATTGTAATAGAATTAACCTCATCCGCAACAAAACTCAACACTTGTAGCTCAAAATGCCAATGAAGGGAATAGATTAAACACTAATGCCAATACTCATTTTAGCATGCTTGGAACACCAAAAACAGCAGAAAGCTTACACATAATTTACTTCGGAAGCTAAAAACAGTGAAAAACAGCATGTATCTCGCTCCCAAAATAATCCGGAAGCTAAAAACAGTGAAAAACTGCATGTATCTCGCTCCCAAAACAATCCAGAAGCTAAAAACAGTTAAAAACTGCAACTATTCTATGACCAAGATAATGTGGAAGCTTAAAACGATAGAAAAACTGCACTTATATTTATTTTTCAAAACAGTTTGGGAGCTAACAATAGAAATTCTGCATTTTGACGAAGAACGACTACACTTTTATCACATGCACGTGGGGCCTTTCCTTAAGCAACACATTTTCATCTACAAACATGATTTTCTACAAGCTCTATATAGCCAATGATTCCAACAAATTTGTATTTATCATGCTACATGCCACCAATGATTCCAAGTTACTCTCTAATTAAAATCCATGAATATACTCTCATGCCAAAACAAGTCTCTATAACATGAATACACATGAAAGCTTCCCAACAAGTTCTCATAGTAATGCCAACAAATAGTATCTAAGTGGAATAGCAAAGATGTAAAGGCTCCAATTTAAATTCTCCCACATGTCTTTGTTAGTAAATACTCATGCATACATGATTCAACTCAAAGCATGTACTTAAACAAAACACCTAGAGTGGAAAAAGACAAAAGTAGCTTGTTTCTTTCAAACCTAAGAAAGTTGGCACTCCACTGAAATAATATAAGTGTCATTTATGCAATGGACAAAGCAAACCCAATACCTCACTTATTAACAAGATTCTAAAAATAACAGAGAAAACATGTAGTCGTTTGGAGTAAGAAAAAGAGACTAAAACTTTGAAGAGAATCAATAGACCTCAAGCCTCCATAAAGCCAAAGCCACATAAAGCCCTTAATGCAAGCAAATACTCATGGCTTTCCTTTGGGAGCAATTCATCAAACACTTGAGGTGCAATGCTCATAGAATCACATAAAACAAACTATTATACAAAGAGATTTATACGCCTATCAGATCACAATCTACTCAATGATCTACACAAAGGAACTCTTCAAGATTCAAACAGCAACCATCTCAATAATAAGTAGGCATACATGAAGCAAAATGAAAACTCAACTAAACTTGATTCTCAGATTTTGTAAAGAAATTCCACAAATCCCTTTTTTTATTCACTAATGAAGAAGAATAAGAAGAGGAGAAGAAAGAAGTAAGAAAAAGGGAAAGAGGAAGAGGAAGAAAGAAGAAGAAGGAGAAGGAAAAGGAGAAGCTTACCTTGCAGCCTTGAAGAAGGTCAGTCGGCCGAAATAGGGGAGATGAAACCTAGGTCGGTCCAGGCGGGCGACGTCGGGATCGTCGGGTTCGGTCCTAAACCGTACGAAGCCAAGGGGAAGAGAGCAGGAGGGAGGCGCGGCCTCTTGGTTCGACTCGAATGGGAGAGAGATGAAGATGTGAGGGGGATCTCGCCTGGGTTATCTTGAGCCGAGAGGGAGAGAGCCAAAATGGGAGAGATCAGGCATGAGTGAGAGAGGGAACTGGGCGTGAACGAGGGAGAGCTCCAGATGTCCAATGCCCCAGCTGAGGGTTTTCGTTCTGAGTAAATCAAGCCTATCGTCGAAAGACGAAGCCCGCCAAATTTTTTGCCATCGTGCTCCAGCTTTGAAATTCCTTTAAGAAGCTCTATTCTCTGCTCGATGTCTGCCCGAGATATAGAGAATCGACTGTGAAGCGGGATTTTGGCTGAAATGACCATCTCACTCGATCGTAGCCGTCAATGCAATTTATTGGATTTAGGGAAAGAATTCAAATTATTCAAAAAGTTAAATGGATTTTAAGAGGGTTGAGTTGGGCTGAATCAAGTTAAATTGGCTAAGACCAGGTTAGACTCAAGTTCGAATTTGACTCAATCTGAGTTAGTTCGAGTTCGAGCCAGCACCACGAATTTAATCATACGAAATTGGGTTCAAAACAATGATCAATTTAAATCAAATCAGGTATGGCGCGACGAAAATAAACTAATCGAGTCTAATTGAACATAGTCAAGCCCAATTCGACTAAATTTGAGTCGATCCGAGCCCGAACTGAACTCGACGAGGTCCAATTAAATCGCTCGAAGACCCTCGAGGGTACTCGGGCGAAAAACAAGGTCAACACCTACTAAAACATAAGCAAAAGCATCAACAAAAGTGGAATAAAGGTAAAAATGGTATGAAAGCTAATATTTCTTCTAACATTATATGCTTTAGATGTAGGAAACCTAAACATACGAAAAATTAGTACCCTAATTTGAAAACTCTTCTTACAAAAGAAAAGGGTAAAGCTAAGCAAATTGTAAAAAGGGCAGATGATTAAAAGCAAAAAAATCTCCTAGGTAGACCTAGATTCTGAATCATCAAGTGAGGAGCAAGGTAATGATGTGTGTTTATATATTTTTATTCCATGAATATATATTCTTTATTTTGTTTTGTTCATTTTAAATGTTTTTGTGTTATTTTTTGATGTTTTTTCAAAAGCACTATATTTTATTTTTCTTGTATAGTTTTATGATTTATTTTGGATCTATACACACAAATCACTATTAACATTATATTTCCTTAAGAGAATCGATTCACTTCTCTCAAATTTTTTTTTTAACATTTTTGCCTCTTTTTTTCCTAAAAAATTAGTTAGTAGTGATTGACTTCCCTAATTCAGTTAAAGGAGGAAACAACGATGATTGTCTCTCTTCTTCTAACTCCTTTAGTGGTGTATTTTCTTTTTGAAGCAAAATTTATTTCAAATTTAAAGTTGGACTTTAAAATTGAGATCTATTATATCTTCTTATAGTAATTTATCTCATATGAAAAATATTCAAAGTCATTAAATCTCCTTCATATTTTCTTGAACATGTTGTTGCATTTATCATATGAATATGATTTTATTTTGTGGTTTATTCTTCCTTATATTAGAGAGTGAGTTTTTCATCTCTTATATCTAAAAGATATCCTCACAACTGAGAGCTTTTAAGGGTTTCAAAAGGGACCAAGATCACAAAAAAGGTAAGAGGCATAAAATGAGCCCAAAAGAAAACTAAAAAGATGCACAATGATTGCCAAAAAAATAAATTGAAAGATACACAAAGGGTATCAAAAATTTAAAGATGCATAAAATGTACCAAACAACTGATAAAAGATATAAACTGAGACATAAGAAGGTAAGCTTCCTTATCTTTCAAATCTTTAAATCTTAGAAGAATTTATGTGCTACTTGATTTCTTCAAATACTTGATTTTTAAAAATTATGATTTTAGTTGATCACTTTGTAATGTTATTTAATCATATATTTTTTTAAAAGAAGTTTGAACAAATCATTTTTTTATCTAATTTCATGTATGAATTCGATTTTTATTTTAAAAACGACTTTAACATATAAGGAGCATGAGCTAGAGTTGATAAAATTCAAATTTCTAACCTTTATGGATCTTAGTGCGGTCAATTTATTTCTTACTATTTTTTTGAATAAAATCAAGAGGCAACTTTCTCATTTTAAGAAATTTTGCTAAAATTAATTAATTCTTCTTAAAAATTACCATCACCCTCTACTGACTAAGGATCAGTTTTATCTTTTGTGTTTGTTTCATTTTTTATTATTTATCTCTTTTTTGTGCTTCTTTTTTTTTTATAATGTCAAAGGGGGAGAACTGGTTGTATTTTGGTATAAGTTGTATATGTTAATATTGTATTTTCTTTAGTTTATCTATTTTATAGTTATTTAAATCTTAAAAAAAAAAACTTTTTTAAATTCCCCTGCTTTTAATGTAATTATTTAGTGAGGGGGAGATTAGGAGAAAATATTTTTAAATTTGAAAATTTTACTAGTAATATTTGCCATCATAAAAAAGGAGAGATTGCTGTAACTCAAGCTTATGAGTTTATGTTTTTATGATAACAAATATTATGTCTCACATATTGTTGTCTACTTGTATTTATAATATATTTTTGTTTGTGTGTGCACTAATTTTTTAGGAATACCATGCACCATCCAATAAAGATTCAAGGTTCAAGATTGGGTAGAATAGGTTATATTGTAATAAATTTTATAATGTTTATTGATGTATTTTTTATTTCTTGAGTCAAGTTCTATAAGGGTGTATGCTTGCTTGGTGGTCATCCACACACACACTTAGGGGAAGTGAGATTGAGTCAAAATAAGAAGTTTAAGTTTTAAACTAATTATACTTAATGATTTATATCATCTAGGATGAAAAGCTCATTAAACTAATCATACTAGATAATTTTTATAGTCCAGAATGATTCAATATGATCTTGGAAAATAACCGTCAATGATAATTTAGGTAAGAATTTAAGATTAAAATATTGTTCTAATCATTCTGAATGATTTAGATCATCTTAGATGATAAATACAAAACATTCCTAAATTGATCATGTGATTAGGGGATTAATTATGGTTAAATTATTCAATCAGGTCATCTTAAATGATATGTATATCTTACCTGATGATGTTTGCCGATATATTTGATTTTCCTAAATTTTCCAAGACAAAATACCATAATTTTTCTTCTAATCATCCAGGACGATCTACAATATTATCTTGGACAATCTGTACAAATTTGAACTAATTGTCTAGGACTATCCTGATATCTTCTAGGACTACCAGGTTAAATTTTGAACATCGTATTGGATGATCCTATGATTGTACAGGATGATATTTCATACTAGAATTGATTTTTTAGGATTTTCTAAAGCTCTCTTTTTAAGCACATTGTATAGGATAATCCTGCAATCATCCTGGATAATATTTGCCACTAAGATTAATTTTTTTGGAATTTTAAAGCCCTTTATTTAAGCTTTGTCAAGGCACTTAGTAAGTGTCTTTGACAGCCATTGAAGCTTCATTCTGTTGATTCCTTATAGGTTACTAAACATAAGTTATTATCCCAAGACTAACTAAGATGGGGGTGAATTAGTAATTTAAAAATTCTCTTAGATTTTTTAAATAGAAAACTAATTTTAAAATTTGTAGCAACCTAATTAAGTTTCAAAATAAAACTTTTCAACCATAGTAAATAACTTGCAGTAAATAAAATATATAAATTAAAAGACACTAGAATTTATAGTAGTTCAGTCTAACACGACCTACATCCACTTCTTGAAGACTCCCTCTTCATGTATTGTACTATTACCAAAGTGTCTCTTCCTTTTTCCCCCATAATAAGGCGGAGAAGCCTTACAAAAATCTCTCTTCCAATAATCCCCGATGCGGTAGAGAATCATCATCCTTTCACACTCTCTAAGTGTTGGCAGAGAACTATTGTCCTTTCACATTCTCCAAGTGTCGGTAGAGAATCGTCATCCTTTCACACCCTTTAAGTGTTGGCATAGTACTGTTGTCCTTTCACACCCTCTATGTGTCGGTAGAGTACTAAATCTTCTTTAAAAATCTTCTCATGAAAAATTAGAGAGAAGAAAAGAAGAGTAATCACTAAAATCACAAAGAGATCCTTAACTTTGAGTAACTTTATGAACCCTTCACACTCCAATTATAAGAAATATCTCTCAAACACTCTTCCACACTCTCTCTTCAATTGCTCTTAAAAAATCATGAAGACCAGACATTTTCACATCAATTTTATAAGACCTCTTATATCAAAGACATTAAAAACCATCTTGAAAACTAGAATTTTCTATTTTGAATGTACATGGTCGTACATTACGATTGTATGTTCGTATGTACAAATAATTCAAAAAACTATTGCATACAAACCTATTATGAATTAGTATGAAATCATTTCGTACATGATAATTGTTCAGTACGAACCAAGTTTATATGGTATGAATAGTTAGAAAATTTTTTACCTTCATCGGGACAAAAAGGGACCCCATAATTTCCTACCCTAGATGGCGTACATACGATGACGACATCTTAATGTACGATCAGTTATGAAAATTTTCAAGTTCATCAGGATGAAAAGTGACCCATGCAATTCATACCTTGGATGACATATGTATGATAATGACATCGTACGGTACAAATCGTTCAGAAATTTTTTAAGTTCGCCTAGACAAAAAGTCGGGACAAAAAGGGACCCATCCAATTCATACTCTTGAAGGTATGTATGAGTGGTACATCGTATAGTATGATCCATACTTAAAAAAAATTTCTTCTTCCTATTCGTTTGATTGTTTGAAGGGAAAATAACTGATCAGATTATCCCGTACAAAAAGTTATCATATAATATGATCATTTTTAAAAATTATAGATTTTAAACTCTCCCCTGTGTGTGTGTGTGTGTATAATTACTCAATTATAATCACACTCTCTCAGACTCAATAAAATAAAAAATATAGACTTCAATTAAAATAACCCCTAAATTGATCTGATTGGAAGTCTTTAACAATCCAGAGTATGATTTTTCTGAAATGTTAGTACACACAAACAACAAAAGAATTCTTTTAGAATATGGTAGGAGAAAGAATAATCAAAGCAATAATATTTGGAATCATAAATAATATACAAGTTGTAAGAATATCAACAATTAAGAACTTATGTAGCAACTATCTCAACACGTTCTTCTGGAGAAAACTTGAAGAGATAATTAGAAAGGGAGAGAGGAATGGGTGTAGTTTGAGAGAGGGAGAAGATCCTTGGAGGGGATTTTAAGTGAGTGTGAAGGGGGTTTCATACAGTTGGTCCGGTAAGCTTTCACCTTAGTACCATCGGATTTAAGGTTCATCTTGAGGGAAGTTTTGGGAAGAAGAATATCTCTTTGGTGTAAAAGAACACAGCTACTCCGTCACACGGGAGAAGGTGAAAGTGATTTTATAAGGGCTTCTCCGCCTAGCTGTGGGAGCTAAAGGTGAGTTACTGAATGTTTAGTGCAATACTTGGAGGGTGCCTTCAAGGAGTGGACATTGATCAGGTTGGACTAAACCACTATAAATCTGGTGTGTTCTTTCAAATTATTTTTTGTACTTTATTTTTATTAAGATTTACTGCTTGGATAAAATATCTAATTAATTATTTTACTATTAGTTTAATTTGTTTCCACTATAATACATAAAAATTATTTCTTTCAGTTAAAGATGTTTTTAAATATCTAATTCACCCCCCTCTTGGTTAGCCTCGGGACAAATTAATAAGGGCTTAACAACCCTAACAAACTTTCAAAGTGTTTAGTGATTTAAAATAATTTTAGTTTGTTTTAAGGGTGTTTTGATTAGTTAAAGTTGTTTAGTTTTAGGTTTTAAAGAGCATAACGCTCAATAACTTCCAAGTGAAAGAAGTCATTGATTAATAAGTCCTAAGCTCATATTTTTATTCCTACCAATCCTCCAAAAATGGAGCAGATAGGTTTCCTAGAGTCCTTACATTATAAATATGTATTTTGGTTCTTAATCTTTACAATCCAATACATATTTATCTTTCTAAAAAGAGTCAAGCACAAGAACATGAAAGCTTAAATTTCTAAATATTTAATTACTAATTTTAATGGGTATTTATGTTTAACAACAATCAACTTTATTTAACTTGGATTATAAGATTTATTTCACTTATATAGGGGCTAAACTATAGCCTTGTGAGCCCACAAAATCCAAAAATTACCTAATTATTTAAGTTTGAATATTGATTAATAACTTTTAATCAATTCAAATTATTGATTATTGATTTAAAAGATTTATGGCTTAACACTTACATTCCATAGATGTATTTATGTTGTTATCACAATGTGCACAAGGACTAAAGCCTCTTTCTAACATGTACTCTCATAGCTTGATTTATTCCAGCCTAAGTACTTTATTAATAAAGTATGTAGTGTGATTATTATTACTCTTATTTTATTCATTGTGTTAATAATTTGATAATTTTTTATGATTTATTGAATTTTTACTTTATCTAATTATTTAAATAATTAGGTTTGACCAAATTTTGACTTTTTAATTTACATTAAATTCTAAAAATTTAATATTTTTATAATTATGAACAAGATGGTAAGATCAATACCTTTGAGTTTGTATTATTTGGTATTTTATATGATAAGTTATGATTTTTATATATTTAACCTTTTAATGAATTAATTATTTATTTAATCTTAGTTAAAAAAATAGGAGCTCAATTTGACCATCATTAGGTGTATTATTAAGTTAAGTTAAGTTAATTCTTAAGATTTCCATCCATTTGGAGAATGAGGATTGCATTTTGTTCAACCATTATTATGATGGCAAATTTGAAATTAAGCAAGTTTGGAACTCTATTAGGATTAGTTTGCCCAAGAACTCCCATTATTTATCGTTCTGGCATGCTATTATTCCTACTACTTACTCTTTCCTTCTTTGGAGGATTCTATTCTTTTAAAGAAAGGTTTTTATTTGTCCTCCAAATGTTAATGTTGCTATCACATTGAGAATATGAATCATGTGTTTATTCTGGGTCCTATTGCTATAAATGTTTGGCTTTATTTTGACAATATGTTTAATGTGCTTTCTACTATTCATTTTAATTCTATTGGTGATTTTCTTAAAGAGTGGTTTATTCCTACTAAAGGTCATATTAGAAATATCCTCCTTATCATTATTTGCTAGTATTTATGGAGTAGCAGGAATGATTCAAAACATGAGAATATTAAAATGGATGATATCACTGTCATTTCTAAAGTGAAGAATAAAATTCATCAACTTTATGTGGCTAAGCTTTTAAAGGCCGATTCTTTTAAAGGTTTTCTTCATGTGGTCCATGAGTTTGGTCTGGTTTTTAATTCCTATCCTACTAAATATAATGGAAGGGTTATCTATTAGAGAAAGCCTTTGGAAGGCTATTTTAAACTTAATGCTGATGGTGCCAGGAATAACCTTAAAGCGTGTTGGGGTTGTAATATCAGGGATTTTAATGATTTTAGGGTTATGGCTTTTTCGGGGCCTTCCACTGCTATTACTATCATTCAAGCTGAAATCAAAAGCCTTCTTTATGGGATTCAGTTATTTATTTCTTTTGGTATCAATAATATATGGATTGAAGTTGATGCAATGCTCTTGATTCATTATGTTGATGGTAACGTCTCCTCTAATCCTACTAATTACTATTTGCTTAGAGATATTAATTACTGGCTTTCTCTCATTACTTATAATATTTCTCATATCTTGAGGGAGGGGAATGTTGTTGCTGATTCCCTAGCTAAATTAGGCTGTAGATTCACTAAAGAGATTAAAGGCTTGGCTAGATTAGACCGGCTGGGTCTTCCTTACATTCACTTTTAATTGGTGTGTTGGATTTTGGTTCTATTTTTTGTTTTTATTTTTATGTTATGAGTGCTATTTTTATTTTGTTCTTTTAGTTCTCTATTGGGATCCTAGCTTGTTTGAGTTTTAAGGCTAGCCCCTCTAATGTGTGGACTGCCTTTTTGATCGTTGAGTTATTCTATTTTGGCTGGTGGAGGAATAGTTATGATTGGATCCATTTTATTATTAATTTAACTTCCTATTGCTGCTCTCTTCTCCTTAGGTGTAGCCTTTTTGGGGTTGTCTTTAATGTTTCTTCTTACCTGCTCTTGGTAAGGAATTGTTGTTCTACGAATTTTAGGCTCACCTGCATAATGCAATTATGGTTGTTAATGATTGAAGGAAGTTTTGATCTTGAGCTGATCGTACTATACGATAGTAGATCATACTATACGAGTTACCCAAGGGCTCAATGGACAAAGTTTGGGTTGTGTTGTATGATCCAATTCAAACTTTTCATGCTGTATGAATTAATTCATAGTATATGTATCACCCGAGGGCTTACTAGACAATGTTTGGATTATCTAGTAAAATCCAATTTGAACTATTTGTACTATACAATTGATTTCTACTGTACAAAAAGTTCCAAACTTGAACTCATTTTATAGACAATCAAGTGATAATTTTAATATCAATGATGTGGTTACCATGCCAAAGCATAGTGTTGGATTAGATTTTTATTTGGAGCATTGATCTTACTTAAGAATGAGGTCAGCAATTTCCCTTACTATTATTTCAAGTATAGTGAAAGATAAGCTAATCTAGAGTGAGGTTAGAATGCATATATATATATATATATATGATTGGTTGGTACAATTCAAATAGAATTTGATGTTTATTAAAAGCATTATGTGCAATGAATGGGAAGAATTTAAAATGCTTCAATAAATTAATTTGTGTTATTGTCTAGATATCAATCAATTAAAAGTTATGTTGTATGCAATTGAACTTTTTTTTAGAGGGTAGCTCTAGAAATGATATTGGCGATAGATTTCTTTTAATAAGTTATACTTTCCGATATTATGCTTTGTGCTTAATCAAGACCCACATAACATATAATTAGTGTGAAAATCCGATAAAAATATTAACATCTTTTTTCGGATAAAGAATAATTGATTCAAAAGGAAATTTATGGGACAGAAATATTTGATTATCTTTCCATTAGCACCTTGTTTTTCTAGAGTGCATTAGAATATGATCAATCTTCTATTTCAATTCTCAAACATCATTATAAGTATCCCATCTCATTAAAAAAGAAAATTTCAACAACACATAAAAATAGGAGTAAGTCATTATATATAACCATAGTGATAAACTTTTCTTCTATCGTGTTTCTGATAGTAAAGTTCAACTTTTTATTCATGACCATAATTTCTTTAATGGGAGATATTAATGAAGATATGGCAAATTCTTGTACAATCTTTTTTCTTTTAGGTCAACAATATAAGGCAAATTCATAGTAATTACAGAAATCATGTGTCCATAAGCAAGCTTGTGAAACCTGATATAAACATTATCAAACTTTAAAAGTGCGTTCAATTTCCATGACTCAAGTAGATATGTTTTCATGGCCTTATTCAATTAGGCAAGTTACGAACTATTAAATTCACTCATATTGTTTTTATTAGCTACAGGCTCCACTAACTAGAGTATATTCCCTACTCATAACAACCCATGTGCTAGCAGCACTAACCAAAGCCTATCAGTAGTCTACATGTGTAATCATTAGCTCTCTATATAACCAAACACTGTAGCTGAAGAACCCACGAAATGAAATATTTTCTACCAAAAACTTCTTCTCTGTTTTCCTCTATTTCATCTTCTTGCTTGCAGGTGATGAAGAAGATGGCTAACTTCTTCATGGTATCAGAGCAGGTCTGAGGACACCTTCCCTCGGCAGCTGCAACCATGTCGCAATCTTCTTCTTCACAAACCAATAACCAAACCACCACAAATCTCACCGACCAACCCACCATACCCTCACCACTCAAACTGGTTTTGTCTCACATCAAAACCATCAATATATATTTGAAATATTTTAGAATTATTTGGATGGGTATAGAATAAATGAAGCTAATTGAATATTTTGGTTTGGCATGAAGTAACTGGCTTGACTATGGTGGCAGGTGACAGTTTTCAGTGGTAATGGTCGGTGGCCGAAGAAGGATGGTGGTTAGCTGTTACCTATAAGGATGTTGGGGAGGATGTTGATGACAGGCAAGGGCAATGGCAAGTGGCTGATGGTTGTCGGTGTGTGCAGCGGCACCGGTATTGTCTGACTAGTACCAATGATGGAAAGGGTTAAGCCGCCGTCTAGTTAGCAATGGAAAATAATTTATAGTTTGGGACTCGATCGTATATAAATATTTTCATAGACACTAAAACTAAAGTAAATATTGAATTCCAAATACTACAAAATATTACTTGCATTCTCTTTTACTTCAAAGAAAATATCAATATTTTTAAAACCTAATTGAAATATTTTACACTTATTTTACATCAAATCAAATTCTCCCTTAAAAAAATAAATAAATGATACTCCATTCCCCCCTTTCAATCTGACCATCTAAATAATTAAAGTAAATTATTTTTATATAAATTTATCTATTGGATAATATGGGTGATAATTTGGGTTGGTGGATAAAATTCAGGTTTGTTCTAAAGTCTATCCAACCCAAAAACCATTTGAGCTAAATTCGACTAAATTATCGTGCAATTCAAAATATTTGATTTAAACGCACCTAACATGAATCAAACCCATTTATTATATGGATCCTAAATTTTTTCCGATTAGCAGAACTCATTTGATCCAAACAGGACCATTTAAACTGAAAATGGCCCATGTAACTCCAACTCAAATAGTAATTAAGTCTATTTTGATCAACTTTGACTTTATAGGTCAACCTAAATCCTACCAAAAAAAAAAAGGTCAAAACATTAGACCAGAACATAATGTGAACAAGATTTTTTTTTTTAGTCAAATTCATTAGCTTGTTGTTTCAGATTATTTAGACCCATGTACGATATTATAGGTGTAATGGAGAAATTATTCTGTGCAGTCACCGGAAGGTCCAAAGGTGTAACTAGATGTGCCAAGTCATCTGGTACATAACAAAAAAATAACGTGGCGGTTCCTTATTCGCCTCTGAATGCCGTCCGATTACTGAACAAAATAATTTCTCCATGTAATGAGACATCAAATAGTTAATTATTTTAAAATTTATAACGGAGGATTTACAAGCATGCAACAAAATTTTTATTTATTTATTTATCTATTATCTATTTTTTTATTTATTTATTTATCTATTTTTTTATTTACAAATATAACAGCATAATTCTTACATGTCAGTAACAAGTAAATAATATAAGAAAAACATTCTTTCTTCATCGATTTATTTTGATGCTATTTAATAAATAAATCTTAATAAAAGAAATATTAAATTTTAGGTTATATATAAGTGTAAATGGGGCCATGAGAGCAAATGTGACCAGCCAAAAATTTTAAGATACTATTAAAAAATTAAGCTTTCACAGTACTTTTGATGCTCTATTGCAGCGGTTTAAACATCTACTAATAAATTTTCAGTGGTTTCAAAACTGCCGCAAATTCGTTGTATTTGCGTTCTCTGCAAAGGCTTTAGCAGCAATTTCATGAGTACTGTTGTAGGTAGGCTTTAACAGCACTTTTAGCAGATGTTAAAACCGCTGCTAAGGAATAGAAAATTTTTTTTAAAAAAAATTAAATTTTATGATGAAATTATAAATATCAATAGAGTACTATACAAATATAAATTGAGTGAATATTAACAACAAACAAATTAACAGTTCAACACAAAAAAAGAACTTTTCCCTTCCTCTAGGTACACGACCAAAGCAAAATAAAACGATGTATTTTTAATATGCCTTTCAAACCATCCCTGACATCTCATCCATTAGTAGACTAATAATAAAAAAAGTCAACTATAGAAGATCTATCCATAAACTATAAAGAAGTCAGTCATTTGTTGGACATTATAGCCATTGCATCTCTAGTAGCGATTAAGCTGAGCTAGAGAAAACAAAACAAAGTAATACCTCACTATCTTAACTATATAAGCACTAAGCCACTGATCATAGTTATCTGATAACATGAACAAAATCAGAAGTGGATCAAGGAAAATTTACCTATAGTTGAAATCATCACTAGAGAAGAAGAAGACCTGAATACTGGACCTCATCAAGCACCATAGAAGTAATTACAAAAGGTAGATTTAAGTGAAGTATTCAGTAGAAATTCCTATGCTTGAATCAGATGCAAGTTTTATCATCACCATAGGAAACATAGAGATATGATAAAGACAAATATGTTTATGTGAACAGTAATTACATTTCAGCAGAACACAGCAAAGTAATCAAATACAAATTGAACGATAGTCCATGCCAATAAAACTTCAAATGCATCTTTATGTTGGATTCTAAACCCTAAACATAAAATGAGTATAAGAAACTTGATTTTCTCACTTGTTGGCAATCACCAACAGAATTCTTCCAAGAGAAGAACAGTTCTCTTGCCAACAGTATTGCTTTGTTTCGTTTTAACTTTGACTGAAAGAATTACATAGTTTCATTTTGCAATTTGTTTCTCAAATTTGGAGCAAAATAGTCTAATAAGAAGAGTCCAGACTTATTCTTCTTCCCCACTTTTTCCTCTTTTAAGAAGGGATTTGGTTCTTCTGTGAAAAAGAAAAAAGATAAGTTTTGAGCAGAAATAAACAATTTAATACGTAAAAAAAATTGCTAACAAAGATTACAAATTTGGATAAAAGCCAAAAAGATGATTCTCAAGCATTGCACTTGAATCCCTAATGTGCCAAAACTATACACTATCAAAACAAGCCCTAATGTACCACAAACAAATTTATCGCATGCATGCCACATGAGTAAGAAACAAGGGCAAGATATTTCTTCGTCATTAACGGGAAAAATACTGCTCCGACTTCTAAAGCTCTTTTTGAACTACTAAATAAGCAGAAAGAAAGCTACGGATGGAAGCTACCATAGTAAGAAGCACGGGGCAAGCACCCAAAAAGAAGTAGCTTTTGCTCTACCACCATGACCGATTTCAGCTCCAGAACAAACCTAGCCATCATAAAAAAAAATACTTGAATATAGATGCATTTACCTACCTAAGATCACCAACAAATGGATAGCGATGGTTCATTCGGCGTCGAGATGGCTGGATTAGGCATTAGGACGACTGGATTTGGCATCGAGATGGGTGGATTCGTCATCGGGATGACAGGATTAGACATCGGGATAGCAGGATTCGGAGCCGACATGGGTGGCTTCGGCATCAAGGCTACCTGATTTCAGCGTGGATGATCTCCGCTGAAGATGAAGGTTGCGGTTGTGGAGGAGTCGAATATGGTCGGCTAGGGAAACAAATGAGAGATTGATAATACGGTGATTTGCAAACAGGGGGGACGTCTTAGCGGTCGGTTTCTAAACCGCTATTACAAAATATTATAAAACTTTAATTATTTTGATAGTGAATTTAGTAGTGGTTTTAACCTCTGCATATACCTATCTTTAGCAGTTGTTTTCAAACCGTTGTTATAAATTGCTACGAAAACATTAACTTATTAGTAGTGAATTATATATATCATCAAAAAATAATCTTGATTGGGCATGATATATATATATATATATATCATCAAAAAATAATCTGGATTGGGCTCGAATCTCTAGGCAAAATCAAGTTAGAAATTTCAAAAATAAAATTGAAGACTATTTGAACTCCAATTTTAGCGAACTTAGAGTGGAACTGAACGTCCCGGAAATACAAACCCAACGACATAAAATTCGACTAAATCCGAGCTCAAATGAGTCCAAATCAAAGACCCGAAGCACATTTGGAAGGTTTCAATAATAATTTGGATTACCAAATGGTCTTCAACCGTGACATACTTATAGTTGAATCGAGCGGCTCAACAGGATGAATTCAATGAGCCCAAGATCGCCAAATCTGATATCATTAAGACATTTTAAATGCCTAATAATTGGTACATGATCAAGGGATTATATATCGATCGTTCATTCAATTCACCACGATTTACCATTGATCTTCCTCTTATTTATAGATCATTCCACTCTCATAAGACTATAAATATACCTGTAATTTCTCATAGAAAGGGACCACCAAATGGGGAGAAGAAGGAAGTCCAAGCAAGAAAAGAATAAAGAAAAGGAAGAGAAGGAAGAGACACTTCCTCGACCACTAGCGGACTGTCACCGAACAGCCGATCGAAAATTTCTACCCGACGTCGGACTTATGCCCATCGCCAAAGTTTCTCCCTTCGCTGGACTATCCATCGCTGGACTTTTGTCGGACTTCAACCCAACGCCTAACTTTCGCCTGTCATCGAAGTTCTGCTCGTCATTGGACTTTCGTTAGACTTCAGACATTCATCTGACTTTCATCGGACTTCTACCTGAAGCAAAACTTCCACCGGTCATCGGACTTTTGCCCATCGTAGGACTTTCGTAGGACTTATACCCATTGTTGGACTTTCGCTCGTCGCCGGACTTCTACCTGACGCTAGGCTTTCACCCGTCGCTAGACCTCTGGCCATCGCCAAATTTTTGTCGGATTTATACTCGACGCTGAACTTACACCCATCACTAGACTTCTACCCAATGTCTTACTTTTGTCGGACTTTTATTCCAACCTTAACATCTGCCCGTCGTCAGACTTATGCCTATTGTAGGACTTTCGTCGAACTTCTACTCCTCGCTGGACTTTCATTGGACTTCTACCCGAAGTTGAACTTCCACCCATCGCTGGACTTCTACCTATAATCAGACTTTCATCGAACTTCTACCCTATGTTGGTCTTTCGCCCATCGCAGGATTTCAACCCATTGTCAAACATTCTCCTGTCAATGGTACTTTCGGCCTCTTTCACAAGACAACAATTTTTCTAACCACTGTCGCCTGACTACGATCCTTCCGACCTCCATCACCTGTCAACTACGGTCCTTCTAACCTCTATCACTAGACAACGGTTCTTCCGACCTCCATCATTAGCCAACGGTCTTTATGGCTTTTATCACCTACCGACTACGATCTTTATGACATCCGTCACCCACTGACTATGGTCCTTTCGACCTCTATCACCAGACAACAGTCCTTTTGACCTCCATCGGCCACCAACTACAGTCCTTCCGACCTTCGTCGCCAGATAATGTTCTTTTTGACCTCGATCATCTACTAACTATGATCATTCGAACCAAACGAACACATCAATAGGGATTCTTCCTTTTTTCACCATGCAAAACACTCTATATGATGTATATTTGTTGCATCAAGTCAAAGCCTTTCAGACGAAGAAAGGGTCTCATTTATAATCAACTGCAAATACTAGTGGATTCATTTAGATTGGGCTAGGCTCCATAGTTTTTTCACATTTTCAGGAGTTTTCCACGTAAAATCCTTTATTTCTCTTTTAAATGATGCACCCTCTTTTTTATCTGATTGTGTGCTAGATTTTCATACAACGCAAAGATGCTAAATTTTATATTATTCTAACACCACGAATATTCCAGGACGCAATATATATATATATATATATATATATATATATATATATATATATATATATATATATATATTATATATATATATATATATATATATATATATATATATATATATATATATATATATATATATATATATATATACACCTTAAATATGATTTTTTCAAAAATGTTTAATTTGTGTCCTCTCTAAAATTTTTAAGTTTTGGATTATGGATATCTATTAAAAAAGATTTACCTTGTTTTTATAATAATCAATTTATGTTTCTTATAAAAAAAATCTCTACCGGTGCTATTATTTTATATCCCTCATAATAGCCAAAATTGGAGAATTATATATTCGCTATTTATTCTTTTAGATAAGTTTTTTAGAAGTTCATTTAAGCTACTTATTTAAAGTCTAAATGGATAATATTGAATCAAATAAGATTTTATTAGGACTAAATCATATTTGAGCTACGTTGGAACTTGTTTGAATAATAGCTTTCAATTTGTTTGAATAGGCTCGAATAAGTATGAACACAGGCGAGTAGGCTTTGTGTTGCGTTAGAATCAGGTTCAAACATGTTCCGAACATTGTTCAAATTAACCTCTTCTGAATAAGATTGGAATATGGTTCAAATATATATGATTAAAATAAGATTTACATATGATAGATAGCATTGTGTACATTCCAACAGTTTTAACATTATAGATATTGCAATTGATAGAGGCTGGCAACGGTCGAAGGGCAGGAAGAGATGTAGTTTGTGGTGCAAACTTGAGAAAACAAGAGATTATTTATTTATCTTCTCTTTCTCCCCCTCCCTTTGTCCCTTTGTGAAGAATGTGAGGTCAATTTATAATTTTTTGGAAGTGATATAACTAGCAAATAGGAAGAAGATCAAGGGTATAATGGACAATCGATATTAACTCTCGATCAAAAGTGATATATTGAGCATTTAGGTGTCTTAATGATGTTATAGCTCAACTATTTTGGGCTAGTTGGAATCATTTCATGAAGCTGCTCCATTCAACTATAAGATGTTCACATTTGAATATCATTTGATCATTCAATTAATGTTATGAAGCTTTCAAATAGTCTTTGCACCCTTGATTTGGATCCATTTGAGTTTGGATTGGACCGATTTTTGAGTCGTTTTGTTGGTCTCTTCGAAAAGTTCAGTTTGGTTATAAATTTGCTGAAATTGGAGTTTGGATGACTCCGAATTTAGCTTTGAAAGTTTCTGATTCATATTTGCATTGATATTTGCACCTGATGAAGATAAATTTTTGGTGACATCAAGGAATATGTATAATAGAATATAAAAATCATTTTCAGCAACTCTAAGCTCCAGTATAGGATAAGTATAATTGAACCATCTTCAAATGATAATCTAATTATCTTCAAATGATAATCTAACTATCTTCAAACAACAATCAAATTATCTTCGAAGTAAGATCAAACCTTTTGTGAACTAGCTAAGTTCCACTTTGTTATTAGAATTGAAAAAAAAAAAAAACTTTGTTATTAAAATTGAATATAATTGAAACAAATTCCAATCATGGTTCGATAATAATTTTATCAAGGATTGATGATAATTTGATAATAATTTAATGAAGATTTGATTATATTATGAAAAATATTTGATCATAGTTCAAGGTTAATTTGAATATGGTTTGAAAATGATTGGTAAAATTTTGTAATATGTATTCAAATTTCTAACAATGTTCGGAGTTGGGATTTAGAGTGCAAATAACATATTCAAATCTAAATAATAAAACTTAGAATAGCATTATGTTTGGACAGATGAAGAATATGGAGGTCATCATCGTGAAACTTCATTGCAGCCAGAAAATACACTCTTCAATGTTTGAATAAGGAGAATGTATAACACAGAAGTTGGTGGCTGTCTCACAAATTTCTTGTTTCTTCTAATAGGCTGCTGAAGGGTTAAGTTCTTTACATAAAAAAAAAGGTTCTTTACATCAAAATTTTCCTCCTTTATGATTATAATAAAAAGAAAAAAGAAGAAGAAGAAGAATGTATTGCGAAGACTAATAAGAAAAAAAGGTACTATGATCCGAAAGATGCCCAACTTTTCAATGAGGCTTTCATGTTTGATTTATTAAAAGTTGTGTACTTTAGTTTAAATAAATTTTCAATATTTTTCTAAAATAAATAATTAATAAGTACATTTATCTAAAGGGAAATTTTTAAATTAGTTATTGTTAAAATTTTAATAATGTAATTAAGTAAGTTGCCCGTTAAATGGAAAACTTGCTAAGTAAAATATGAAAAGAAATTTAAAAGTAAAATAAAAGAAAAATATTTTTAATAAATATATTTAAAAAATAATTTAAAAAATAAGGACAAAAACAAAAAAAAAATATAAAACTAATGTAAACTGTAATATTGATATATTTTATATATATATAAATATATAATATGAAAATTTTATAAGAGTGAACATTTTTGTTTTTTTTTTATATTATTTTAATTGATATTTTTTAATGGATAGGCATTATACCGAAAATTAAAGCAATAGGAAAAAAAAAATGATTCAAAGTTTCTCCTTAAGCCCAGGCTTGGAAAGTAAATATCCTAACTCTCTCTCTATATATATATATATAAACGGTTGACTTCTATTAAAATTTTGTTTTACACTAACTCATTATTTTTTTTTGTTTTTATCTATTTTTATTTTTAAATTATATTTATTTAATTTATTTTTTACCTATTTTATGTTTAAATTATTTTTTAAAAGTTATGTAGCAAGTTGCTCGTTTAACGGGCAACTTATAATAGTAATTTAAAAAAAAAAAGTCGTCTCTTAGTCCAACGACTAAGACATGTCTCTATAAATCTGAGTCAGCAATAGTCATACATTTCATTGGCGAAGTTATCTTTTTTTTTTAAATTGAATTTTTTCATACTTAATTACATTATTAAATATTTAATAAAACCTAGTTTGAACATTTCTTCCATGATTCCAATTACTATGAGGTGTACAAAATTATTATTATTATTATTATTTTATGATGTTTTTAAATTTTCCGATCATGAATCAATGTAATTTATACAAAATGTGGACAGAGTGGCGTGAATGTCTCTCTTGGTGCGCTTCTCGTCAGATGTTGCTTTTTTTTTTTCTTCAAATAGTTCGTTTCATTAAATTTGTCATTTTATATCAAGATGGTTCAAACCTCCCTCTGTTGCAATCAAACCAAATTGTTTTTCATTTTTTTCATTTTCAGAAAGGACAATAATAAGCTTAATATGGAAGCACTAAACATCTAAAAAAAATTAATCCACGTTGATTCTTACTTTAACAATTTTATATAAATTTGTTCTGGATTGCAGTAAAATGAAAAGAGAAGAGGTTGGAGGGCAAGTTTGCTCTAGATGCCTATCAATATTTTAAAGCTGTTGACAATAATTAATTACTTTCATTTATGTCACGACTGTTTAAAATAATCATAAAATCAAATATAAAATATGCACATGCCTTAGATTTATTTTTTTTGGGGAAATTTTGGGCGAAAGCCCGAATATTAATGAAAAAGATTACAAGTAAAATCATAGACCTATAAAAACAAAAATAGGAACCAAAAAAAAAAAAAAATAAAACAGAAACAACAAAAGGAAACCAAAGGCCAAAAGGGGTCCAGGGTGAGGCCAACCCCAAGCATCACAACTAATCAGATTGGGAATAGGCAATATCCCAGATACAAAACGAAATTCCAATAGCTACAGTCGGCTACCAAGTTTGTGACAGAGGCCATCTTGGGCAAGCCGGTTTCCATATGACCTGAACTGGTAGTCACCGAGAGAGCAAAACGACGGGATAGCATAACAATCTTCACCAAATGGAAGCAAAAGTCTAGAAGCGATCCGAAGTTAGTGCATAAGGTTGGCCCCAGTCATCATCGACCATAACAATAACATCGCACCCATCTGAAGCAAAAAGGAATTTCCACCCAGAACCAGAAAGAAAGCCCCCAAAAAACTCAGCTGAGCACAAAAAAACAAACTAAAAGCTTGTGAAAACATTTCCAACTTCTAACTTTTTGAAAGATAGCACTCTTAATAGCTTGAATGTGTTGGGTGGGACTGTTCCAAGAATTTGCAAAACGAGGCCTGTTCCGTTCAAACCATAGATTATACACAGTACAAGCAACGATGAGAAAGAAAAAGTTCTTTTCCCCACAATTAAGAAGATGAATGCTGTCAAAGAGAAACCACTATAAAAGAGGAATAACCGAATAAATAACCAAAACTGAGTAGTCGCAATAAAAAAATATATGCTTATTAATTTCCTGATCGGTTTGACAGAAAGAGCAGGTAGGATTAACCGGTATTGATCTTTTAAGTAGCACATCCGCACATTTAAGCTTCTCGATAATAGCCATCTAAGAACAACAAGTGTATCTAAGGGCATGTCGTTTATGCCATATGTATTTGTGCTATGTCACCTCATCCAAATGAAAATAAAACTGTACAATGAAAACCTTAAAGGTAGGATTAGTTGGGCCAATTTAGGACAAACCCTGTTGCATAACTATAGGGGTGTTTAGAATAGCAGATCTCACAACCACTGGCCAAGAGTCAGGAATCACCCAATGAAGATTTTTAATGAAGCCTTTAACAGTCTTATGCTCAAAATATGCCACAGAGAATATATTCGCTAAAGAGGACCCATTGAACCAAGGATCCCAAGCCAACAAAACATTACGATGGGAGGGAACAATCATGGCAATATGATTTTTAATTTTTTGGGTAGTGAAGCAAACCAATTTTCAGAACTTAGATGCAGTGGCAGGTACTTGTTTTCAAATAGAAAAATATTTAGATCTAAACCATTTGCTAACAGTAGACTGAACATTATAAAACCACCAAATGAAAGAGCAAAAGGTGGCATGCGAAACAACCTCAAAAGATGGTATACCTAAGCCACCAAACTGAATTGGAAGGGCCGTGTCTTTCCAAGCAATGATATGTATTTTTTTTTAAGAGATACTAGCATGAAAAAGGAATTTTATGCATAGTTTGGAGATGGTTTTCTAACAATTTAAGGTACGATGGACCCCTTATCCAATAGGCAATGCTGTTGGCAATGGTAAACTTGATAAATTGTACTTTACCTATAAAATAAAGAAGTTTGACTTTCCAACCATCAAGTAGAGTAAAAATTTGACTCGTTGGTGGTTGGAAGTGAGTAAAATTAAGACTTGAATGAGAATTAGGGAGCCCCAAATATTTAAGGTAGGTTTCGACCAAAGAAATCCCAAGGATGTATTGCAAATGACATTAGGGGAGGTAGCATGTTTGGAAAAGAGAATGGAGCTCTTGTTGGGTTTATGTAGAGACCAGAGGAACTAGCAAAATGAGATAATGTTTCTTAAATTCAACAACAAAAGAAGGAGAGGCTTCCCCAAAAAGTAGTAGATCGTCCACATAAAGTAAATGATTCAAGTTTACTCCAACACAGTTGTTGCCAAGAGAAGGCAGAGGAGTGTTTTGAAGAAGGCAACATGAAAGACCATCCATCATAATGCAGAAGGGAAGGGGAGATAAGGAAGACCATTGACAGAGGCTAGATGGGGAGCTGAAGAAACCTTCAAGGGTGCCATTTAAGCAAATAAAAAAATGAACTTCAGAAATGGAACCATGACCCCATTTAATGAACTATTTCAAAAATCTTTTTTGTCTCATGCTGCTCTTTAGGAAATCATGGGACACTGAATCAAAGGCTTTCATGATATCATGTTTTGCACAAAACAAATTGTTAGAAGAAAAGAAATCTCTCAACACCTTAGAGGCCAAAAGAATGTTGTCAGTGGAACATCTGCTCTTAATAAAACCAGCTAGATTATCATGAATAATTTAAGGCAACACCAATTTTAGTATGTTGGCTACAATCTTAGCCACAATTTTGTAAAACATGTTGTAGAGGGATATTGGTATGTAATTAGTAACATTAGTGGCCAAGAAAGCCAATGATGTGAATAATGGCCGAAGCTTTGACACCTTTTGGAAGGTAATTAGAATGGTAAAAGCTCTTGACAACATTACACACCTGTAAGCCAATGATGTGCTAAGAAAGCTTATAAAAAGGAAAAGTGAATCCATTAGGTCAGGTGGCGAAATTGCTTTGGCCATCAAACACCGCAACCTTAATTTCATCATATGAGAAAGGTTCTAAGAGATGGAATTAAATTTGTAGGAATGGTATTCTTGGGAGGTATGCTGAAGTCCAAAGCATTGGGTGGCTTGGGAGAGTTGTAAAGGCCTTTAAAATGATGTATGATTTCCACTGTAATGTCATTGTGAGAGGTGAAATGACCCCAGGGTTGGAGATCTATCTTATATGATTAACATTATTCCTAGCACAAATTTGTGCATATAAGAAACCCAAGTCCTCGTCCCCTCTTGAAAGCCAGATGGCTTTAGCCCTTTGGGAAATCAAGGAGGCCCTGTAATTGTTCCTTGATAGTCTTTAGGCTAAAATTTAAATGAGGATCCAAAGGAGTGCTTTGAAGCTCAGAGAGGCAAGGGAGATGCCTACTTTTTAATTCCTAGATGGAATTAATAAGATAATTTGATGAATCCCAAGATTTCCTATGCCTTTGATTTCAATATCCATGAAATGAAACAATCACTTCTCAAGGATTGATTATTATCTAAAATAAATTTCCATGGCGATAAATATTTGGAATCGATAAATAATTGGAATAAATTAATCCAAAAAATTATGACATAATTTTTATTAGGATATATTTAATGATTAATTATTGAAATTAGTATAACACAAATTCCGTAAGGAAACCATAATTTAAAACTGAACTCAACAATTTTAAAGCTCATTTTAATTAAAAGTTTTCAAAATGTTCTAACATACATTATTGACTGCAAGTGGTTGATTAGGAGTAATGTTCAGTGGGGGTTATGATTGTGTAAAATAATTGGTAACATTTGAGGCTAAAGCTAAGGATCGAAGCAGCACAAGCACATTGTGTTTGAAATCCACCCAATTTGAACATATTTTAAATACATTATAAATAAATTAAATTGTGCATTTCAAATACATCAATAAATTATATTGTAGTTTTTTTTATCATATGAAACAAAAAATATTTTTAAAATTCTTCCCTTTTTCTAGCAAATCAAATAAACAATAAATCATATTTATTCAGATTCAAAATCGCTCCATTTACTTAGGCTATTGTAGAAGGTAATTTCCTTATCACTTATACCAAACATCCAATGAGAATCGGCTGGCTAGAATAAGTAGCATTTATTTTTTTTAGGTTGTTATAATTTTAAATAAGTTTATCTCATTCATTCAATTAAAATTAAATAATTAGAACAAGTAATTTTACCTTATAATCCCAATCATCTATCATCTATTCTATTGGAGAAGGATTGAGACACTTCTAGGGTGGGTAATAGAGAGAGCATTTTATATCTTAAACTTATTTTTGGAAAAATTACTAAGGTTTTCTCCTGAGATAGTTGTCTTCCTAAATCTCTCTAGTACATTCCTATCTTCTTCTCCATTGATCATTCTCCTCACCTAGTCAAGACCATATAGCCCTACAACTTTATGGACTTCAACATGGACCCGACTATCTGGCAATACCTCTTTTGATGCTGAGCAACATATCCTATAATTTAGCTTATAAGGAATACCATACCACCACTCATCTTATTTTGCTTTGTCCACTACCTGTACTTTCTTTTTTATATTAGAAGGATAGTTAGTTATTTTTTCTAAAGTTGGTGCCAGTTCAAGTAGGTTGATATAGAGAACATAAGGAGAAAAACTGCATGGAAAAGAGATAGAGAACAATGCTAATGTCTAGAATCCTTTCTTTGTTTTTTTTTTGTTGTTGCATAATTTCTCTCTAGATTGGTATTAGAGCAGAACTTGGGAGAAGAATGGATGATTACAGAAAGAGACAGGCTATCGAAGATGATCAAAGCCTGGAAGCGCAATGGACAACCCAATTAATGTTATCATTGTAGCTTTGACAAATATAAGATGATCTTATATGTTTCTATATGTAAATACACTGTGAACTACAACCTCTTAAAATTGGAGACCATTGTGTTAATCGTGTGGCTACAACAGATTCCCTACTGACCACCAAATGGGGTAGTATTTTGGAACGAGTAGCTCATTAAAACTAATAAGATAAAAATTATTAATTCTGAATTGTTTGTATTATGATATTTTTTTTAATCTTTATATTTCATGCCGATTGTCAAAAAATTATGAAAATTGAACAGCTCTATAGCACCATAGTGCCAAAGCTCATTCTAGTGATATAGTGCCACATATTCAGTGCACCATCATATAGCCCATAGAATATCAATTTGAGAGCTTAGCTCTAAGGAACTATCTTTGAAGAGTTTTAGTTCTAGATCTAATACTACAGAGCCAAATCACCCAGCACTACGATAGAAGTTAGTTGAACCAATAAATTGAAATGATTAATTGTGAACCGATGTGTTGAATCAATATTGTCGCAGCACCACTAAGCCAGCGCCCTAGCTTTAGTTTAATTAATTTGTAAAAAAATTATAAATAGTAGTCTTAGTCTTCATATTATGGGGTTTGCATAATGTGGTGTCATTTTGTGTGTGTATGTGTGTGTGTGTGTGTGAGAGTGGCTATCTTGAGAAGGAGTGGCTTGTGTACTTGTGTTGGAGTGTTGTACTAGTGTGAATCAAATTGGAGAAATGTAAAGGATTTAAACCTTATTTTGCCTTATTTATCTTATTCTTAATGTTGTAGCATTTGTTTATTACTTATGCTTTACTAAGTGAAATAAAATATTTTTATTATGTATGATCATCATCTTCATTTGTAGCTAAGTATTCATTTATGAATATATGATTATTTAGAAAGTATTTATTGTAGTGTATGTTTAATTTTTATAGAACTCATACTATTTTTAATTTCTCTTCCATTTGTTTTATATATAGGTTGAGTATAAATTAAAAAGCTAATGTGATCTAAGCCTAGATGGATGAATAGAAGAACATTAGAGATTTTAAATCATAGTCCAATCATAATATAGAGATATGGTGACTAGGATTATTGGGTCTTAAGGATATAAAAGAACTATAGTTATGATGGATCCTAGCTAATACTCCAACGATCTTAATAGAGACAAGGAGTACTTACGCTCTCATCCACAACAACAAAAAGAAGAAAATAATGCTATTACAATCATGTATTTTTAAATATATGATAGGCTCAAAACTCTTAAATATAATAAATTTAATATTATACATTGAAAGCTTTCTAACTTAATCTGTAACACATATTTAAATCATCAAGCTAGATAAATTTAACAGTTTAGTAGGTAGTACTAAGGTGAGCTTATGATATTTCTTATTTTTTCACCAGTATATTTCTTGATGGGACAGCATGAAATCGGAGCTTAACCCGACTAGAAGGAGGCCAAGCATTCTTAGCGTAGGAAGGAGGTATTCTACTTCCTTACCATGCTAGCTAATAGGTGAAGATAGCTTTCTTCCAAGCCACTGGCAAGAACCAGATAAGGATCATGAGACAGAAGCAGCGATTGGAGCAAGCAATAGTCCATAGGAATTGTAAATGGCCGATGCCGGACGGAAAATGAAGAAGTCCAAAAAGATCTTGCCTTCGGGGCAGAGCCGAGCTTCTCACAATGAACCGCAACATGGAAAGGGAGGTATCCAAGCTCGCATCTAGCCATCTCCTTGGCTACCATATTTTCACAGATTCCTCCGTATATAATGACATTACATACCTTTTGAGGTACACTGTGTTCTTCAGATGTTGGTTCACAACCAATCATCATCGCCCGGCACGTGAGGGGTAGTCAGGGTTTGTGTGATCATAAAGCCAACGGTTACCTCACCAAGAAAACAAGTCACTAACCCCTCCTATGGATCCTTAAGCCCGTCCCTCTTGAAGTATGATCTGTTTACTTGACTAAGTTATAGTGCCGGTTAGTTGACCGTAATCATAAAAACTCCAAATTGGTGGTTCATAAATGAAAAGATGGTTTGTTTTGAAACTCTTTACTGATCACCTTGGTTTTGAAGTGAGGCGCCAAAATGAGCCATTAGTATGGGAGATGGACCTATTACCAAGATTGAAAGGTTTTCTAGCGGCCAAGAGAAAAAAATGAAAGAAATTGGTTTACAGGTAGACCATCCGACAACTAAGGAGTAGAGAGCTAATGAAGGGATCCTAGCAGTGACCAACCTTCATATGTATGAAAAAGGTAAAAAAAGACATCGAACCAATTAAAGAGATGAATTGGCCCTAATGTTGGGATATTCTCAAAAAGGAAGACCGGTTAAGGTTCAAACTTTTCATTTTTCAAAATGGACTCAAGACAACAAGGGTAGGAAATGCGAATGATAAGAGGGGTAGCTAGCTGTTGTTGGGTGGGTATATATAAGGTATAAAGTCGACCAACTAATGACTAACGGAAAAGGGGAACAACAAAAATCAGTGAAGAAAAGAACCTTATTCCATCGACTGGATCCGGAACAAGAAACTGGCACTTTCCAATCCAAAACAAGGTATTATTCTAGCACTCCAACTAATGGGCTTGATACTATCTATACATCTTCTTTCTCACGAGCTGATAACTACCTCTGGGCAGCTTTCAACTTGCACTTCAAGTAGATTCAATGGGCTTAGGCTTAGAAAACAAGCGAGCTTTCTTCACTAGCCTGGAGATCAAAAATCAAAAGAGGATTGAGAGGTTGAAAAGAAATCCAATCTCGAAGGGAAGACATTCACTCTCCATAGAGTCATACGTCCAATACAAAGAAAACTTAGAGGCAATATATCTTATCGCAAGAGCAGAATAGAAAGACTTTCTATAAAAATGGAATAGAAAAGAAACTAAATATAGCTAGCCCCAAACTTACCTATAAAAAAGGGCACTACTAACCAAGACCAAGCAAGAATGGATGGAAATGCGGATATCCCTTTCTTATTATTAATAGAAGTAATCCAACCTAGCGCCTTATCCAATGAAACTTCCACTCAATCCCCGAAGAACTCATCTATCGAAGGCAGAAGTCCTACAAAAGCCCCTAACCAGAGGTGAACATTTTATTTCAGTACGCTTGACAATGGAGCAGGTATAAGAAGCTCTTATTACCCCAAAAAAGAAAGATACGCTAGGCTGAATTCTTACTGATGATGTTACCAGTTATTCCGACAATAACTTATTCTATAACCCTCAGGTCACTCCCTAAAGCACTTTTCATTGGCTTTAGCACAGGATTCCTTGCACTACAATTTCTATCTCACACTTAAGGGAAGAGAGGAGTGAAGCAATGCCAATAGTAGAACTGCAATGTCAAACTGTATGAGCTTACCTTAGTGCTGAAAAAGAGATAGCTGACAAAAAGAAAGCAATTGGATCACTAGGGACTAAAAATGAAACTGGATCAATAGTTAACAAGAGAACAACCGCCTGCAAAGGAATTATAGGAGATTACCTGGGGGCAAGGCTTGCTACTATTCTCTTTTTTTTTGGCAAGAAACAAGAATGAAGCATATTAAATAAGACTTACTCCACATGAAAATTAAACCTTTTTTTAGAGAACTCAAGATTGTGTATAAGCTAAAGCATGAAGCTCAACATTTTCATAAGCTAATAGCAACAGTCCTGTCAAGTTATTAATGTTATTTTTGGGGACTGCAACTTTTGAAGTTATTATCCTAGTTTACATTTTATATTATTGAATAACTTGCTCGTTTAATACAATTTTCATTTTAAAGTTTACCTACTTAGTGTTACTTTGCTTACTGATTAACTGTTATTGCTTAGTGTTTTACATGTTTTACTATTTTTTTCTATTTCATGCATCGTACTAAATAATCAGTAGAACTTCTATTTGATACTAAGATTGAAACTAGTTTAAGAAAAAAAAAACCTAAAAAATTTTAAAAAGATTTAAAAATTGGTGAATGAAGTCTATAAGGAATGATCATCCTAAACCTCGATGAAATATGCCAACCCTATGATTAAAGGTATTCATCAGAGTATAAACAAAGCTAGCATTTAAATTAATAATTTTTAGAACTGTTATATTCTAAATCATGCAAAAACCTTAGTTTGGAGAACCTCTAAATAGAAGCGCCTAATTTAAAAATAAATAGTTTCCTAAAAATATGTTCAACATTTAAATATAATGGTGTTAGTGATGATGTTGATAGACTGTGACACTCTCCATTTCCAATTAGGAAAAAAGCCAAAATATTGTTTAATTCATAGCCCCTAAACTCAATTATAACATGGAATGATCTTCCCCATAAATTTCTTGCTAAATATTTTTATCATCTAAAACTACTAAGTTTTCAAATGATATCACATATTTTATCCAAATAGATGGCTAGTCTATTTATGAATCATGGGGGTTATTTAAAGAACTTCTTAGCAAATATCCTCATTATACCATTTTTGATTAGTTAATAATTCAAAACATTAATAATGGCCTTATAGGTTATCTTTGATTAATCATTGATGTTGTTGCTGGTGATTCTCTAATGGTAAAGCCTTTTGATGAGGCAATTTTATGATTGAGGATATGACTACCAATAATTTTCTATGGCCACTAGAAAGAATTAATCTTAGAAATTTAGCTTTATTAATTTTAACTGCCAAAGTAGATCTCACATTTAAAAAATTAGACAACCTTTGAATTAATTCACCCTAGCATTCACATGTGACTGTATATAGGAAAGCCATCTTTAAAGCTTCTAATGATCTTAATGCTTCTGAAGTATAACTCATTAATGAAATTAATAAAATAACATATAACCCTTTCTCAAATATACATAATCTAGGATGGAAGAAACATCCCAATTTAAATTAGAGTAATAATCAAAATATTAATAATAATTAGAACTTCGACCAACCAAATCAAGTAAGAAACTAAAATCACCCTTCCTAAAATTTCAAAAAACTCAAGGCCTATTTGTCCCCTTAAATTTCACTCAAATAATCAACTTAGGATAAGAAACCTTCATTAAGGAATTAGTTTTATAAATGGGTACACAATTATAGAGTCAAGCTCGTGTCATTAAAAATAATGAAACTTAATTAGAATAGCTAGTTGTATCTTTAACCAATAAATTCTATGGAACTTTACCAAGTACTACAGAAATAAGCCTAAAATAATTGGGTAAGGTGCAATAAAAGGTGATCCAATGGAGGAGTAGAAGAGAGCTTGAGAAAGGGAATATAAATAAAGACCAATATGAGGAAGAGACGTTTAAAGAAGGGCCAATAGAGATTCTACGACCTAAGGAACCACCTAAACCTGATTAAGTAGTAGAAAAACCTACTAGTGAGGTTATTAAGAGGCACTATCTCCATTTTCCAAAAGATTTCTAAAGAAGAATTTGGATATGTAGTTCTCAAGATTTTTTAAAGATTTTAAAAAGTTAATTATTAACACTCCATTTGAAGAAGCAATTGCTAAATCCAAGAAAGTCATCATCAGCAAGTAAATAAGATTAGAAGACTTTTAGGTTGTTGTGAAAGTTTGTGAGGTTTGTGAAACTCTAAAGAACTAGTCCCGAGGCTAACTAAGAAGGGGGTGAATTGGATATTTAAAAAATCTTTAAAGAAAAAAGAAATTCTTTTTATAACTTAATACATAAGCAAATTAAATTCATAATAAAAAGATAAATCTCATTTTACAACCACACATATAATCATGTAAAAATAAAGCGCGAAAATAATAAAAGGAGTAAACACATCATAATTTATAATTATTTGGTCAACTTGACCTACGTCCACTCCTTGAAGACTCCCTCTCCAAGTATTGTACTACATAGTAGTGACACTCCTTTTACTCCAATAGCAAGGCGGAGAAGCCTGTATAGATGTTGTTTCTCCTCCCAAATATGGCAGAGAACCGTGACTCTTTTACAGGTAGAGAACCTAAACCCTATTTTCACGCTGTTTTTGATTGTTAGAGAGCCACAACTCTATTTTACCCACTTGGTAATGTTAAGAGATCCATCTTCTATTCATACAGTATGATATATGTATTATAAGCTATGAGCAGTGTAATTTAGACTAATCTAGAAAAATCATTCAAATGAACTGTTCAACATTTATAACATATCATACAGTACAATCAAAGCATCATACGATACAATTTGTATAAATTCCTTCTGTTTGTTTGGGACGATCCTTGGGATGGCCCACATTGTATATGGGTGATCATCTAGCACTACAGATATCATATGGTATAATCAGTACAAAAATAATGTATTTTGTTTGGTATGATCCATGGGATGACAAATTTTGTATAAGAGCAATCATATAGTACAAACTATATCATACAATATGATAAATCACAATAATTATCTATAAATTGATTGCCTAATATCACGTAATTAACTATAATATTTTAATTAGGGCATATAGTACGAAATGAATCGTACTATATGATCAGTACTAAATTAGTATCTATCCTAACCTTCGATGACTAGGGTTTGACAGAGCACAACATTTCATATAATACGAATTAAAGTTGTACATTAGGAATTACTTCGTATAATACAAAACAAAGAACTTAAAATCATATAATACAAATTACTTTAAAAACTCTATTGAAAATATTTTTATCTCTCCCCTTTTGTGTGTGCAAGGTTACTCAGCAATAATATCCTCCCAATTACATGATATGACTCAAGAAAGGATAAAATATAGAATAAAGTGAAAATTGACTGTAACCCTACCCTACAAAATCTTGAGCTGATCAAAATTACAAGTGAACGGTTGACTGATTTCCTGAAACATTAATACACATAAAATAAAATAAAATATCATAGAAATATGATAAAGAAGTTACAAACACAATAATATTTGTAATAATCAAAATCACAATATTTGAAACAGGTTTGCAACAATCTCCCACTTTTTGGAGATGAAAAACATTGTTATTTTTTAATTTTTAAAAAAGTTGCTTTCCTCTAAACGCCACTTAGATGAAAAACATTGTAAGAAAAAGGCAGTGTAAAAGTTTTTCTTAAATAATATGCAAATAATAATAATAAGAGTAACAATAAAATTAAATAATAATAACAATAACAAACAACTAAATACTACTCTCCCTTTTGATATCATAAAATGGGGAAAAATAGAATGAAGAAAAAAAATATGAAAAAATAGATACAAGAAATGCATAAAAAAAAACATAGTCAAAATGACTAATAATTCAAACTATAGAAAGAAACATTGCAGACATTAGAACTCTCATGGGCATTTTCATAAAGAAATAAACTTACTCTATAAAAAAAAAAAAAAAAAGACAAATAAGATAAGTGTTGACTTTATTGCAACCAAAACTGGATTCTTGAGTTTGCATACTCAACTTAACATCTTCGAAGGCTAAAATCTTTTGTTTAAAAACAATCTAATTCAAGAATTATAATAAGAGAAGGAAATTTAAACTTTTCAAATTGCTAGGCTAAAATATATCGAATAGAAATTACTACAAAATTGATGAATGAAGAACCATGATTTTCTAAAATCAAGAATAATACGTATTATGAAACACAACAATTTTCTAAGATTTAAAGATTTTCTAGAAAGAGAAGCTAATTTAAGTTTGGCACATTTTGTGCCACTTTTATTATCTTTTGATGTACATTGCGCATCTTTTTTATTTTTTTGGTGTCATTGTGCACCTTTTGATTTTAGGCTCATTTTGTGCATCTTTTGAATTTTTTTCAAATTACTTCCTTTCTAAATCTTTAAGAATCTCAGTTGTAAAGATTATCTTCCAAATAGAAGAAAAGAGCAACTCACTCTTTTATATAGAGAGGAATAATCTACAAAGCAAATATGATATTTCTAATAGGAATAAATAGCCTAATTTATGAAAAATAATGAATCTTGTTTATTAAATTATAGAAAATATTCTTGATATAAAAAAATGTAGTGGAATGAAAGTAATTTCATTTCAACTATCTCAACTCCAATTCATTATAAATTTCAAGTTCATATAGAGAATTATTACGCAAAGGAAATAAGAAGGTAAATGAAAATTCCTAAGATTTGTTTATCCTTCGAGTTTTAATAATGCCAAAAATTACTTATTAGACTTTTAAGTTAGAATAGAAGTATGTATATTTAAAATAGCAAAGAGCATTATCGAGAGGTTTTTCATATAGTACGATCCAACTCGTATAATATTAGTCCAATCGTATAATATGATTCAAATCGTATACTACGATCAACATAAACTTATTTTTTTATCACTGTAGATTTCTAAAGTAAACACACAAAAGAGAGATCTAAGAGCACAGAGCCAACTAGAAAGAAAAAAAATATACCAATTGAAAGTGAAGAAAGAAATACAAAGTAATTTTTTTTTTAATTTAAAAGGATTATAACATAAGAGGCAGTAAAAAAAAATGCAATAAAAACAAAAAATAATAAAGTACCAAAGAAAATCTAGACACAAAAAGAAAAGTATAATACGAACAAATTAGTATAGAGGTGGATCCTGATTAGAAGGTGGTTATGGAGGTGGATGGAAGAACTGGTTAAAGCTGTCATAATACTATTGGATGGCGGTGAACTGATGCTGAATATTTCCAAACTGCTCCATGAACCAACCCATATCATTATTATGTTGGGTTTGTTGTTGATCCAATTAAGTCTCAAGTCAGTCAAATTGCTAAAAAAATCCTCATATTTGTAGTAATGAGGAGATGGTGCAGGTGCATGATAACCTATAGGGTCAAGTTTCTTCTCTTCAACAAAGAGCAGGTCTTCTGGTTCCTGAAAAGTGCATTTGGAAGAGGCATTCAAAAAGAAGAATGGAGTGTATTCAAGAGGAGCAAGATATGTGATGTTGTATTTTTTTTATTAAAGATATACTCAATCATATGTCCTAGAGTGACGTTTTTCTTTCTCATAGTGGCTAGGAGTCGAATGGAAGTGAGATTTTGGATGCAATCAATTATCATTTTAGCTTCATCCATTTGGCTGTTTAACATTATGAAGTAGGTGATAATTGACAGTAGAGGAGTCATGTTTATCTGGTCTCCAACTTTAGGGATGATAGATGTTCTCAAAACATGCTGGATAACCCTGACATTTTGATTTAGAGTGTGTACAAAGGGTTGATGGTAGTTCAAGTAAGCATTTTGAAGTAAGAGTTTCACAACACTCCAATCAAAGTCAGATTTGGAGGCCATGACAAGGGGTCTATTTCCTTTGGTGTTTAGCTGAAGAAGGACTCCATTATCCTCTTTAGTGAATTCCACATTCTGACAAAATATACGAGAAATCATTACAGTAGCATCCCCATAAATCTAAAGGTTTTCTATAAACTCAAAAATGATTTTAGTGTGGAAGAGATGGGCCAAAGTCAAAAGAAAATGAAGAACGATGGAATTAAAGAGGTTAATTACCGAAAAGATAAGGGCCTACAAATTAAGAAGCCTGTAAGGTGTGATATTGGCTTCTTTATATTTTTGGTAGGTGGCTTCATCAAAAGCATCAAAAAGTGTTCATCGGTAGTGCTATGAGAGAAGGAAGACCTTGGGTTTGTGCACCATGCTTTCTACCACTTGCCATTACAAAGGTTGAGATTGCAAGAAGGAATTATGTTGTTTAAATAGATCTCTAATAAATTATACCGTATGATCGTGAGATCATACAAGACGTTCACATGCAATTATTTTTGCCAGATGATCAGTCAAAAAGATATGTCTGATCATACAGTACGATCATACTTTATATAGGATTATTATAGACAAGGAGCTCATCCCGAGGTGTCAAGCTTTACAACTTTTAATAAAAATGTTCATATACTATGAACAGGTGTTTCTTTCGTATGATCAATAATAAATATCATACCAATTGAAATGAATTTGCCCCAATCTAGATTGACACGAGGATCTTAAAAGATGAAGAGGTGTTTGTATAGTATGATGGTCAATGATAGAGATAATATGTATCGTTCATGAAGGCAAGGGTTATGATCAAAGGAATAATATGTATATCGTAGGAATGGGGTTTGTACCATACAATTGGGAATGTAAGAAAATTTGTTTTGCGGTTAAGACAGTGAGGTTCAATAAGGTGGTTTGTGTGGTGATCAGGATTTAATCATAAAGAATGATAATAATAAAACCAAAAGAACAAAAACATGAATAATAATAAAATCACAAAAATTACAAGACAAAAATATATAGGTTGAGAAGCTCAAAAAAGGCTGATTTCAAGTGATAGGAAATAAATATCAAGCCTAAAAACCATATGTTCCCACCAAGTTTTTTCTAAGAGCCCTTAAATCCAAAGATCATGGAAGAGCAGTTTTGAGAGCCCAAATTAGTTTGGGTCCCCCTTCTTAAATTTAGATAAATCATCAGAATGCATGCCATACTATTTTTGATGCAACTTTGGTATTTGCACTAAGTGTGTTTTATGATGAATGGTGCAAGTGAGGCTAATGTGTCCTAATATGCCACATGAAGAACATCTAACATCAAAAAATGGGTTACCTAACTTATGATAGTTATGAATCCTATTCCTAAGTTTATGAGATGCATGACATGGTGAGTGCTTATAAATAGGTTTACTTTAAAAAGTATTACTTTTGTAACAACATTTTATTAGCACTTTTAAGAGCAGATATTTTAATTTTTAAAGAGTGCTCACAAAGATTTAAAATATTAACACATGTTTATAACTCTTTAAATGATTTTTCTAAATCAGGATGAAATGCTTTCAAAGAATTATATGTTTCAGATAAGGCAAAATATTTCTTATTCAATTCATTAAACTCATCCAGTAAAGCCATATGATCCTTATCAACAACATAACCTTCTTTTCTAAGTATTTCATTTTCTTTTTTTAAAACTAAGCATTCAATTTTCAAGATAGCTTGCTTTTTTTTTTAGTTTTCTATAGGAATAATCACGAATCTCTTATAAAATAGCAAGTATTTCATCGTGTGAATGTTTACATTCCTCATCTAGATTAGACTATTCAAGATAGCTATTTGCTATCAAACAAATTTTTTTTACCTCATCTTCTGCATTTGTTCTAGATGAATCTGAAGAAGAGTCGGGTAAAAAGGCTTTCTAAGATCTTCGCTTTCCTTTATAAGACTTTGCTTTTTATTCAACATTCTCCTTTCTTTAGTAACCTTTGAGATTTGGGCAATGAGTTTTAACATGCCCTGGTTTCATGTATTATAATAGGATATATTATTAGAAGCTTTAGAATTTCTATAATTCTTATATTTTCTCAATTACTAATGATTCTTTTGCTTTTTTCTTAGAAAGCTTCTGAATTATTGAGTCATTAGTGCAATTTACTCCTCTCCTCCATCAGAGAAATTATTTGAATATTTATCCTTTAAGCTACAATTTTATCCTTATTTCTTTCTCCCTGATCAGATTGCCTTTGGCTTATGCTTTGTTCATAGGCAATTAGATATCCTAGTAAGTTGTCAATTGAATAAACATTTAAATTCTCAGATTCTGAAGTTGCAGTTATTTTGGCATCATATAAAGTAGGTATACATCACAAGATCTTTTTAACTTTTTCAAAATTTGATAATTCTCTACCTAAATCATACAGGGATATGATGATTTGCGTAAACTTAGTATACATTTATGATATAGATTCACTAGGTTTCATGCAAAAGAGTTCATATTCATGTAATAGAAAATTTAACCTATATTATTTTACTTTTCTTATTCCCTCGTAAGTAATGCATAATATATCCTAAATTTGTTTACCAATAGTACTGATAGATACATGCATGTAATTTTTAGATTTCACAGAATAAATAGTTTAGGCATTTATCAATTGATTGTAAAAAGGTAAATATGCAAATTTTCTAAAAATCAAAAGGATTATTATAAAATAAAGGTGCTCGTGTAATTTAATAGCCTTTCACGGTGTTATGATTTCCAAAGTTAGCCATTGATCATTTCTCAAAACTTTTTAAAACTTAATTTTTGAATCTTGCTCTCATACCGCCTGAAAGTTCATATGGATTGTGAAACCCTAAAGAACTAGTCCTAAGACTAACCAAACGGGAGGGGGGGGGGGTGTGAATTAGATATTTAAAAAATCTTTAAAGAAAAAAAAATTCTTTTTATAACTTAATGTGGAATCAAATTAAATTTATAATTAAAATATAAATCTCAATTTTCAACCATATATAAATAATCACATAAAAATAAAGTGCAAAATTATAAAAGGAATAAACACATCAGAATTTATAGTGGTTTGGTCAACTTGACCTACTTTCACTCATTGGAGACTCCCTTTTCAAGTATTGCACTAAATAATAGTGATTATCATTTTGCTCCCACATCAAGGTGAAAAAGCATGTACAAATGTTGTTTCACCTCCCCGGTGTGGCAGAGAATCGTGGCTCTTTTACATATAGAGAACCTCAACTCTATTTTCACCCTCTTGATGATGGTCAGAGAACTATAAATCTATTTTTACCCTCCTGATGATTGTTAGAGAACCATAAGTCTAGTTTTACCCTCGTGGTGATAGTTAGAGAATCACAATCTTTGTTGAAGAACCCTTCTCCAGAGCCACAAAGGATCTAGTCAGATGCTTTTAGGTGCTATGCAAGATTATTACTTGGAGCAACCTTGTGAATCCCCTCACAACTTTTCTCTCAAAAAATCTCCCTCTCTTCTCTCATAAAGCTCTCTTTCTTTTCTCCCTCAAAGCTCTCTCTCCTTAAGTCTCATCAGCTAAAGATTTTCCAATAAGAATATTAGAAAACCTTAAGTAGTGGGCTTCAAGAAACCCTAAATCTCAAGATATCCTTCTTCTATTCATACAGTATGATACATATATCATATGATATGAGCAGTTTAATTTAGATTCATCCAACAAGATCATTCAGACAAATTGTTCAACTTTAATAACATATCATAGAATATGATCAAAGCATTGTATGGTAAAATCTGTATAAATTCCTTTTGTTCATTTGGGATGATCCTTGGGTTGGCTAACTTTGTACATGGGTGATAATAAAACACTATGGACATCATACGGTACAATTAGTATAAAAACCATGGATTTTATTTGGTACGATCCATGGGATGAAAATTTCATATATAGGTAAACGTATAATATGAATTAAATTGTATAGTATGATCGATCATAATAATTATCCATGATTTAATTTCTTGATATCGTGGGATTAATTAAGAAATATTTTAATTAGGGAGTACAGTATGAACCAAATTATACTATATGATCAGTACCAAATTAGTATCTTTCTTAACCTTTAGCAGCAAAGGTTTGATAGAGCACAACACTTCATATAACACAAGTTAAATTTGTACAGTATGACTTACTTAATACAATATGAAACCAAGATAGCATAGTATAAATTACTTTAAAAAAATATCAAAAGCATTTTTATCTCTTCCCCTATTTGTGTGTAAGGTTACTCAGTAATGATATCCACCTAATTGCATGATATGACTCAAGAAAGAAGAAAATACATAATAAAATGAAAATCAACTATAACACTACTATACCAATCTTGAGCTGATCAAATCAACTTGTTGTAATTACTAAGGAATGTAATGCAATCATACAGAAAAATCCTCCTCAAAACCTTTATGACTCTAGTAGTTTAACCATTCTTATGGTTATTAGGGATAAATTTTAAGGGATGGAACCATGCAATTTAAGAGATAGGATCAATCTTATGGCCTTATAATTGCAACTTTGTTTTTATAACTATATTTTTATATCATGTGTGTTTTTTATGATTCCAAAATCTTATTGTGTTGATTATTATTTCTCCTAACATTTCAGGGAAACCATACTCCAAAATGCTGATGAATTTAAGACATTAGATTAGGGTTTATTGTAATTGAAGTCTTTACTTTTTATATATATTTTTAGTCTAAGAGAGTGTGATTGTAATTAGGTAATTGTGCACACACACACTGGGTGAGTGTAAAAACTTGTATTTTAAAACTAATCATAATGTATGATCATGAAATCGTATAGGACAATTTGACCTAAGTATTCCTACCGAATGGAGTTGATCAAAGCATGTTAGGAAAAATTATCTAAGTCTTCTTCGTACTATACAAAGTTATGTTGATAATGTCTATAGTATGAAATGACTACGTACTAGATCATCCCAAATAAACTCAAAATTTTTTGAATTGATAGTATTTTACGATCATAGGTTCGTACAGACGATACAGAGTATGAAATGCGAGAGTACTAGTTCATCCATATGAACAGGTAAATTCTTTGAACTGTTCTTACTATACGAACTTGGGTTCTACAGATGATGTCCATAGTATGAAATGGACTCATCCATTTTTGTACCAAACAAAGTATGATTTGGTTAAACTAATCGTATTGTATGATATTGGGTTCATACAATATGCTAACAAGAGTATAAAATGTGTTTGTATAGAATCGTACCAAATGAATCAGATCAATTTTAAACTGATCATACTATACTATGTCAGTTTGTACATATGATTACGAGAGTACAAATTTGGTTCGCACAAGATCATACAATAATTTTTTTGAATTGATCATATGTATGATGTGCGATCGTACTACACAATCTATAATGGTCAAATTGAAAATTTCAATTTTCTATATAGTTTTTTGTGTCATTCATATATAAGAGTTCTTAAAACAGACTGTCTAAGAACTCCTACTGTGAATTTGTTTTGAGAGTCCACCTGGAGAGTGTTTGGAAGAGTTTCTTATGATTGGAGAGTGAGAGATTTCTTAAGAGTGATTTATCAGAGGATTCACAAGGTTTCCTAATGGTGAGTATCTCTTACTTGTTCTTAAAAGTTCTTCCCTACTTTCTTAAAGACTTTTGGAAGAAAGTTTTTAGAGGAGCATTTGTACTCTATCGATACCATGAGGGTGTGAAAGGATGAAGGTACTCTGTCGACCCCAGGAAGGAGTGAAAGGATAATGGTACTCTGCCACATCGAGGATTGGTGGAAGAGAGGTTAATTGTAAAGGTTTCTCCACCTTGCTGTGGGAACTAAACTAGAGTCACTTTGGTATAGTGCAATACATGAAGAGGGAGTTTTAGTGAGTGGATGTAGGTCTAATTGGACTGAACCAATAAAAATTTATGTGTTCTTTGTATCATTACTTCTTACTGCTTTTATTTTTTGCAAGTTAATTTGTGGTTGAAAAATATTTTTGGAAAAATTTTATCATTGTGATTAAAAAATTTAGAAATAATTTTTCTAATCTATAAAGAGATTTTTAAATTACCAATTCACTCCCTCTTGGTTAGCCTTAGGATAATTATTTTAGGTCTAACAACCTATTAAAACTTTTAAGTGGTATCAGAGCCTATATTAAAAAATTAAGGTTTAGACAACTTTTTGAAAATTATTATGGCTACTTTTGGATATTGTAGCGCACATGAATGGTATTCGATCACTATACCACAATTATTTTATAAAATCCCTTTTGATTTTTTGAAAAGATGTATGTCTACTTTTCTTCAATCGCTTGACTATCACATGTATATTTTAGTATATGAAAAATACATTAGGGCAACTAGACTTGTAGATGGCATTATAATTGAAATGCCATTTACTGATTAGATTATAGAAGAAAAATGCTTAGGTTAGTTAAATTAAAAAATTAAATTAAATTAAAATCAGTAAATAATAACAAATCAAAATTAAATTAAACTTAAAAAACTTTAAATCAAAATTTAAACATTAATATCAAACTAAATTACTCAAATTACCTCACTTAAACTCAAGTCAAAAAAATAGAATAACTTAAACTTGAAATATCAACTCACATAATAAATACTTAAGCTAAATTAAGAATACCTCTACACGTTGTGTTTAATTTCTTTGGAGGATACAAATACATTAAATTCATAGGTTTTTAATAAATCTTTAACAAATAGAAATCTTTTTATGCGTATGGTTGATTCTTTTAGATGGCATAAATGCATTTGGTTCTTAAGGCTTATGATATGGGGTGAGTGCTTCACAGTAATTTGAAGCATTTCAATTAACACATTCTTTATAATAATTATCTTCTAAGTTATTACTCAAAATATTAAAATAAAACTTCAAGGATTATATGCAATCATTATATCCTATATATAGTAGTGAATGCATAACATTTATGATCCTTAGGACATGTTGTTTAGTGGCTTCTACACTTTATATTCATTAGCTTACATGATTCTTTAAAATTAAATAATAAAAAATATTTTAAAACTTAAATAATAAAGTACTAAATCATTAAGAATTTAACTCAAACTAAAAACACCCTTTGACCCCTAATAAACAATCAACTTCAAATGAAAATAAACTCAAATAATAAATCTCTTTGGACATATAAATGCCACATAACCTTCTTCACACACTATAGATTGTTTGTTAGGAAATCTGACTTTAGCGTAGGCTATGCCAGTGGTTGGTTTAGTGTGCTTGCATATGCCTTACTTGGAACACATCTTATGTGTGTTTACGTAATTTCAATAATCCACATAATATACATGTTTACACGCTTTACATGCTTAGGGTACTATGTTAGTAGTTGAATGTATGATTATATTGCACTTTTATTATTTTCTTATATGTTCTACTTACAATAAAAAGTTTTAGAATATGCTTAAGCTTTTAATGTAAATATGAAAGTCAAATGTAAAATGTAAAGTGTCTAGAATGTATCCAGATTGAGTTGTCCAAAGAGTTATAATAGGTTATAGGTATTGGTTATACACATAGGGCCCCAAAAGGAAATGGTTTCCCTCCTTTGAGAAGCATAATCTTTTGAAATCCTATAAAATACAAATTGGCATAAGACAATCAGAAAATATAATTAAACCAAAATTCATCGGAGTAGAAATCCAAGCCTATTGTGTTGGAGCTTAGCCACTTTCAATAGAACCTGCGCCATATTTCTATTTTAAATAAATGAATAAAAGTTTTTTTAATACACTCGTTTATTTTCTATAACATGTACTAAACCAAAGCACACAAGCAAATAATAAGGTATGGGGCTTAAGTGATGGGGCAGCTATTATTTTCCAATGGTATAGGGCAGTTATGCTGACAAAATTTTCTAAGAAGTTTGGACTTAAACATTTTTTTTTAAATTTAGTACTCTAACAACATCATGCCTTTGTCCCACTACGTGCTAAAAGTGAAATTCTCATTTAAATCTAATAAAGAAAAGATCATTTCTAATATTTTCTACAATGACTTTTTAGTTCTACCTCTACCTTTCTAAACATAAGGCAAATCTAATATTTTTACTTTCCTAACCGTGTCATCGGAAGGCTACCATTTTATGTGATCAAGCCATCTTAGACAACTCTCTCTAATCTTATCTTCCACTGGAGCTACTCCAACCTTTTCACATATATTCTCATTTCATATCCTATCTCTAAGGGTAAATCCACTCATCCACCTAAGCATCCTCATCTTTGCCACACTAAACTTAATATTATGTTTATCTTTTAATGGAAAACATTCGACACCATAAAGCATTATAGGTCTCACCGCCATCTTATAGATGTTTTCCATAAGTTTGAGGGGAACTTTTCTATTACATGACAAACCTGATGCATTCTTCCATTTCAACCATCAAATGTTAATTCTACTGATAATATCCCCATCTATTTCATCATTGCTTTGAAAAATAAATCTAAGATATCCAAAATGTGTACTCTAATTAACAACTTGATGGCCCAAACTCACAATCCCCTCACAAGGTTTATTACTACTAAAATTACACTCCATATATTTAGTTTTAGATCTACTCAAGATAAAACTTTTAGACTCTAATGTTGACCTCCATAATTTAAGTTTACCTTCAACTCCCTCTCTAATCTTATAAATAAGAAGAATATCATCAGTAAAATCATACACCAAGGTATATCCTCTTATAAATGTCTAGTGAGAGCATCTATCACTAAGGTAAAAAGATATGAGCTCGAGGCTGATCCTTGATTTAATCCATTTGAAATAGGAAAATAATTGGTAAAACCACCTTTTGTTTGAACACAAGTAATAGCTCCTACATAAATATCTTTAATGATTTGAATATACACATTATTAACTCCTTTCTTTTCAAGAATGCTCCACAGAACTTCTCTTGAAACTTTATCATATGTTTTCTCTAAATCAATAAATATCATATGTATATCCTCCTTATTCTCTTTATATTTCTCCATCAAACCTCTCAATAATTGTATGGCTTCCATACTAGACCTACCCGGCCTGAATTCAAAACGATTTTCAGAAACATTAGTATCACGTTGTAACCTACACTCCATAACTCGCTCTCATAGTTTTAAAGCATGACACATTAACTTATTTCCTCTATAATTCGCACAATCATGTGCATCACCTTTATTCTTAAAAATAGAAATTAACACACTCATTCTCCACTCATCTGACTTCTTTTTAATCTTCAAAATAGTATTGAAAAGTTTAGTAAGCCAATAAATTCCTTCATCTCCTAAGCATTTCCACACCTCTTTTGGAATATCATTAGGTCCAACAACTTTTCCATACTTCATTTTCTTTAAAGCATCACTAACTTGTGTTTTTCTAATATGTCAATAAAAATAGAAATATTTGTTTTTATTTAGGGTGCTAAGGTCAATAAATTCAATCGTATTTTCACATCCATCATTAAAAAGTTCATAAAAATATCTCATCCACATTTGTTGAATATCATCTTCAAAGAAAATTACTTTTTGATTTTCATCCTTAATACACTTCAATTGAACAAAATCCTTACTACTCCTATCTCTTTGTTTGGTTAACTTATGCATATACCTTTCTCCCTCATTAGTGTCTCATCTATAATATAAGTCATTAAAAGCTATGATCTTTTCATTGCATATTGCTTTCTTATATTCCTTACATGTTTCTTTATATATTTCTCAATTATCAAAATTTTTACATATAAACTAATTTTTATGACTAATCTTCTCATTTATTTATCTTTTCCAACATATTTGGATTCCACCACCAACTATTTTACCATTAGGAGCCTTTTCCATTAATACTCCAAGCACATATTTTCCAAAATTCTTAATTTTACTAGCCACTTTTTTCCACATAACCTTAACATCCTCATGCACTGATAAAATCTTAAAATCTAAAATTTTATTCTCAAAAATATTTTTGGTAATATTCTTTAAATTCCCCATCTAATCTTAAAGTATCATTTTAATTTATTTTTTTTATTTTCTACCCCTTTATCTTAATGTCCAAAACCAATAATCAATGTTGGGTACATAAATATTTACTTGGAATAACTTTATAATTTTGCAATCTAAATGAACTAATTTTATTATAAGAAAATAATCAATCTGAGTTTTACTATATTCATTTTTATAAGTGATGAAATGCTCCTCTCTTTTCTAAAAAAAATTAGAATTTAAAAAATCATAAACTAAAAAAAAATCTAATATGGTCTTACCACATTCATTTGTCATTCCAAACCCATGGCCACCGTGAGTGCTTTTAAAATCATCTATCTCTATACCAACATGTCCGTTTAAATCTCCTCCAATAAAACTTTTTCTTCAAGAGGTATTTTTTACATTAATTCTTTTAAGTCATTCAAAAATTTTTATTTTTAACCCATATCCAAACCGTAGTACTTGATGAGCATAAAGATCTATAATATTAACAATCTTTATATCAAAAATAATCTTTAATGCTATAATTCTATCTACAATTAAATTAATTTTATAACATTGTCCTTCAAACTATTTTTTTTTAAATTTAGTGTTAAATAAAAAAATAGGCTTATAGTTTAGGATGTCTTTGCTTCAAAATTCCATTAGTTAGGTGAATCTAACCCCACTTATCTAAAAAAATCTGATTATAAATTTAAACAAGAATTCTTTATTCTAGTATTAAAATTAGTTATCTTATATGTATGCATCAAGTGAGTATAAGCGTAGATGAATTTGCACCTCTCAAACTTTCTTCCAGGAGGATTTTCCTAACTTTCAAATGAGTTCTATTTTTTTTTCAAAAATGATTGAATGAAATACTTAAATCTTAAAATCAAATATATTAAATTTTGTGTAATATCCACTTTAATCAAAAGTTTTATCTCTGACAATTAATTAACTTTAGAGGCTTGCCTCTATAAAAGCCTAAGAACATAAATAAAAATAAATCCTATTTTAGTACACTATAATAGGGAAAAATATCAAGATACAGACCTAATGTAATTCTAAGTTAATTTCTTTTTTGAAATGATAAATAAATATGAATATTTTATTTTGAGATGAAATTTACATTCTCAATGCTCAGTTTTATTATGAAAATAAAAATCAATTATCTTTTCAAGTTAATAGTGAGGTATTAATCTATTTCTCATGATAGTATAATGTTTAGCTATGCAAATTTGACTAAAGAAATAAAAAGCTAATGAGTGTTTCATTTTTTTTTTGTGGAAACCCATATAGGGGCCTACACATTAAATAAAAAAGGGATTACAAGGTCCTTAGAGGGGACCTTCATCTCACTTCTGCTCCAAAGAGCTACAAAAAATTCCCAAAAAAATCCTAAGAGTCCATGGTCCCCTAAGCTAAAGAATAGAAAAACACCTAGTAACATTCAAGGGCTGTAAGAGAACAGCACCCAAAAAAGAAAGACAAATAAAGAGATGATAAGCAGAATCTTTGTCCAAAATTTAAAGCATTGAATCCACCCTTTAAACTTTCCCTTGAACCTACAAGACCAACCAGAACAAAAGAGAAGCAACCAAAGCAAGTAATGGATGTAATATAGAGGATTAATAATAAATAAGATAAACTGCCTAAAAATTTTAACAGAAATTATATAAACATGATGCCATCTATAGAAGTTTTCACAGTGCCAAAACACTAAAGGAATTTGGTAATTAAAGCATAACTTAACTCTAAATAATCAAATTTACGAGCCACCAATCAAAAAAGGTGTAAACGACAAAGCAAAAAAAAAAAGTTATAGAGCACGCAATGAAAGAAAGAACCAACATAGGGAGAACTCCAGGTAATAGCACAAAAAACCAATCCAAAATGATCCATATAAAGGGAGATGAGGCCAAATCCAGCTAACATTACAAAAACTAATCCAAAATGATCTAGATAAAGGGAGATGAGGCTAGAAATGGTATGCGGATTAATAGAGCTATCGAAGAAACACATGTCATAGCCCTCATGATTAAAACCCCAATGTCGCTCCATTTTATTCCCATAACTGTGTGAATATAAGAAGGTGTAGTAGAAATGAGTAAATGAAATCATAAGCATCTAATAAGCCATAAAAATTAAGTTGACAGCAGACAACCACTTCCAGAACTTAAAAATCAATCGAGAGGCAAAGGAAGCCAAAACCCAAAAAAAATATCGCAGTAATTAAAACCAACCAGAAAGGGAACTACACAAAGGGGGTACCCCAACCTCTATCTAGTAGAAGGCCTCCCAAAAACAAACTAGCAGTTACAAACCATCCAACAACCTTAGACTACTACTAAAGGAAGCCCAATAATCCTGAAAAATACTGCCAGCTAGGCCAAAAAGTCAGGCACCCTGTTAATAACAATTAGCAAAACCCAACAGATAAAATGCTCCCAAAATTTGAAGAGCAACAATTGGTGTATAAATTGGGAAAAAGTAAGTTCCAATCATAGCTCAAATCCCATACGAAAAAACACAGCAATATAAATAGAATAAAGGCTACAACCTCAAAACCAACTAAGAGCTTGCCGGACAAGAAAAGAAAACTAAAGTCTAACATATGGTAAACCCATTTTGTCCAACGTAGTCAAAACATTAAGAAGATTAGGAAAATTAGTAACAGTGAAATCCGTAATAGCATCCAAATTATACGCCAAGTTCACAAGAAATTAGCACACAAATTTTCTTCCCTAAAGACATGAGAGATAGTAAAGTTAACTGAACATAAAAGCCGATTAATATGATGGATAATGTAGAAAATATTTAGATTGCAAATTCTCTCAGTATGCTTCATGAGGAAATGGATACTAGACACATCATCCACCTCAATCCTAATATTAGAAATATCTAGAGAAATATAAGCTTTAAGACCATTAAGAATAGCAGCGAGTTCAACCAAAACCACCGACCACTTCAAAAGAAGGAAAGCAAAGGAAAAACCATGAGAATCTTTAATAATCCCCCCACATATGTAAGAGTTCTTCTTCATTGCTCCATCGACGTTTAACTTATATATAATGAGCGGGGGGGGGGGGGGGGGGGGGGGGGGGGGGGAGGGGCGGGGAGAGGAGGAGTTGTGGGTTGATCTACTACACCAACTTATGGTCCTCTACTGTTCTTTTGTAAATAAAAGATATACCAAAATTATGAGCAATGAAAAAATAAATTTTAAAATTTTTTTGGGCCAGAAGATTGGCAGCAAAAACCTTACAAACCATATCTTTAATTCTCCTAATAATGTGATGGGAGTCCATCTTATAACTATTGAACACAAAAATTTTTCTAGCAAGCCACAAAAACCATAGTATAAGAGAAGGAATAACATCTTTAATATGCCCTTTAGCGTTGAAGAACCAGTAGTTGAGTAAAGTATAAAGAGTGATATGAGCAAAGAATTTGTTTAACTTGAAAATGTCATTAAAATAGGACCATATTTTAATAGCAATCGGGCTAGAGATAAATATGTGGTGCATATTTTATTCATGAGAGAAGCATTGGAATTTGGAAGTAATATTAAAGCGTCTCTTTGTCAAATTTTCATCAGAAGGAATGTAGTTATGCATGATTCTCCAAACAAACATAGAAATAGTCTTAGGGATACTCTTATGACAAATCCTAGAATAAATTTTATTAACACTATTCTTCTCCATCAAATCAAGCCAAGCTACTTTTAAGGAGAACATCTTATTATAAGAAAGATCACAAAGAATTAAGTCATTAGGATCAATATTAATAGGAAAACTCAAAATAGTAAAATGAATAGTATTCAGAATAATATCAGAAAGCTTATTGTAGGCCCCAATGTTATCATAAATAAAATCATGAACTTTCAAGGTAGCCAATGAATCAACAAAGATGAAAGAATAAATGGACCAGCCGTGAAGCCACTGATCTTGTCAGAATAATAGGTTCACTTTGCCCAAACCCCATTTGACATGGGATTCAGCACTCCACTTGATCTTGCAAAGTCTATTCCAAACCTTAGAATAACCCTTCTTATAAAAGCATATATAAGGATGCTTCTCATTACAATATTTAATATTTATAAATTTAGCGCAGAAAGAAAATTTAGACCAAAACATAAACCACAGTATTTAATATTCGTAAGAGAAAGCATGAGCTAAATCCCACATGGTCTTGCAATCCAAAGACCCTTCTTCCAAAACACCACAACAATTGTACCAAGAGGACCAAATCACTTGACGATGAATATTAGAGCCACGCCAAAAGAACTTATTTATAATTTTCTCAATCTTGTTACACACCTCATGGGTGGGATGCAGAGTTTGAAAAATATACACATGTAAGATCATAAAACACTTTTAATTAGAGTGAGCTACCACCAAAGCTAAGAAAATTAGAATTCCACAAAAGGAACATATTGTGCACATTAGAAATAAGGTCATCAAAAAGAAAATTCATCTTCCTACCCTTGTAAAGGGGGACACCCAAGTACTTAATGGGCAAAGAACCTTCGGTGAAAACACTACAATTCCTAGTAACAGTCATCCTATCATGAGAAACATTCTTAGAGACAATAAAATAGCTCATATTTTTATTAACACAAAGATCGCTAAAAGTTTCAAATTTTTTTAGAAAAATCATAAGTCTTTTAAACCTATTAATAGAAGCATTCAAAAAAATAACAACAGCAACAGCAAAGCATATGTGAGAAATAGGAAAACCCCCTAAAGTTTTATAATATTTGCTAGGATAATTCTCAAAAAGAATGGAAATGCATCTAGAAAAAAATTCCATAGCAATAACAAAAAAGCAGGAGATATAGGATCACCTTATCTCAATGCATGGGAGGACTTAAAGAAGCCATTAAATTTACCATTATTAATAACAGAGAAAAATTAATTTTTAATAGATAGCTTAAAAAGGTTAACAAAACCATTGTCAAAACCAAATAAACCTAAAATATGATAAAGAAAATATGAGTTAATGTTATCATAAGCTTTTGCAATGTCTAACTTGAAAATAATGTTACCCCTTAGCACCCTAACATCCAAGTCATAAACAATCTCTTGTGCTAGTAAAATATTATCCGATATGGATCTACCATGAATGAAGCCAGTTCGATTAGAAGAAATAATTTTAGGAAGTAAAGGAGAAATTCTATTCAAGAGTAAATTATAGATCAACTTACTAAAAGGTACAAATACTGATAGGTCTAAAGTCATTCCAAGTAGAAGCACCATTAATTTTAGGAATAATCATAATAGAGGTGGAAGGAACATTTTCGGAATAACATTACCCGAAAAAAAATCAGATATATAATTAAATAGATCAATGTGAACAAATTACTAAGTTTTTTTAAAGAACTTATTGGTGAAGCAATCCGGACCAGCCACAGAGTCAGTATTCAAATCAAAACCTGACAACCTGACTTCCTCCTACATAGGAATGGCAGTGTGAACTAAATTATCATCCTGGTTAATAAGGTGGGGAATAATATTATGAGTATCAATGGGATTAGGATTAAAAGTTTTGCTCAATAAAACCTTAAAGAATTCAACACCCGATGAAGCAATTTCCTCAATATCCTCAATAGAAGAGCCATTAGCAAACTTAATTTCATGTATCAAATTTCTAGCTCTATTCCTCTTGACCATGGCATGAAAATACTTAGTGTTATTATCACCATCAGTTATATGCCTCGAGGCAGCTTTCTATTTCCGAAAGGTTTCTTCTTGAGCTTGAAGGGTAAAAAGAAAGTTCTTAGCTTATTGTAATAAAGAAAAATTAGCATCATAAGGGAAATGTTGACACAAGAGATCCAAAGAATTAACCTTTTCCTTAACATCAATGATATTAGAGAAAAATTTTTAAAAAACAATCATATGTTCCACCACTTAATTTTATATTTTAACTTTTTCAACTTTAGCCACTGACGGTTCATGCCAAAAATAGAGTTATCCTGGTGCAGGGGGCTTGCCAATTGTCTTTAACAACATCCAAGAAGGAGAAATCAAGAAACCGCATGTTTTGAAAATCGAAGTTACCAACAGAGGAAGGAAAATTCAACTTCAAAGAAATTAGAAGTAAAGAGTGATCAAATAAAGTTCTACTAAGGTGCTCAGCATATGTAGAGGAGAAGGAATTAATAAAACTATCATCAAAAAGCACATGATCCAACCATTTCCAAAGGCTAGCATGATTCCAAGTAAAATTTCTACATGTATACCCAATATCAATGAGATTACACTCCCGGATCATGTTATTGAAATATTCTATTGAACGAATAAGAGGTTTAGATACCCCAAGTCTTTTCGACGGGGTAGAAATAGTATTAAATCACCTTTTACCAAGCAAGGAGAATTGATAGAGGCATGAAATCGAATAAGTTGGTCCTACAAAATCAATCTATTAGTATGGGAAGAAGCATCATAAAAAAAGAGGCAAAACAGTTATAATGCAAAATAGCAATGAACCAATGAATCATTTGAGTAAAATCACCAACAATATTAATCACTATAGGGTCCTTCCAAAGAACCCATATTTTGTTGGACACATTAGCCACACCATGATTGAATCCAAAGTGTCAAACAATACAATCTAACTTATGTGAGAAATAAGAGACCCAATCAAAATAAGCAGAGAAATATTATGAATGTGACATAAATTTATAACTCTAATTCACGTAGAATGGAAACCAATGCCTGTCAGATTCCAAATAATCAAATTAAAGATTAGAATGTACGTGTGAAGTTTGTGATCATGTGGTTCTAGGTGAGAGCAACATATAATTTTCATTTTTATTAGTTTTCCTTGATGTGGCTGGAGTGAAATCACAAAATTCAACAAAATTATCTTTATTTTCATTATCAGAATGGCCACAATCACTATTAGCTTCAACAATCTGAGATAAAGTTTTGGAATACTTACAAAACTTTTCCCCATCATTAACTTAGTTTTCCAAGCAATTTCCTAAAACACCCAGCACAAATTCCCCCTCTTCCAGATTTAGGTTGCTATTGTCCTGCACTTTATCCTTCATGCTAGTAAACACATGGGATTCAATATTAGCATTAGTCTCAACATGATCATAATCAGAAGGTTTTGAAGTGTAAAAAAAGATCTTTTTGGGGAATATTAGAGTTGTTATGCTCAACCACCATTACATCCATTTCCTCCTCAATAATGAGTTCCTTTATTTGGTGATCTAAAATGCTAGAACCAACATGAATGAGGTTACAGTTATCAATAAGAGTTATTAAGAATGTCACAACACCATATCCTTCAATGCCATCCTCTATAGGTATCACCAGCTCTTGGATATCAATCCTAGGTATGCTACGAGCCTTGGAAGCAAGAGGCTATAAAGAATTTGGCTTATGATGGATTTCCTGCACGGTATTAGTCACAATGTTTCCTTTATTATTTTTTTGTAAATGAGGATGTAAATTAAAGCATTTAGCATTGCAGTGTCCATGCATTTTATAATAAGGAAAAAAATAATAGAAGATTCTCAAATTTAACTTTTTGTTGGTAACCATTAAGCTTCGAACCAATCCAAATTTCTTTTGGATGTTTCTTTGAAATGACTAATTCAACCAAAACTCTTGCAACATACGGACTTGTGACTGATGCAATTGACTGATCCGTATGTAATGGTCTCCCAAAAATTGAAGCCAAAGCAAATAAAATATGTTAATTCAAAAAAATGGAGCCTTAGGCTAGGAAACAAAATCCAAACCAGAGCAATCAGTGATTCCTCATGCACATCAAAATCAGGAGTACATTTTAATAATATTTATGTGCCTCTGGAGCTCTCTAGATGAACTTTGGTTCATCCTATATGATCTATTTTTTTTTTATTTGAACTAATAATATTGGATAATTTATAATCATAAAAGATGTTCTTTGAAGGTATTATACTAATCCTACTATACAATTTAATAATCATACAATATAATAAGAGGAGATTTTAATAAAATTGGGGTTTGAGATCCCACTTTATAAAATTATTTATTACTTTGCAGAATAATACTTTTTTGCATCTAAAGAAGTCTTCTTTTTATAAGAGACCATGGAGAGAGTCATAAAGAAAAAGGAGGGAGATGAGGTGTGGCTGAGAGAGGGAAAAGAGCCCTAAGGGGGTCAATAAGTGTGAGGGAATTCACATGAATGATCCAACTGACCTGTATCTTTGTTCCTCTACTTTATGTTTATGTGGAGCTCTTTGATGAGAATTCCTTGAGGGAGAGTCTTTGGAGTAAAAAACTTTCACTAGACAAGGAGTGTATTAGTGGTATCTCTACTTGGTATAGAAGCAAAAGGAGGTTTCATCATCTTTACTAGTCTTGAGGGAGAGAGCAGTTTCTACAATTCCATCGAGCTAAGAAGGTGAGAGGAGGGATTTGCATATCTAGTGGGAGTATGGGTGAAAGGAGAGACTACAACACTACTAAGCTAAGGAGGCAAGAGGAGGAGATTCTTCAGGTATTATAAGTTTGTAATGGTGATTCTTTTCCTAATCACGAGAGAAGAGCTTCCCTTCCTAACCGTGTGTGAAGGAGAGACACATATAGTATAAATCCCAAAAGAAAGACCATTAGGGAGTAAACATAGCACAATTTGACTAAAATACAATAAACCTAAATTTTTATTATCTTACTTTTTTGCACTTCACTTTTTTTGTAATTTATTCTTATTATGTATGTTATTGATTTTGTTATCTTGGAAAAGGTGTCATTTTGTTGAAAAATCATTGGAAGATTCTTATTTTGAAAATAAGTAATGAAAAGAAATAAAATTATATTACTTTCCTTCAACAAATTTTTTCATCCACAAAATTGCTTTCTATAAAATAAAAACACAATTATTTCTTGGTTATCATAGTTTCTATTTTAGAATGGTTTTATTTCCTTAATGCTTCCCCATGTTAAATTTTCTCTTAAGACAAAGATTTCAATAACTTTTTAAGAGAACCAATTCAACCCCCCACTCTCTTGGTTTGCCATAAGCACTTCCAATTGGTATCAAAGAGGGGTTCCACTGTCTTTAGATTTCAATATATTGAGTAAATCCAATGACATAGTTTAATAGTTGAAACACTTCAAAAGGGTTTTCAATAACCAGATTGCCACTATTTGCTAAAATACCATTTAATTTTTAAAAAAAATGTATGCAAAAATTTTTACAATCAATTAATTTTTGTTTATGGCACATAATATAATCTTGGTAATCTTTATTATTTCATATTTTGAATGGAGTAAATGTAGAAATACACATTATTGAGGTCTTTAGAAGACTGAGAACTTGCATAAGTTAATGCTAAGTGTTTGAATTATTTAATTTGTGCACTTGAATTTGTAAATTACATGAGTATCTCTACTTACACTAGTGGTAAGGAGATTTGGGATAAACTTTGCAATAAATATGAAGGAACAAAAAAAGTAAAATAATCAAGAATTAATTTATTTTAAATGAGTATAATATTTTTTCATGAAACCTACTTGTTCCTTTTTAGATATGTGTACTAAGTTCACTAAATTCATCACTTCCTTCAATGCATTGGGCAGAGAAATTTCAAATTCTAAGAAAGCAAAATAAAATTCTACATTGCCTACCAAAATCATGTCATGCTGAAGTAACTGATATATTTAAATCTCAAGATTTAAATGCCTAATCTATTAATAATTTTTTTTCTTACTAACTACTTCCAAAAAAAAATGTGAGTTGAAGATATATAGTTTCAAGGGAATGAAAAAAGGATAGAACAGTGGTGCTATAAGTTGACAACATAGTTAATAAAAATTTAGTAGCTGATTAAAGTGATGACATTGCATTAATGACACAACAATTTAAAAGCATCCTAAAACACAAACACAAATGCCACTTTGATAAAAATAATGTTAAAATTATAAAAAATAATACATTTTCCTTTGACATGATTTGTTTTAAGTATTGGAAGTTTGGAAATATTATATTTGATTTCCTTAATATTAGGAGACACCCAACAAAAGATAAGGATAACGAAAAATAAAATTTAAAGAAGGAAAAACAAAAGCTTTAAAAGGCCTTATGTCCAAATCAGATTCAAACTCTCTAACACTAAACTAGAAGAGAAGGTACCTAAATTATGCTTAATGAAAAAAGATAGCATTGGTAGTTCTGACATAGATGAGGTATTTGATTAAACATTTGATGAATTATTCTTTATATTTAAAAATTTTCATGATTTGTACAAAACATTTAAAAAGGAGCACTCATAACTCAAAAGAGAATATTCTATTTTAAAAGAAGGGCATAATAACTTAATTGATAATTACTCAAATATAAGAAATAAGCATACCATATTAGATATGAATTTGGAGTCATTAATTAAAAATTATGTTGTCTTAGAAATTGAGCATGTAGAATTAAATAAAAACATACTGCATTAAAAAAAGCATGATTCCTTGAGCAAAGAGTATATTGAGCTAGAAGAAAGATTTAAAGAGTTAGAAGAACTAGCTATACAAATGAATAGCAATGAGTATGAAGCAAAAGCTTAACTAAATATTAAAAAAAAGAGTAAATAAAATGTCACTAAACTTAAACAAAATGTACCTTGGTCTACATATGCTAGGAAGCCATAGGCTAGAACAAAGCATGCATCATCCCTGTCTAGAAGGAGACCTCATTTCTCCATTTATACTAGTAAATCCTTATGTTCAAACACAAGGTGAGACTTAAACCCAATTGGGTCCCAAAACGTGATCTAAATTTTTTTTATAGGAAAACTATCATAAGATATTCAGTAAAATATTATGGTACCTGATCAATGGATACTCGAGGCACATGATTGAATTTAAAAAATAATTCAACATGCTGGGTGCAAGGACTGGAGGCAAGTTCACTTTAGGAGACCATTTAATTATTAAAATTTTTTTATTAGTTGAGGGTTTAAAAATTAACTTGTTAAGCATTTTCCAATTGTGTGAAAAATACATTAAAATAAAATATCTTTCTAACAAATGTGTAATCTTGTTTAATTGAATTTTGTTTTGGAGGGAATGTGAATTAATAATCTTTATATGCTTGATTTGAACTATTTTAAAAAATCTTGTGATATTTCTTAATTAAAAATTACTGTTCATGAGTTGTGGTAATGGAATAGATGATTATGTCATGCTAGCATGAAACTACCAAAAATATTTACACAACTTGACTTAGTTTGAGGCATTTTTTAAATTAGAAATCTAAAAATATCAACTTTGTAATGCATGTCAACTAGGAAAATAAACAAAGTCACTCTATCAAGGACATAGCCTCCATTTAAAGTTTCTTAATATGGACTTTTTTGGACCTGCTAATATAGCAATCTTAGGAGGTAAATCATCTGGATTGGTTATTATGGATGATTATTCAAGATTTACCATGGCAAAGTTTTTGGGAAGTAAAAGTGACTTTACTAATGACTTTAAAATTTTTTTTATTTAAATTCAAAGAAAGAATATATGTTTAATTTCTTCAATTCATCTTTACCACAGAGGTGAGTTTGAAAATGATAAGTTTTAAATTATGTTATCAAAAGTCTAGAATAGTGTGTAATTTCTAAATCCCAAGAACCCCACACCAAAGTGTTATAGTTAAAAGAAAAAATAAATCTTTCTATAAAGGCTATTAGAGCAATGATAAGTGAATATAACTTATCTATATATTAATGATCAACTGTAGTTAACACTTTTTTCTATGTGTTGAATCATGTAAACATAATATTTAAGCTTAATAAAACACCTTATAAATTATTAAAGGCTAGGACACAAAATTTATCACATATGCACGTATTGGGTTGAAATGCTTTGTGCTTTATAATGGAAAATCACACTTTAGAAAAATTGATTATATGGTAAATAAAGTTATGTTTCTTAATATATTCCTTAATAGGAAAAGTCTATAGAACCTTCAATGAAAGAACCTTCGTTATAGAGGAATCCACAAATATGGTGTTGATTAATTAAATAAAATTATTAAAACTAGGATAGATAATAATGAGGATGTTGATATAACTTATGAGGGAGAGACTATTGATCTAAAAATAGAGTAGAACCTTAGGATCCATTTCATAAGGAATGGAGGGACTCGTTTAGTCACCTTAGAGAGCTATCCATAGTAGATCCATCTATAGAGGCTAAAACTAGGTAAGATCTTAGAAAGGATGTTAGTCACACAACATTTATTTTAATGATATAACCATTAATTTAGATCAATCTTTAGGAGATGAATTCTAAAGTTTGTTCCCATAAGAAGAGGTTAACCAATTCATAAAAAGCAATGTATGGTAGTTGGTTAGTAGACCATCATAACAAAGTGTAGTTGATACCAAATGGGTTTTTAAAATTAAATTAAATGACTTTTGATCAGTAGCAACAAGAAAGCCTTGATTAGTAATTAAATGGTGTAATCAAGTAGACATAAGTAATTTTGAGGAGAATTTTACCTCGTCAGCTAGGTTAGGGGCTATAAGCATTTTATTAGCCTTTGAATATTTTAGAGGTTTCAAGTTATACCAAATGGATGATAATAATGCTAAAAGTAGATATTTATATAGAGTAAATAAGAGGGTTTAAGAATTTTGGCATTCCCAATCATATTTACATGATTAAGAAAGCACTTTATGGGCTAAAGCAAGAACCTAGGGACTGGTACAATAGACTTAGAAGTGTTTTATTAGATAAATCATTTGTTAAGGGTAGTGTAGAAGTCACTTTATTCCTTTAAAAAGTTAGAGAAGATATACTCACATTACAAATCTATATTGATGAGGTTCTCTTTAGATCCATGAATAAAAACCTATGCAATGAATTTTATACCACAATGAGTAGTGATTTTGGAATGAGTGTGATGAATGAGTTAACTTATTTCTTAGGTTTTGCATCACATAAAGAGATTATTGTTCCTTTCTGAGTGTAATGAATGAGTTAACTTATTCCTTGGGTTTTGCATCACATAAAGAGATTATTGTACCTTTCTAATGAAATCTAAGTATATTAAACAAATCTTTAAGAAATTTGATATGAAAGGTTATAAAAGTATAAATACCCTAATGAGTCATACTATCAAGTTAGATAAAGATTTGGATGGAAAGTTTATAGATAAGAAAATATAGAGGTGTTATAGGTTCCATACTCTATATAACTAATAATATGATTGATGTTATGTTTAGTGTTTGTCTATGCCCTAGGTTTTATGCTTACCCTAAGGATCACATTTGAATGTTATTAAAAGATAATTAAGATATCTCATTGGTACTGAAAATTTAGATATTTCATATTTTAGGCATAGTTTGACATTTTACCTAGTTTGATACTCAAATTAAAATTTTATTCGATGTTGGATAGACAAAAAAATGTACCCAAGGAATTTGTTAATTTATAGGACAATCACTAGTTTTTTGGTTCAGTGGAAAATAAAATTTCATAGCTCTATCCACTATCATAGTTGTATCCACCCTGAGGCTGAGTATATAATTGTAGGAAGTTTTGTTTCTGAACTCCTATAGCCGGAGAAATATATTATTTACATTGTACTACCCACATGTACTATCATTATTATACGTGATAATACTAGTGCAATTTGAATATTAAGAAATCCTATTCAACATTCTTGCAAAAAACACATAGATATTAGATATCACTTCCTTATGGATCATTTAGTAAAGGGCAACATAGAAATATTTCATGTTAATACTTAAAACCAAGTAGTAGAAATCTTTACCAAATTCCTAAACTATGTTACGTTTAGCAAGCTCAAGACTAGACATGTTGTTATAAACATAAGTGCTAAAAAAATTTGGGGTAGTGGAAAGTTAGTTATGGTTGTGTATACATTTTATTATTATTATTATTATTATTATTTAATTAGTATGTCATATTATGCACTTTTATTTGTGTTACATGTATATTGTGTGTGTCTATTTGTCATTTGTATTGTGTTTCATTAGAGTCTCTATTTTTAGTTTTTCCTATTACTCAATATTATAATTCTAGTGTCTCTTTTTAGTGATTTCAAGAGGGGAACTAGTGAGTGAGTTGGTTGTATTATTTATTGTTTATTAGTACACATTTTTATTTCATTTTGGTATTTGATATATTGATATGTTACTTCTAATAAAAGGAAGAAAAATAATAAAAATTATAAATAAATGTGTATCTATTTCAAAATTAGAATATATATGTATATCAAGATAAAAAATTACAAATTAAAAATTATCCCCATTTTTAAAAGAATGCAATTCGTAAGGGGGCACATAGCAGGAAATAAAAGTTTAAACTTATAAAATAAATTTTCAATGAAAAAATATTTGTCATCATCAATAAAAGGGATATTATTGCAATCTAGTAGCCCTACCACATGTTTTAATTATTACAAATTTATTGAATACTTTCCTAACATATTCTTATATCCTATTTTGGATTTTTACTTTTGTGTGCTACTAACTTTTCAGATAAAACTCGGCCTCAGGGTGTTATAGAGTTTATATTTTTCTTTTTTCTTCATTCTATTTTTTTATTAGAAGTATGTTCATTTAGTAATTGTGCACATACACATAAGGGAGTTAAAATTGAATTTTTTTTTTTTGGTTTATTCCATTATACGATAATTCAACTAAAAATTAACTAAAATATTTAATTAAGTAAGACTAATTAAAATTTACATATAACAAATCATACAAGATGATCACATATATTGAGAAACCCTAAAATTGAATTTTGGTTACTTAAAATAGGAAATTTTGAATTTAAAAAATTGAAATAATTGTAGTGTACAAAATACTTCATATTATACATTATTTAATTATATTTGATCATTTTTATATATGATTAAGGAATCAAATTTGATATAAATTAATTATATATCATAATATACAACAAATATATCATATAGTTTGAACCACACAAGAGCTCCTTGGATGAGCATTGGTTCATCCTGCATAATCTAATTTTTTATTTGAACTTATCATATTGGACAATTTATAATCATATAAGATGATCATTAAGGTATTGTATGATTAAAAAATTATATTATACAACAGAGGTAATTTAATTATAAATTAGTGTTTTTAAAACCCACATTATAAATTTGTTTGTGACTTAATAAAATAATAATTTTTTGCATCCAAAGGCATTTTCATCCTATGAGAGAGCTTGGAAAGATTCCAAAAATAAAAAAGAAAGAAAGGAGGTAAAGTTGAGAGAAGGAGAAGAGTCTTGAGGGTCTCAAAGGAGTGTGAGGGGTTTCACACAATTGCACTAGCTAACTTTCTCCTATGGTCCCTTGTTTTAAGTTTATGTGGAGATTTTGGGCGAGAATTCTTGGAGGGAGAGTCTTAGATTAAAAGAGTCTAGCAAGCCGGGAAGGCTAGAAGTGGCATCTCCACCATATGTAGAAGTAAAATAAGGTTTTGTTATCTCAATTGGGTTTAGGAAGTGAGAGAATGGATTAGTATCTTCATATGGATTTCATGCAAAGGGAAGGACAGTAACTCCGTTGGGCCAAGTAGCTGGGTAGAGGAGATCCCTCAATTGTGAAGAGTATTTAAGGATGATTCTTTGCCTGGTCAGAAGAAAAGAACTTATTCACCTAGCTGTGTACTAGAAGAGAGACACATATAGTTAAAATCCTAAAGTGGAAGACCTTCTGGTAGTGGGCATGGTCAATTTCACCAAACTACTACAATCCTCGCCTCAATTTGCATTGTTTTACTTTTCTGCACTTTACTTTTGCTCGCAATTTATTTTTATTGCACTCTGGTGTTAATTTGGTTTTCTTTAAATAAGAGAAATTTTTGTGAATAATCTTTGGTTGAATCTTTATTTAAAAATTAGTGAAGAAAAAAATAAAATTATATCATTTGCATTCAACATAATTGCTCTTCTATTAAATAAAAATAAAATAAAAATATTTCTTTGTTATTATAATCTCTATTTTAGAATTGTTTTATTTCTTTAATGCTTATACATATTAAATTTATTTTTAAGGCAAAGATTTTTAAATATTTCAAAATTAATTAAAAGAACCAATTCACCCCCCTTTTGGTCTACCATTTCATCATGCCCATCTCCTTATCTTCAAAGATTATCTACTATCTTATTACTCATAAAATCAATAGTATCATCACCTATTTGGGCATTCCAGTATCTTTTAGAAAGCTTATTTCTAACTTTAACCCTTTTATGAAAACATTTGCTAAATTATTAGATGTCTAGAAAGAAAAACTCTCCCATTGTCTGTTAGAATACAATTTGTTCAATTTTTGGATTCGTGGAGCTGTCATTCCTAAGAATTGCTATAAAATGATTTCTACATTATGGAATCCTTGGTGTTCTGGGAGAGGATTAAATGATATATTATCAAAATATTCCCTTGGTTATGATATAAATTTTAAAAGTCTCCTTTATGCTCTCATCTGTAATGATAGTTGGCTTAAATCATTAAACCACCCTAAGCTATTTTTGATCTAATTAAATCTATTCATTTTCATCTTAATGGTATTAATTGTTGCAACTTAGTTTCATAACCATATATTTATATCATTTGTGTTTTTGATGATTCCAAAATATTATTGTATTGATTACTATTTCTTCAAACATATATTAAAAATATTATTTTTGTTGTTTGTGTATACTAATATTTTAGAAAATCATACTCCATACTTCTGAAGACTTTAAGATAGATTAGATTAGGGTTTATTAGAATTGAAGTCTATACTTTTCATATTTTTTCTTAAGTCTGAGAGAGTGTGATTGCAATTGTGTAATCCTACACACACACACACTCGGGAAGTGTAAAAAAATTGTAATTTTAAATCTAATCATATTGTACGATCATGTATCATACAAGATGATTTATTCAGAATGTTCCTCCAAATCGAAGTTAATCAAAACATGCCTTAAAATTTTTCCAAGTTATATTTGTACTGTATGACCTTCATATAGATCACATATAGAGTATGAAATGGAAACATACAAGCTCATCCCGAATGAACTCAAAATTCTTTTGAAGAATTTGTACCATACAATCTTAGGTTCTTACAGATGACGACTAGAGTATAAAATAAGTGCGTATCATTTTCTCCATACGAACAAGTAAATTTTTTGAAATATTTGTATATACGATCTAAGGTTAGTACAGACAAAGTTCAGAGTATGAAATGGACTGGTCCATTTTTGTACCAATGAAATATGGTTTTATTAAAACAGATTATACTATATGATATGGGGTTTATACAGTACATTATCCATAGTAAAAAATTGGTTTGTACTGAAACATATCAGATGAATCTATTCAATTTTGAACTGACATTGTGTCAGTTCATACACATGCCCATCAGAGTACAAAATCAATTTATATAGGATCGTACGAGCAAATTTTTAACTATTTGTACATTTGATGTGCAATCGTACTGTATGATCCAGGATGTTCAAATTGAATTTTTTAGTTTTCTAAACAATTTTTCATGTCTTTACTATTTAAGAATCCTAAAAACTAACTAAAACAAATTTTTCTTAAAATTTTTCTTTAGTGCAAGAGTGAGGTGCTTTGTGAGAGTGTTTGAGAGTGTGGATAGAGAGATTTTGCAAGTGGAATTTGTGAATGGTTCACAAGGTTGCCGAAAGGTGAAGATCTCTTTATAATTTTGTCAAATCACTTTCTTACTTCTTTGAAGATAGTTGAGAGAAGATATTTTGAGAATATCTAATGATCTACTAATACTAGGAGAGTGTGAAAGGATGTTGGTATTCTACTGACACAAGGAGGGTGTGAAAGGACGATGGTACTCTTCCAAAACTAGGAGGGTGTAAAAGGATGATGGTTCTCTACTGACACTAAGAGTGTGTGAAAGGATGACAGTTCTCTGTCAACATCTAGAGGGTGTGAAAGGATGATGATACTTTGTCGCACTGGGGATAGGTGGAAGAGAGGAAAATTAAAAGGGCTTCTCTGCCTTATTGAGGGAGCAAAAGTAGTTTCACTTTGGTATAGTGCAATACTTGAAGAGGGAGTCTTCAGGGAGTGTACGTAGGTCTTATTGGATCGAACCACTATAAATTTCAATTTTATTTTGTCTTTTTTTTTTTTTTGCATTTTTCATATTTTAGTATGTTTAAATTTTATGGTTGAAAAGTTATTTTTGAAAGACTCATTATTGTGTTTTACTCTATAAAATTAATTTTCTTAAACAAACAAGAGATTTTTAAGTTACAAATTCACCCCCCCCCCCCCTTGGTGAGCCTAGGGACAAACTTAATAGGTCTAATAACCTATTCGGACTTTCAAGTGGTATAAGAAACTACTTTTGAAAACTAAGTTTAGACAAATTTTTTGAAAATGATTATTACTGCTTTTGGAAATTGTAATACACTGAAGGGTATTTGATCACTAGACCCCTATTATTTGATAACATCCCTTTTGATTTTTTGAAAATATGTATGTCTACTTCTCTTCAATCGCTTGATTATCGCATGTGGATTTTAGTACATGAAGGCTATACTAGACAAAATAAACTTGTAGATGGCATTAAAACTAAAACACCATTTATTGATTGGACCATACAAGAAAAAGAATTAGCTTCATTAAATTCTAAATGTTTAAATAGATTTTTCTCTGAACTTAAATCTGAATACTATATGCATGTCTCTACCTGTAGAACTAGAAAAGAAATTTGGGATAGACTTTATATCACATATGAAGGGTTTAACGAGGCAAAACAATCTAGACTGAATATTTTACTACATGATTATGAATTATTTTATATGAAATCGAATGAAGCAATTACTGACATATATACTTGTTTCACACAAATTGTCACCTTATTATATGTCTTAGGTAGGGAATTAATGAATGCTAAAAAAGTAATTAAAAATTTGCATTGTTTGCTTACTACTTATGATGCAAAGATAACTGCTATAACGGAATCAAAAGACTTAAATGTTTATTCTATTTATATTATTCTTGAATCACTAATTACTTACGAGCAAGGAGTGACTCAAAGACAGATTGATGTAGGTGAGAAGTAGAAGGAGAAAAACATAACATTGAAAGTGGATGACTTTAAGAGTGATTAGTCTCAGCCTGAGGATGAAGATGACATTGCTTTGATGACAAAGCAATTTAGAAGTTTTCTTAAAAGGAAGCAAAGGAGATGCTAGTAGTGGAATAAGGGTAAGTTCCATAAAAATGCTAAGGCTTTTAATGATATAATTGTTATGAATGTAGGATGCCTAGACACATCAAATCTGAATGACCAAATCTTAAAACCAATCCTAGTAAGGAGAAGGTTGAGGAAGAAAGTAATGTAAAGATGGATAATAAGAGATTACAAAGAACATTTTGGGAGGATTTAGCTTCAGATTCTTTAGAAACAGAAGTAAAGGAGGAAGTCACCAACTTGTGTTTGATGGCCGACAAGTTTGATCAATCAGATCAAGAAGAGGTATGTGATTTAACCTATGAAGAGTTATTTGATGTTTCTAAGAAAATTAATACTACCTATAGTAAACTCAAAAAGATGCAAGCTAGGTTGAACATAGAATTTTTTAAATTACAAAAAGAGCATGAAATCCTTATGAAAGATCATGCACTGATTGATAGAAACAACATGAAATTATTGGATGAGTTTAATGAGTTGAACAAATAGTATGAACTATTGAAATCATCACACACTACACTTGAAAATGATTTTAAAACATTTATGGATAAATTTGAAAGTAGAGAACACTTTTTGAAAGTTAAAAATGCTGTTTTAGACAGTGCTAACTCATTTTTTAAAGTGGAATTGAAAGCACTTGAGGAAAATAGGATACCACCCACACCTGAACAATTTTTCAATCCTAATCAGAATCCTAAAATGTTAAAACCTAGGACAATAAAATTTAATACACGTAGATTGATAAATCTTTTTCCTAGAGTGAAATGCTTTTCTTGTGGATTAATTGGTCATATCTCACACACTTATACTATTCATAGTAAAACTTATTTAGAGTAGAGACCTAAGATTATTTTGCTAAGAGGAGAACCCAAACTTGTTTGGGTTCCCAAGACTAACTTTTCATTATCTTTTAGAAATGCTCTCATATAAAACCTCGTAAGAGAATTTGGTACCTGGACAGTAAATGTTTGAAGCAAATAACTGGAGATATGACACAATTCATATTGCTGGAAGCCAAGAATGGAGGCAATGTTACACTCATAAACAATAACACTAGGAAAGTGGTAGGCAATGGTATGATTGGGAATTTAAATAATTTTCTTATTGAGAATGTTTTATTAGTAGAAAGCTTAAAGCACAACTTGTTGAGTAATAGTCAGCTATGTGATAAGGGTTATAATGTAAATTTTTTTCCACAACCTACATAATAAGATAAAATGGAATTGATGTTTTGCATGTAATTAGGGTAAATAATGTGTACATGCTTGATTTGAGTTGTATTAAATCTTCTGATGTTTTTTTGTTTCAAAACAATTTCTGATGAATCATGGTTATGGCATATGAGACTTTATCATGCTAGTATGAAAATTTTTAGAAAATTTACCGAAAAAGAACTGGTTAAAGGAATATCCAAATTAGACTTTACAAAGGATCACCTGCGTAATGCATGTCAATTAGAAAAACAAGTGAAGTCCTCCTTTCATTCCATTAAGGATCTTAGAACTAGATAATGTTAGAAATCATTCATATGGATCTTTTGGACCGGTTAACACTATAAGTCTAGGAGATAAAGTATTTGGATTTGTGATAGAAGATGATTTTTCAAGATTCACTTGGGTTAAATTTTTATTTCATAAGAGTGAATAATTTAAGAAATTTAGAAATTTTTTTAGTTAAAACCAGCAGAGGGGCCTAGGCGCTAATATAAAAAACAATTATAAGATCCTTACGGAGGATCCTTAGCTCCGTAATGCTCAAAAGAGCTACAAAATAAAGCAAAAGAAAACCTACGAGCTGATAGTCCCCACTAACCAAAATACAAGATAACCTGGGAACAGGCTAATGATGCTTGATACAAGCATCCAAAAAACAAAGATAAAAATAGCCACATGAAGCGTGATCTTTCTACAGAAACACTTGACCACAGCCATATGTAATTCCACCTGAAAATAAATGATGCTACAATACAAGAAACCAAAGCACATAATAATATAGAAGTACAAGTGAAAATTAACTAAATTAAAATCATAGTACAAAGAAATGATATCACCCATAAACATCTTCTGCACAAAAAACCTACCATAGTAGATCAAGAAATGCTCCCACTAATTAGCAATAATAATGTTAACAAACCAAAACCAAGGATCCAAAATATACTTACAGCAATGCCTAAAATATGAAATTAGTAACACACAAAATAAGGAGAAAACATGCCAGCTAATAAAGAAATCCAACCAAAACCACCACTTACAATCCAAACAAGGGTACATGCATATAGAGATTAGGACTTGATGAAACCATCAACCATCACTAGGGAAAACCCAAAGCCACTCCATTCTACCACCAAGCCCAAGCCTCCACAACCTGGCAAATAGAGACCTAAAGAAACAAGACAACCTCCCAGATAACTTGGACAAAGAGATAAAAAATCACCAAAGAAAAGGCAAGGTGCAGAATAACCACCAGTAAAAACTACAAGGAACCCCTAAGTCAAGATCAACATACCAACTAGCAATGGACCCAATGACAGCAACCAACCATAAGATAGAACGATACTAGAGGGAGCCCCAAACTTTCCCGTACCCAACCACAAGCCACCCAACAACCTCATAAGAAGGAAAACCTAGAGCCATAAAATGCAGCATAAAATAGCTCCAAAAATAGAACCTAGAGGTATGAGACCAACAACTAGGAACCCCATCAAAAACTTAAATAGTGCAATCATAACGCAAGCCCATATCCATAAAAACCTCATTTAAAATAAACAAAACCTTTGAAAATTGCCAACAACAATTCAGAAAAACCAGACAATTTGAAGAAAATAATAAGGGATGTTATCAGCAACCACAGAATGCTCCAGAAATAAGTTAGCCACCACACTAAAAAGAGATAAGGACAACACAAACCAAATCAACACCAACTTCCAGCAACCACAAAGGTACTAGTCCCAGAAAGAAGCCACAACCTCAACAGCCCCGCCAACAAGAAAGTAAAAGAAAAGGATAAACCAAATCCATGAAAAGGCATCTAGCACCAGCCCTACCATGCACCAAGGCAGCAAGGCCAAATACCAGAGAACGCTCTAGAAGGACCAACCAGAATAACACCAATTAGCATAACAAAGAAGAAGCACATCAACAAGATACAAAACATAAAAATAACCACAACCCAATGAGGAAAAAGACGCCATTTTGGAATAAGACTCCCTAGGAACCGCCAACAGAATAAGGAGCTGCCAGGCCAATTTGAGAGGAAATAATACTAGCCAAATAGCAGAAAGCACCAAAAGCCCAAGAAATCAACCAAATAAACACCTTATGAATATAGGGAACACTAATAACAACAAGTCTAAGAAGACCTACCATAGCTACAATAATATTAGACCAAATAAAATTAGAGACAAACTCTAAACCACACCCCCATTGAGCAAGCCAGGTAGCATAAGCATTACCATCTTTGCAAATATGATAGAATAAATAATTCAAGAAAATCAACATATTCTTAATCTCCCTAACATGATAAAATAGATCAGGGTTGCCCCACGAATCATCAACATAATTTAAAAAAAGGAAATTATAATAAGAATTAACCTCAATAAAAATATTACTTAAATTAATAGAAATACATAACCTTAAACCATAAAGAATAGCCAAGGAAGTAGCATAGAAATCTTCACCATTCAGTAAAGGAACCACAAAGGCCATAACAAGACTACTATTAGTGTCTATGATAGCCCCACCATAACCCACAGAAGAGTCAAGGCTAGCACCATCCACATTCAGCTAATAAAATTTAATGGGGGGTTTGATCAAGTAAATAATTTTAAACTCTTTGGCAATAGGATCATCCTCTAAACTAAGACATAAAGTAGAACCAACAAAAGAATATTTTTTAAAGTTATTAATAGAGAGAAGTTTAACATAAAAAAGAGTCAAATCCTTATCTTTCATATTCTGGATCACCTTATGATGATTCATATGAACACCATTAAATAAAGAGTTATTCCTTTCCAGCCAAAAACACCATAAAATGAGAGAAGAAAAAACATTTTTGATGTGGCCTTTAGACTTAATGAACCAAGCATTAAGCATAGAATTAAGGGATAAATGAGCATTAAAATAATTTAATTGAAAGATGTCATCAAAATAAACCCAAGGTTTAGCAGTAACAAGGCCAGAAATAAAAACATGATGCATATTCTCCATATGGTAACAACATTGGCACTTGGAAGGTAAAATAAAATATCTTTTGATGAGATTGTCATCCGTGGGAACAAATTTATGTAGGATTCTTCAGACAAAAATAGACACAGTAAAAGGAATACTTTTATGCCAAATCATGGAAAAAATACTATCAATATTCTTCTTAGTTCTAAAAGAATGCTAAGCATTCTTTAAGTGAAAGCCATCATCTTTAGATAAATCACATAATAGAATATCCTTAGAAACCATATTGATAGCCAATATCAAAATTTGATGAATAATAAAATCTGGAATAACATTAGAAAGCTTCTCATATTCACAACAATTATTAGTAAAGCGAGAATTAACCTTAATAGCTACAATGGAAGAAGAGTTCATAATGGACTCAATAGATTGTTTACCCAACCAATGATCTTGCCAAAAGAAAACATTACCTTCACCAAGTCCCCAAGAAATGAAATGCTCAACAGCTCATTTAACCTTGAAAACATTACCTTCACCAAGTCTAGAATCACCTTAATTAAATTTATAAGTAGTAAGGTGCTTACCAACACAGTACTTAGCATACAAAAAATTAGCTCAAAGGCTCACTTTAGCACAAAAATTATACCATAATTTAAACGAAATAGCATTGCCAAATCATTCATATTTTTACAGCCTAAACTCCCTTTAGCCGAAACACCACAACATTTATCCCAAGCTGTCTAGGCAATTTTAGAGTTATTAGAAGTGCATTTAAAAAAAAAAATTGATAAACTTATGCACTCTATTGCGAACTGCATGAGTCAAAATAATAGTTTGAAAACTATAAATAGGCAAAGGGAAAAGAACACTTTTGATAAGAGTAACTATACCACCAAAGCTCTTTAGAATCCTAAGATAAAAGTTTATTCTGAATAGAGGAAATAAGAGAGAAACGTTTTCTTTTTACCTTTAAAAAGAGGGACACCAAGATACTTAATGGGTAATTGATCATGCATAAAACGAGTTAAATCTTTAATGGCTAAAATACAATCATTGAGAATTCTCTTAGAAGAAATAAAATAGCTTTTGTTTTTGTTAAGAGAGAAGCCACTAATCATTTCAAATTGATAGAAAAATCCATAAGTTTATGAATCATGTTAATAGATGCATTAGTAAAAATAATAAAGTCATTAGTAAAACATAAATGAGATATGGGAAAACCACCCAACATTCTAAAGTAAAGAATAGGAGTATTCTAAAAAAGATTGTTAAGGCCCCTAGATAAAAATTAAGCATCAATAATGAAAAGAATAGGATAAATAGGGTCACCTTATCTTAAGCCATGAGAGGGTTTAAAATAACCATTAGTAGACCCATTAACAATAATAGAGAAATAAACACCATCAATATAATTCCTAAAAAGCTTAATAAAAATGAAATTAAAGCCAAAGAAATTCAAAATGTGATAAATAAAGTTCCAATCAATATTGTCATACGCCTTGACAATATCCAGCTTCAAAATCAAATTACCCCCTCTCACCTTAACATCCAGATCTTGACAAAATTCTTGAGCAAACAAAATAATATCCACAATAACCCTCCCTTTCATAAAACTCATCAGAGAAGGAGAGATAATTCTAGGTAAAATAGAAGTAAGATGATTAATGAGAATTTTAGAAATTAATTTATTAAAAAAGGTATAATGATTGATAGGTCTAAAATCATTCCAAGTACTGACAGAGTTATTTTTGGGAATAACCATAATAGAAGTAGAAGTAAAAAACATAGAGATAAAATTATCATCAGAGAAATTCAAAACAGTAGAAAAAAGATCATTATTAATAATGTTTCAAGATTTTTGAAAAAATGAAGTAGTAAAACCATCTGGCCCAGCCACAGAGTCACTATTCATACCAAAACGAGTCTCTTTAACTTCCTCAAAAGAAGGAGGTTTAGAAAGAGTCCCATTCTCTTCTTAGGATATAAGGCTAGGAATAAAAGAATGATCAACAATCTGAGCCGAACAAAAATTCTTGTTGAGGAAATTTTGAAAATGCTGTAGAGCTAAATTAGCAATTTCCACAGTACTCTCAGTAACAGAACCATCTTCCTGTTGAATTTAATTAATATAATTTTAGCCCTTTTCCTCTTGACCAACACATGAAAATATTTAGTGTTATGATCACCTTCAACCAGATGTTTAGCCACAGCTTTCTATTTCCAAAAAACCTCCTCTTGAGCTTGTAATTTAAAAAGCACCTCTTTAGCATTTCTTAATAAAGTGAAATTAGCATCATAAGGATCAACTTGACAACAAGACTCAATTGTATTAACTTGGTGCCCCACTTCAAAATATTGGTAAAGAGATTTTTAAACACATTATGGTTCCACCAATTTAAGACTTGCTTAAGCCATTTCAGCTTAAACCAAAGTCTCCTCATGCCAAAACTAGAATTATCCAGATGTAATGGATTTTGCCAATTATTTTGGACAACATCTAAAAAAGAGTCTTGAAGTAACCACATGTTTTGAAATCTGAATCGAGGAGAAGTATTAAATTGTTTAAAATTAAGGCTAATAAGCAAAGTGTGGTTGTCATAAAGAGTCCTCCTAAGATGCCGAACATTAATGGAGTTAAATGAGTTAAGACAAGAATCATTAAAAAGAATGCGATCCAAATGTTGCCATAAGTGACCCCTATTCCAAGTGAAGTTATTACCAAAAAACCAAAATCAATTAAATTACAATCCAAAATCATGTTACTAAAATCCTCCATAGAACGATAAGAAGGGGAAGAGCATCCTATCCTCATAGAAGGGTTAGTAATAGCATTAAAATCACCAATAACAAGCCAAGGTAAATTTAAAATACTATGAAAATTAATGATTCGATCCCAAAGCAATTTCTTAATGTAACGGGAAGAAGCAGTGTACAAAAAAGAAGCACAATAATAAAAATTAAAAACCTCAACATTATAATGTAACACTTGAGTAAAGTCACAAATAACATCAATTTTAACAATATTCTTCCAAAGAACCCAGATCTTATTAGCCACATTATAAATAACATAATTAAAACCCAAAAATTTAGAGGTGTTAATTAACCTAGTAGAAAAAATAAGAGGCTCAAGCAAAATAAGAATAGAAACATTGTGAACACAACATAAATTCTTAACATGTAATCTAGAAGAGGGATACCCAATGCCCCTCACATTCCAAATAATAAAATTTAACATAAAAAAATATAATTAATTAGAAGTATGTGAGCGAGTGGTCCAAGGTGATTGCAATGTGATATGTTATTTCTTCCTTCATCTCTTACAATGAAACTTAATGTAACTAGTATCATTATCATTTTTACCAAAGCATTTAGCCATAATCTCCATATCCTTAGTATTAGTAAAAGCATCACTATGAGAAGGTGATTTTAAGAAAAGCTTTATGTCATCATTCAAACCTTCCTGCCAAAACTCCTATTGTAAATCATCTCCCTTAAAGCTAAAGCTAACCTACACAATTAATTTACTTTTATCAGCATTACTATCCACCATGCCATCTTGGCCTTCATCCTGAGCAACAACAATAGATTGATTCGAAACCAAATTAAAATAATTATTCTTAACCATAATAACATCCATATCAATTTAATTATTGTTAGTAACACATTGAATAATAACTGGAGATGGGATAATAATTTGATTAATAGTAGTGTCCGACCCTTGCTCATCCAAAGCTTAACCTTCCATATGCAAAGAAGACTGGTCATAATTAGGATCAAAAATAAGAATGGAAGAAGGATCCATATGAATTAATGCACATTGTATCAATTTATTGGCATCATCATGCACATTAGCAGTATGACCCACAAACACTTTATGAATGTTAATCTCAATAGAATCCTGCAAGTTAAAAACATTTCCTTCAACCATTATATTAGGAGACACATTATTAACATCAATTGAAGGTCCATCCAATCCATGTGTGTCTTTGTTTGAAACCTTCACCTTACGGAGATGAGGTTACAACCTTAAGCACTTATTAACCCCATGACCATGCATCTAGCATTGTGAATAGAAAATGGGAAGGTTTTCAATTTCCACTTTTTGGAAATATCCATTCAATTCATAATCTATCTAAATCTCATTCGGATGCTTTTTGGAAATATCTAACTCAACTAAATTATGATCCATGGAAGGTCTAGAGAAAGACGTAGTAGCTTGGTCAGTTTGTAAAGGTCTACCAAAGATTGAAGCCAAACCAGATAAAAATTGAGAATTGAAAAAGTGAAGGTGCAACTTCGAGAATGAGATCCATATAAGCACTATAGGATATTCCTCATGCACATCAAAATCTTGAGTCCATTTAAGTAACTCATTTGACAAGCATGTATATAATAAGATCTCCTTGAGAAAATATAATTATAATAAAGATCGTTGGTGAGTTGTATCATAATATGATGCGAATCCAACAAACCAATGTGAAAGGAATAAAAAATCTTAAGATTCACAAAGAATTTTTGAATCACTTCTAAGTTAGGTCTACAAAGAACAAACTTGCGAACTAATGTAAGAATAAATATCGCAGCAAGGTGCGACACAACCAAATCATCAAACATCAAAGAAGGACATCCCTTAAAGGAAGTATGAAAAAAATGAAGCTTAGTAGAAGATGAAGAAGAGCTCACTAGAAAATCCTTAAAGGAGAAAGTTTTTCCATAAAGGAACGAAAACAAGGCGGGGATACAAAGGAAATTAGGGTGCAAGATTTTATCAACTCAAATTGATCATGGAGGTGAATTTGAAAAATAAACATTTTGAAGATTTTTGTAAAGAGAAACGAATTGATCACAATTTTTCAGCATTTAGGACCCCTTTGCAGAATGGGATAATGAGATAGTAGAAATAAAGATTAGAACATTAATTGAAGCTGCTAGAGCCATATTGGCAGAATACTCACTTCTAAAATAATTTTGGACTTAAGTAGTTAGTAGAACATATTAAGTTCTAAATAGGGTAAACATTAGATCCAAATTGAATAAGACATCCTATGAATGTCTTAAGGAGAGAACACCAAATTTGTCACATTTATATATTTTTGAATGTAAGGTGTTCATTCATAATAATAGCAAAAATTCTTTAGGAAAATATAATCCAAAATTTGATGAAGGAATTTTTCATGGATATTTTAGTGTTAGAAAATCTTATAGAGTTTTTAACAAGATATCTTTTGTAGTTTAAAAGATCATACAGGTTGTATTTGATAAATCTAGCATTTTAAAAGAGCTAAAGTTGGAAGAGGATCATATTAAAAATATCTCCCAAGGAATTGAAAAGATAAATTTGTAAGAAGATGTTGGAAAAGAAGACCCTTTGCTTAGAGAATTAAAATTTTCTAAATATCACCCTAAGGAATTGATTTTAGGTGAACCTTGTGAGGGTGTTAAAAATTAGGCATGGACTTAGTAAAGAAGCAAACTATTCTGAAATTATGTTGATGATTAAACCCACTAATATAAATAAAGCACTTTTGAAAGAATTTTTTATTTTAACCATGCAAAAAGAATTGAATCAATTTGTAAGAAATGATGTTTAAGAGTTAATAAAAAGGACTAAGAATCAAAGTGTTGTTAGAATTAAGTGGGTGTTCAAAAATAAAATGAATGATTCAGGAGTTGTGATTAGAAATAAGGCAAGATTTGTGGCCAAGGGGTATGATCAAATATAAGGGATTGATTTTGAAGAAACTTTTTCCCCTATAGCCAAACTTGTAGTAGTTAGGGTTTGGTTAGCCCTTGCCTATTTTAAAGGTTTTAAATTATATCAAATGGATATTAAGAGTGCCTTTTTGAATGGGGTGATATAAGAGGATATTTATGTTGAGACACATCTAGGTTTTAAAAATTCAAAATTCTCTAATAATGTGCTTAAATTTTAAAAGGTATTATATGGACTGAAACAAGCAAATAGGGCTTGCTATAAGAGCTTAAGCACTTTCCTATTAGAGAGATCATTTGTGAAAGGAAGTGTGAACACCACGCTCTTTTTGATGATGATAAGATATGACATACTCATAGTTCAAATATATGTTGATGTCATCTTGTTTAGATCTATAAATAAAAATATTTATAATGATTTTTTAAAAACATGAGTAGTGAATTTGAGTTAAGTTCAATAGAAAATTTGAGTTATTTTCTTGGTTTTAGCATAAATCAAAATGAGGAAGGAACTTATTTTAGTCAGTCAAAGTATAATAAGAATATTCTCAAGAAATATGAAATGGATAATGCTAAACTAGTGACGACACTAATGAGTTCCTCAGTGTAGTTAGATAAGGACCATAAGGGAAAATCTTTTAATCAAAATAAATTTAGAAGAATAATTGGATCATTGCTTTACTTGACTGCTAGCATACTAGATATAATGTTCAGTGTTTATTTATGTGCTAGATTTTAATCTAATATAAAGGAATCACATTTGACAGTTGTTAAAAGAATTATGAGATATCTTTTTGAAACTCAAAACTTATGGATTTGGTATCCTAAGCATAACTCTTCTTTTGAAATAGTTGGATATTCTAATTCAAATTTTGTAGGATATAGGGTTTATCAGAAAAGTATATCTGGAACTTGCCAATTTATACAAAACTCTTTAGTTTCTTGGTCAGTAGGAAACAAAATTCAATAGTCATAGCTACTACTGAAGCAAAATATATTGCCTTAGGTAGTTGTGTGTCACAAGTTCTTTAGTTAAAATAATAATTGATGGACTTAGGATTTTTTATTGGCATTATTCCAATTTTCTATTCTAATACTAGTGTCATATGCATTTCAAAGAATCCTATTTAACATTCTAGAACTAAATATATAGACATAACACAACACTTCATTAGAGATCATATAGCTGAGGGAGAGATTAAATTGCAGCACGTTGCTACAAAAAATCAATTTGCAGATATTTTCACAAAACTACTATCCTTTGACACTTTTGTCACCTTAAGAACCAGGTTAGATGTGATTGATCTTTATGCTTAAATTAAAAGTTATTCAATCTTGATTTTTTATGAATATGTATTTATTTAATTTTTCATTGTTTGTTTATTTCATTTATTTTTATATTTTAAGTTTGTGTTATTTTTTATTTTAATTTTTGATTATACTAGAAGCATGCCATTGGATTTAAGGTGATTGGTTTTGAGAACATTTTCTAATAATCATGTCTTATTTTCTAAGTGTTCGTTTTATATTGTACAATTTTTTTCTTCCTGTACGAATTCCATAGCTTATACATGATAGATTTCTAAGTTGAGCATACAAAACTTAGTTTTTTATAGGAGTTCATACTATATTATAATGTCATCATACTGTATGATATGCTTTGTTTCATCTATATGAGTGGTGATGGTTTTCTAGATAGGTTTAGTTTTTGATCACTTATCATATTTAAAAAAAGTGCATTTCGTCTGTACAATCCTATTATCAGTTTCTATGGAGGACGAATCTAACCACCATTAAATGATTTTTAATATTCTAATCATCCAAGATGAACACATATTCATCTGTACAATCGTATGGTCAAAAATTTTGTATGAAAGGATGCCTCATCAATGGCATTTTACGAAAAGCCATTTCATTTTTGGCTGTATTATTTCATGTGTTGTTTTAAATTTTTGAGATATTATGTGGAATGATGTGAAATCAAAAATATGTTTGTATGTGCTCCTTGATAATACATGAAATGATGGAATATTTTGTTCACTTGCATTGAATTTCATTTCTTGAAATGTTTATGTTTTTAATGAAAAAAAATCTTTTCTAGTTGATCATTGGAATGGATTCTCAATTACATTACTCTATAAATTAATTTCCTTACAAATGTTAATCTTTAAAAAGTTTAAATTAAATTATAACTGGATGTAGACAAGGAGATCTATTTCATGTTCTTATAGACAAACATATATAAGTTTAATTATTGCAAGATTGATGTCTTATTTCTTTTTTAATATATTTATTTTTCTTATTAGTAGAATTTGAATTTAGATTATCGATATTGAAAAGATCAAAAAAGAAAAAAAAAAGGAGATGCACAAAGGGTGCAAAAATAGAAAAGATGTGCAATGATTTATAAAGTGAAAAGTGGCACAAAATTAGCCCAAATAGAAAAGATGCACAAAATGTGCCACAAATATTTAAAGAGATGCACAATGTCACAAATTGAAAATATTTATAGTATTCTTTACTTTATCATTCTATCTCTAATCCCAATCCATCTAATTAACAATCATATTCACTATTGAATTTTAAATTAATTAATCATTATTTCACCATTTTTGTAACAATTTTTTTTATTTAATTTTCCTAGCATGAATAAGTAACCTAGTTAAATTTTCTTATTTTTGTCATTCTTTTATTTATAATTTTGAAAATTTTCTTTTTAGTATTACGAAGTTAATATTGTATTTGCAACTAGTTTAAAATCCTTTTCTTCTTCAACTCTTTTGGTTTATCTATGGAAACTTTACATTTCAAAGGTTTCTTCCCTTTTTGTTGTTGTCAAAAGGGGGGTCATAATATTTTTTGAATGTGCCTATGTGTATTGTTTTAATGTGTGTATGTGTGTTTGTATGTGTTGTATTGTGTATATTTTGTATGTGTTATACTGTGCATGTTTTTTTTCGTGTTAGTATGTTTATTCGAGTTATTTTTTTTTAATTGTTGTTGTTTCTTTTTAATTTTTAGATTTGTATTTTTTATCTTCATGAGAGGCCCTTATTTTTTAATTTGGTTATTCATTTAGGGAGAGCTAAGGAGAAATTTTCTTTATTTGTTTACTCAAACAATAATTATTTTAACATCATCAAAAAGGGGGAGATTGTTGTACTTTAGTCTTCTAAATTATATGTTTATATCATCTGTGTTTTTTTATGATTCCAAAATATTATTATGATGATTATTATTTCTCCTAACAAATATTGAAAATATTATTGTTGTTGTTTGTATGAATTAAAGTTTCAATAAAATCTTACTCCAGATTGCTGAAGACTTCAAGACAAATCAGATTAGAGTTTATTATAATTGAAGTTTATACTTTTCACATTTTTTCTTGATTCTCAGATAGTGTGATTGTAATTGGGTTATATGCAAACACCTAGGGGAGTGTAAAAAAATTATAATTTTTAAATCTAAATGTATTATACCATCATGTATAATACAGGATGATTTGTCCATAATGTTTCTCTAGAATGACGTTAATCGAACCATGCCTTGAAATTTTTCTAAGTCCTGTTCGTACTATGTGAAGTTACCTTCGTACATATGATATCTAAAGTATGAGATGGATATATAAATATATGTATATATAAGTTCATCCTGAATAAACTCAAAAAGTTTCTAAATTGTTCATACTGTATGATCTTATGTTTGTACAAATGATGTCTAGAGTATAAAATGGGTGCGTATCATTTTCTTCATATGAACAGGAAAATTTTTTGAACTGTTTGAATTGTACAAAGTAACGTTCGTATAGATGATGTCCAGAGTATGAAATGGACTAATCCATTTTAGTACCAAATAAAACATGGTTTGATTAAAACAAATCATACTATACGATATAGGGTTCGTACAGTACCCAGAGTACAAAATCAATTTGTACTAAATCATACCGAATGAATCTCTTCAATTTTAAACTGATCATACTGTATGATGTTAATTCGTACACATGCCAATTAGAGTACAAAAATGGTTTGTACATGATCGTACGAGCAAATTTTGAATTGATCATACGTGCAATGTGCGATTGTACTGTATGATCCATGACGGTCAAATTGAAATTTTTAGTTTTTTGGACAGTTTTTCACGTCTTTAATACTTAAGACTCTTAAAAACTGATTGAAATGAATCCTTCTTCAAATTTTCTTTGAGAGCAAGAGTGATAGTGCTTTGGGAGAGTGTTTAAGAGTGTGGATAGAGAGATTTTGTAAGTGGAATTTATGAAGGGTTCAAAAGGTTGCCCAAAGGTGAGGATCTCTTTGTAAGTTTGTCAAATCTCTTCCTTACTTCTTTGAAGATACTTGATAGAAGATCTTTGGAGAAGATCTGATTCTATGCTGACACCAGGAGGGTGTGAAAGGTCACCAAAACTCTGTTGACATCAGGCGTGTGTGAAACGATGATGGTTCTCTACCAACACCTGGAGGGCGTGAAAGGACGATGGTTCTATGCCAATATTAGGAGGTTGTGAAAGGACAATGATACTCTATTGCATCGAGGATAGGTGGAAGAGAGGGTAATTATAAGGGCTTCTCCACCTTGCTAAGGCAGAAAAAGGAGAGTCACTTTTGTATAGTGTAATACTTAAAGAGGGAGTCTTCAGAGAGTGCATGTAGGTCTTATTGGACCGAACCACTATAATTTTTTTTTTGTTATCTTCAATCTTTACTTTTATTTTCTGCATTTTTATATTTTTGCAAGTTTAAATTTTATGGCTGAAAAGTTATTTTGGAAAACTCGTTATTGTGTTTAACTCTATAAAATCATTTTCTTAAACTTACAAAAGATTTTTAAATTACCAATTCACCCCACCCCCCCCCCCCCCCCCTCTCGGTTAGCCTAGGGAGAAACTTAATAGGTTTAACAACCTATTCATACTTTCACTAATGATTCCTTTCTAATGGGTGCATGTCTCACAGACTCCCAAACATGATGTTAGCTAAATAAGAGCATGTTTCGATCAAGTATTTAAGTTTAGAGAATAGTCTGATCTCATAAAATATTGCATCTAATAAATTCACCTAATATTGTCTACTTCAAGTGACAAAGTTTATCCTATTGAATTGTGATGAAAGTGGTGTTTTACACACTACTGCAGAAGTAAAAACATAATTTAATTAAAATAGCACAATCTTTAAATTTATAAAAATGAATGTTGCAATTTTTTTCCTCGTTAAATTTATTTGAGGCTTCTTGTTAATCAAAACACATGCACCCTTAGATATCTATCAAGCTTATAAGAGTCTAAAGGAAGGCTTTCACCTTACTAAAGGCATTTTATTTCCATAGTCTCTAAAAACCTATTTATCATATGTATAGGTATGAAAGTATTCTATTTAAATCCTCATAATTGTTCCATCATCCCTCTATCATGGCAATGAATTAGGCTTGGTTCTAAATTCAAACATGGTCATTGCATGAATTAAATGAAGATTGAGAAGAATTGAAAATAATATTAAAGCATTTCATATACTATAGTCTACATAAGAAAAAACACGCCTTATTTACATCATAAATGCACACAATTATACAAGTTAGCCATAGAAATGATTTTATTTTTTTAAATAGATTTCATTACGAGAATTAAAACATCATAATAGAGTTTAATGGGAGAAGATATCACCCAGAATAGTGTTTACAAACACTTCCAAATAGTACAAGCTTCCTTGACTAATTTCCCATAACCTTGATCACTCCCCACTCTATACTCTTAGTCCCTTACTATTTTTTTATAACTAATAGATGTCCATCCCTCAATAATTAAAATAAAAAACTATTTATAATAAGTATATAACTGACTTAGGTGTTCACAATCAAAAGGTTAGCACCAGAACATTATAATAATTAACTGGTCCTTCGGTGCTCTAAATCTACCTCTGTTAGGGCATTAGGCTAAATCAATGTGATGCTTCATAGTAAATCACTCTAACTCCCTAGTCTTAGTGTTGTAGGTAACTTGGTGCCACAACATTATGGGGCATTGAATTATTTCTAAAATGACATAACTATGTTAGGTGTAATTTTTATAGTATTTCACTATCATAAATATTAGTGAAGGTGTTTTATTTGATGTTATATAGGAAATGTTTAGGAAAATGGAGAAAATTTTGCATGTGTTGAACCAATGCCATAGCTCTCCTATTACTAGTGACATAGTGCCTATAACACCCTTGTGAAAAATCAAGAAATCATTAGGTCATCTCCTCTAAGAAAAATGTTAATTAATTCAACACCCTGCTAAAGCAGTTCTAATGGCGTAGTGCTTCATAGCACTATATAATTAGAAATCAATGCCACAACATTTGAGTCTCAAGAATATTAACATTGAAGCACTAAGCATTGCAATATCATAGTACTGAAAAGCTCATTCAGGCATCACAATACTCAACATTTGAAGATTCATGGTGGAGCTTTGATGAAAGTTAGAGCCATGCTAATTCAGTCGAGCGACACTTTAGTTCAGCTAATAAACTCCCTGAGTTAGTGAAATGCTACAATAGAGAAAGCCTAGTAGCATTGAGGTGATAATTAATCTTATAGTTCCACAGTACCACCATCGAAAGTGCTACATTTCATAAGTCAGATCCTGTAGTTAGTATAAATACTTTTTAGTTTGAAGTTTGTAGGAGTTTGGTCATAAATACTGTTGAGTTGTACTTTTTTATTTTGTCCCCTTAGAGCAAAGTCTATGAGAGTCTAGGAAGAGTAAGATATATTTTTTGAGGATCTTAGCCTAACTTGTTGTGAGCAATCATAATTTTAGAGAGGAAATGAGTGTGGAGAGAACTTTTGTACTAATTGAAGATGTATTTACTTTTTATCTTTATCATGTCTACGAAATATGTGAATTTAGGACTAATACTATGAGCACATTAGAAGTACTAATGTAGACTCTTGTTCCTTAAATAAAATTATGAATATTTTTAATGTCTCTTATTCTAAATTTAACATATTTATTGGTCATATTTGTAATTAATATCTAGTAATATATATTACATTAAAAGAGGACTATTAGAATAAATAGGAGTATTAGAATGGAATGTTGGCAGGCCTAGACATAGGATGTTAAACCCTCTAGCTTCTATGAACACATTAGAAATATAGGAAGGCTATAAACCTCCATTTTCACTTCTACAAGCTTGATAGAAATCTAAGGATGTATATGCTCTCATCCACATCAATAATTAAAAGTCTCATTAGAAAAAAATTATTATTTTACATGCATTACTCTAATAAAATATCTTTAATGTTTAATAACACATTTATCATCTTGCTTTTTCTCTGTAAGTAGCACACAAAAAAATATGCAATATCTGAAGCAAGATAAAACTAAATAAACATCCAATAATATTTGTAATCATTAAAATACAAGCTCCAACTCCTGGATTATAATGGCAAATGCTTTTGGTTGAAATTGCAAGTCAACTTAAATTTCTTACTAAGATCCCCCCTTAATAAGTGATTCCATTAAAAAAAGGAGAATTTTTTTAATTTAATATAAAAATTTTAAATGTTACAATTTAATTTAAATTTTTTTAATTTAATTGAAAAAAAATAATTTTTTTAATTTATTTTAATGAGAAAATAATATAAGCTAAGTGCAAAATAAAATCCCAACAAACACTAAAAGAGGAGTAACACAAACTACACTAATGAAAGTATAATAGTACAACTAACTAACAACTACTTGCTCCCCCTTTTAACATCATCAAAAAGGAGAACTAAATATAACACTACATAGAAAATATAAAATTTAGAATGAAAACATGAACATATAACATAATGAAAATAACAAACAAACAATCTCACATAAACATACTATTGCCCTAATTTTCCAAGGCATGAATGTCAATGTTACCTAGTCTAATCCTAAGTTTGCTGAGTGTATCATAATTAAGTGGTATAATAAAGATATTTACCAATTAATTTTCTTCATCAAGATGCAAAAGTTCTACATTGCCCATGGCTACATGATTCCTAGTGTAATGATGTATAATTTTTTGTGTTTAATGCGTACATGTTGAATTGGGTTTTCAAAAATATAGATCACACTAGTGTTGCACAAAATCAACTATTTATTGCCTCAGTAATAGGACTTGGGCAACACAATTTTTAATAGCTATATATTCTGCTTCAGTAGTGGTTAAGGCAACATGATTTTATTTTTTTATTTGACCAAACACAAAATAAATACATATGAATTAAAAATTCTAAATGTACTTTTTTATCTATGCTATATCTAGTAAAATTTGAAATATAATATCTTACGAGGTCAAGGTGGTGATGTGCCTAAGTTTTGGGTGCTGGTAAGTGTAAGTAATGTTTTATTTTATGTGTTATAATTTTAGTGAAAATGTATTAATTTAAATGCGTTGTATAAGAAAAATACAAAAAAGGTGCAAAATTTTAAGTCATGTCTAGCACCATGGTGTCAGATAAATAACGATGTAGCACCATCAAAGGCACTATCGGAATGCCAGAACATTGACAATATAGTGTCAAACTCTCTATTAGATCGCACCATGGCATCATAATGGTTAGCTTTGTATTTATATGCTCTATTTCATCAAGAACAACAATGTTACAATCTATCAAGCCTCAATGCCAAAATTACCATTCTAGTGTCGCAGTGTTCCAAAGTCAGCAAAGCTGTAGTGTAGTAGCTGTAACTTCCAAAGGACATGAACTGTTAGTGAAATTATATGACTATTCACTAAATAACTGATCCATGTCAGTAAAATCATGATGGAGCCAAAATAGTATCACATCAACATTAGTTCATTTAGTGGGCATAGCAATGCCGAACTTTCAAAAGTCATAACACCAATTGCATACTTCATGTTTTCCTATAAATAATCATTATATTAATTTTGTAAGAGTGCTCATTCAATTATTTAATTTCAAAACAGTTCAAAGTTCTTCTCTAAATCACTTTTAGGTTGACGACTAAGGGAATTTAGGGAAATATCTGATACAATCATTATAAGGTTTAGTCTATGTTTGTTTGAGAAACTCCATACATAAGGAAGAAGGAGTGTAGAGGAGATGCATATGTACTTCTTGGTGATATCATTCTCTTGTATTTTCATTATTCTATGTTTTTTATAAAAATGAGTTTGCTTATCTTTTCTTCTATGTCTGGCAAATTCTCTAGTTTTGAATTGATGATGTAGAAACCATATTAAGTACTAATGAAAATTCTTATGCTCTAAAGTTAAAAAATATTTTTAATATTATCTTTCTCTTTATTTAATACACATAGTGGACATATGTGTAGTTAAAAACTTGTGATGTATAGCTACGATGGAGGAATGCAAGATCAATCACGAATATCAAAATAATATGTTTGCATACCTAGAAATAGGATGTAAAATAAGATAGGTTCTTAAGGAGATGATATAACTGTAGGAGGTAAGAAAATATCCTTTTCACCCCTATAAGCTCGATAGAGATCTAGGGATGCATATGTTATAAATCACATTACAAATAAAAATTTCATTAGTAAAGATATATAATTTTTATTCATTACTCCAAAATAGTTTATTTGCATATTGCATCAATTATTAAATTATTTTTTTAATTAATTTAATCTCCATAATATATAACTTTATTTCAATAGGATAATTTTGCAATTAGAGTAAACAATAATAGTTTTTTTTTTTTGTTGAAAAGCATACATCCTCATGGGTTTAACAATCTACTATATCACTTTATTACTTGATTTGACATGCATACTTGTGTATACTAAGTGGGGCTAGTTTTTTATATCAAAGAAAATGCAAGAAATTTTTTAGGGGTGATAGAGTCTTAAGCATTTTTATAATTCAAATTACGCTCCATCGTATCACCCACCATCAAGTTTTTTGACTCATTGTCGGGGAAGTATTTTACTTTCTATAGTATTTTAACTATATTATTAAATTAATTGCATAGTTATACCAACATACATATTTATTTTTATTATTTTCTTTTATCACTAAATGCATAATTAATTTCTTCTTAGTTGTATGATTTATAGCCATAAAAATGAAATTTTATCATTTATTTTTTTAAATTGAGAGAGCCCTTTTTAAAATTTGGAAAATAAAAAGGATTTTGAAAATAGTTGAACTTGAGTTAGAGAAAAATCGTTCTAGACATCTTAAGGATTATGCAAACCATTTAGTAGACAGAAATCATTGCAGCATAAATATATATACAATCCAAGTTCATAATTTTGAATAAAAACCAACTATTATTCAAATGATTTAAAACTCTCGGTTTGGGGGAACTCTTGAAAAATATCTTAATCTACATTTAGCAAATTTCTTAAAGATTTGTGCAACATTTAAGTACAATGGTGTCAGTGATGATTATATTAGACAAATTGTTTCCCGTTTCTCTAAGAGATGAAGCTACATGTGGTTGAATTATTTACCCCCAAGCTCTATAACTACTTAGAATTGGTTGGCTCATAAGTTTCTTTCTATGTATTTTCCATCATCAAAAATGCCAAACTTATATATGACATAACTTCTTTTATTTAGTTTGTAGGAGAATCTATTTATGGGAGTTGCAAAAGATTCAAGGATATAGCTTAGAAATCCCTACATCATGCTTTAATTAATTGGTTTATTATTCAAACATTTTGTAATGGATTAGTAGGATCTCTTAAAACTGTAATTGATGTTGCAACTAAAGGATCATTAATTCCTAAGCCATTTGAGGAAGCCTATGAAATAATAGACGATATGGATACTAACAATTTCTAGTTGCCTGTCGATAGGGTAAATCCAAAAAAGTAGCTAGAATTTATGAATCTAATGCTTTATTAATTTTGACATCACAAATTACAACTTTTTTTAAAAAAAATTGATAACTTAAATACTGAAAATAGGGCAGATGGATGTGATAAATTCAACTTCAATTCTAAAAAGCATAGCACCACAATGTTTAGACATGCAGCACTATCCCTCAAATTTTTAATAACTTTATTATGATAGGAATGAAAAAATAAACTTAGAAAATATGATTGTATAATTAGGAATTCAAGTAAAAAATCAATCGTATGCTCTTAAAAAAATTGACGATCAAATAAGTCAACTTGTTAATTGATTAACTATGAAAAAGGGAAGAACAATGTCATAATATCCACCTTAGAAGTGGGAAAGATTTAAGAGATCCTTATAAAGATAGAGATTTACATAAAAAGGTTGATAGTGAACTTGAACATGCAAAAGATAAATCTTCAACAGAACAACATAAACTTTAAAAAAAAAACTGAAAGAGTAAGAATGGTTGAAAAGAGACCACCACCTTTCCCTCAGAGATTAATCAAAAAATGTCTAGATAAGTAGTTCTCAAAAATTTTAAATGTGTTTAAAATATTAATTTTTAAAAAAACCTTTCTCTGAAGCTTTAGAATAGATGTCCACATATGCAAAATTCATGAAGTATATTTTGAAAAAGAAAAAAAAACTACTTTTAGGAAGACTACTTTTAGGCACTATAAAAGTAATAATTGATGTGCAAAAGGTGAATTGGCAATGAGAGTTCAAGATAAAGAAATTAAAATTGATGTACTTAAAACTATAAAATTCCCTTAAGAGGACAATAAAGATTCCTTCACGGTGAATTTAAAAGATGTGGTAATAGACAATCTTAAGAAAGAGTTGTTAGAAGGGTGATTATCGAAAGATGAAGAAGTTGAAGAGAATAAAGAAATTTTAGGAGAATATTTAGAAAGAAATAAAAACTTAATCAATTAAAATTTTTCATTATTGAAAACATACTCTTTTGAGAAAACTTTAAAACTATCTATTGAGGAGGCCCTCGTTTTAGATCACAAGGCTTTACCATATCATCTCAATTATGCTTACTCTTTCTATAATTATCTCAGTTAATTTAGATCCACGTCAAAAAATGAATTGATAAAGGTGTTAGTAATTTTTCAAGTTATTTTGGGTGGACAATTGCTAACATTAAAGTGATTAGTCCTTCAATTTGCATGCATAAAATTTTAATGGAACCTAATTCAATACCAAAAGTAAACCCTCAAAGAAGACTTAGCTATTCTATGAAAGATGTTGTCAAAAAAGAAATTCTTAAATGGATGGATGTTAGGATTATTTATCCTATTTTCATAGTTCTTGGGTTAGTCATATTTATTGTGTTCCAAAAAAAGAGGATTAATTGTTATGAAAAATGAATATAATGAACTTATATCCACTAAAACTATTTCAAGATGGAGGATTTGCATAGATTATAGGAAATTAAATAAAGCTTCAAGAAAATATCACTTTCACTTGCCTTTTATTGATCAGATTCTAGATAGATCGATAGACATTAAATTTGTTATTTTTTACATGGATATTCAAGATATCATCAAATTTCAATTGCACTTTAAGATCAAGATAAAACTACTTTCACTAGTAATTATTGCTTATAGGAGAATTTCTTTTGGTCTGCACAATGCTCCTGCAACATTTCAAAGTTGCATTCTTTCAAACTGAAGGCATTGTAATTGAGCAGGGTAAAAAAATTTCATAGATGATTTCTCAATATTTGGCACTACATTTTAATCATGTCTTAAGCATTTAATTTCTATTTTGAAAAGATGTGTAGTAGCAAATCTAGTGCTAAACGGGGAGAAGTTTCAATTTATGGTAACTGAAGGCATTGTCTTCGGGAATAAAATTTCTTAAAAAGGATTGGAAGTAGATATTATAAAAATCCATGTAATAGAAAAATTACCCCCTCCCAAATCTATTAAAGGAATTAGAAACATTTTAGGTCATGCAAGATTTTATAGAATATTTATTAAAGACTTCGTTAAAATTTCTAAACCATTATGTCAACTATTGGAGAAGGAGGTTTATTTTATATTTAATTATGCTTGTCTTTGAAGCTTTTATTGCATTAAAATAATATTTGATTTTTTCTCCTTTGATTATTGTTTCTAATTGGTCTTTACCTTTTATAGTAATGTGTAATGTTAGTGACATTGTTGTGGGTGTTGTTCTAGGACAAAAGAAAGATAAGAAATTTCATGTCATTTTTTATGTTATCAAAATTTTGAATTCTACACAATGTAAATATACAACAACTATAAAATAATTCTTAGCTATTATTTTTGCTTTTGGTAAGTTTAGACCATGCGTGATTGGCATCAAAGTAATTGTTTACACTGATCATGCTGCTATTAAATATCTTATGACAAAGAAAGACACTAAACTGAGATTGGCATGATGGATACTTCTATTACAGGAATTTATTTATAAAAAGTTACTGAAATAAAATTGTTGATAAACTTTTTAGACTTCTTACTAAATAGTTAAAACTATACCCTCAAAGAAATATTTTTAGGCCATGCAATAATATATACATTTAGGCTTGTTGTGCGTTAGAAAAGTCCCCCTATAACTTAAGGAAAAATTCTATAAGATGGTGAGACTTGAAATGCTTTTATGGTGTTGAATGTTAGCCATTAAAAGATAAGCATAATACTAAGTTAAGTGTTGCAAAGATGAGGATGCTTAGGTGGATGAGTGGCTTTACCCAGAGATAGGATACGAAATGAGCATATATGTGAAAAGGTTAGAGTAGCTCCAGTAGAAGATAAGATTAGAGAGTATAGCCTTAGATGGTTTGGTCACTTTAAATGGAGGCCTTCTGATGACCCGATTAGGAAAGTTAAGGTTTTAGATTTGTCTTGTGTTAAGAATTATAGAGGTAGACCTAAAAAAGACTTGGTTAGAAAATATTAGAAATGATCTTTCTTTATTAGATTTAAATGAGAATTCAACTTTTAACATGACAAAATGGCGAAAAAGGATTTATGTAGCCGACCCCATATAGTTGGACAAAGGATTGATGTTGTTGTTATTGTCGTTGATATGGTTTTGATAATCATTACTGATCATTTAGTTTTTACCACTTTATATGATTTCTCTACTGATTAATAGTACTTATACAATAAATTGTTTAATGATTCAACACGCACTGCTTTACTGATTTCTCCATTATATTTCTCTACTAGCTTCCACTATATTATTTTATTGGCTTTCATACTACATCACTTTACTAGCTGTATACTTAATTGATACTACATATGCATGTTTTTTAGTTTTGTATTGATTTGTTATCATATTAATTAAATTTCTATCTCTTAACTCTTGACATACACACATCTTTGTTATCTTGCTTTGAATTCAATTATAGAATTTTAGTGACCTACTAGGTTGTTTAGATCATTATATATAGCTTAAAAAATTTCAAGCTTTGAAAGAGGGTTAAGATTGTGAGGTTCAACAGGATTCCCATATTCCAATTCTTTTTAATCTTAGTTATTCTTTTGTACTCAAGAATGGAAGGATGTGTTGTGGTTGTGTGATTTCAATGTTTTATACATGATGATTTTAAGAGAAATGATATTTTTTGTTACTCAATAATGGAAGGATGTGTTGTGGTTGTATGATTTCAAAGTATTATACATGATGATTTTGAGAGAAACAATAATATATATATATATATATATATATATATATATATATATATATATATATATATATATATATATATATATATATATATATATATATATATATTCTATAATTTATCTATATTATTTATTACTGATAGATGAAGTTAGATAGCTCTGGTATTATTTTTAAAAGATAAAAGAAAGAAATTTTTCAAATTAGATTCTAGGGCATTGACAACTGTAATATAAAAGTTGAGCGTTGCAGTTCTTAAAAGTTCAATCCACCACTATAGTGTTGTGATGATTGGTATTACGACGCTCATTATCCTGAGGTTCTAGTATTGTGGTGCTAATTTCTAGACTGGTGATGCTATGAAGCACTATGATGTTGACCATAAATCCATTAAGGCACTGACTTCTGTTAAATTTTTTAAGGCTAGTGTAGTAATATTAAAATTAGCCATTGGGGTAATGTAAATGTCCATGTTATGGTGATATACATGTAGGTGTTGTGATGTTGTTTAATGCTTGTAAATTTTATCTTATCCAAAATATTTTATGCACAAATATAACAAAAAAAAATATATTTTTATTAATTTTAAATATAATACATAATACATAATTCACACTTAACATCAGCACTATGATGCATTGTGATGCTGACCTTGACTTCACCGCAACACTGGTCTTTTTAAAATTTTAAAGTAGTTAATGTTGTAATGTCTGAATTAGGTGCTTAGGGTGTTGTAGATGTTAAAATTATGATACAAAAATATGGCCGCTACACCACTCATTCAAAACTTATGAATTTTTATCTTTCCAAAAATAATTCCTACATAAACATAACTAAAATGAAATATTTTCAATATATTTTAACATAATAAGTTGTACATAATTTTTATTGATAAGGACAATTTGATACTTTGTGTCCCTATTATCCATAGTAAAAACATATCCTCATCAATAGGAAGTTCTGACCTGAATGTCTTCTTTCAGAATGAATACATTCACTATAGTTCCCATTCGATGCTATTGATCCAAATCAGCTTGACTCAGTATATCTACTTTTCTTATCAATGCCTTTATATATATATCCTTACTTGTTTCATCTCAGTTCTTTCTCTTGCTGACATTATATATAGAGCTCTCATAATGTTTGGATGTTAATGCTACCAAATCAATCTCTATTAATAAATCTTGTTCCAATAACTCAAAAAATTCTTAGATCCATAGTGGTATTATTTGATGTGTCAACTCCCTGTTTAATTCTTAGAGAAACTTATAGCATTTTTTATAATAGTTGGGATCAGATAGGGAGTATATCTAACAAGTATAATAAATTAAGCTTCATACTACATTACCGACTTATGTCAATGCTCTAGCTTAATGAAAGCTTCTTGCATTTATTAATGGGCTGATGGAGCTACAAACCACATCCTTAATTTTGAGAGAGTTGCTACTTTGTTTTGCATGTTTTACATTCTTGCAACTTGTAAGCTTTTGATGATTCCAAATATTATTATTTTTATTATTATTTTCTCCTAACACAATTTGGAAGAATTGTTTTTGCTCTTGTGTGTACTAACATCTAAGGGAAATCATACTCCAGATTGTTGAAGACTTTAAATCAAATTCAGTGTGGATTTATTGTATTTTGAAGTCTGTATTTTTTATTTTATTGAGTCTGAGAGAGTGTGATTGTAATTAACTAAGCACACACACACACACACACACTAGGGTAGAGTTCTAAATAAATTGTTTTAAACTGATCATACTATACAAATTGAATTCGTACGGGACAAACTGGTTAGTTATATTCCCCAATGACCAATGGAGCGAATAAAAAATGGCAAAATTTTTCTAAATATAAATCGTCCATACGATATTTATCATTCATCCCAGGATGATGCTGTCTATTTTTGAAAAATATACTGTTCATCCAGATGATATTTATTGTTCGTCCCAAGATGATCTACTCTAGATTCACCAAATGTGAAGTTCATCCCAACGATAATTTCCAATCATCCCAGGACAATTTGCTCTAGATTCACCAAATGTGAAGTTCATCTCGACGATAATTTCCAATCATCCTAGGAAGATCTGCTCTGGATTCACCAAATGAGAAATTCATCCCAACAATAATTTCCATTCATCCTAGGACAATCTTTTCTATTCTATAAACTTGTAGTTCATCCTACTTTTTGAACCAACGAACTTTAGATATAACTGTTCATACCGGACAAACTCTGTTTCTATGGGATGATGATCGGGTATAAAGGTAGTTTGTACCAATTCAAATTGAGTTCATATGCAATAGTTTTTATACTATTTATACTACTATTCATACGTACGAAATATGATCGTACGGGACAATCGTGTACACACAAATTTGAAAAATGCAATTTTCTTGTCAATTTTTCATGTCTTTTTTATAAAAGGTCCACTTATGACTGTCATTTAATCTTTTTGTCTACTAGTCTTTGTAAATGGTAAAGAGCAATTGAACGAGAGAGTGTGAGAGAGTTTTTGAGAGAGATTTCTTCCTATTGGAGCGTGAAGGGTACACTAAGTTACTCAAGGGTAAGGATCTTTGTGTATAATTTATATTTCTTCACTCATTCTCTTGTCTTTCTAGATTGATTGTGAGAAGATCTTTCAAGAAGATCCAATTCTCTCCTGACACTCGAGGAGTGTGAATAGTCAAGGGTTCTCTGCCTACACATGGTGAGTGTTAACAGCGAAAGGTTCTCTGCCTACACTTAGAGAGTATGAACAACAAAAGATTCTTTGCCTATACTTAGAGGGTGTAAAAGGATGTGGTTCTTTACCATGTCTGGTAGTGGTAGAAGAGAGCTTTTATGAAGGCTTCTCTGCCTTGCTGTGGGGGAAAAAGGAGAGACACTAGTGGTAATGGTGCAAAACCTGAAGTGGGAGACTTCAGGAGTTGATGTAGGTCATGTTTGACTGAACCACTATAAACCTTTTTATCTTTTTTATTTCAGCTGCTTTTAATTTCTATCAATTTTTTTATATATGGTTGAAAAATCTAAAAACAACCTGCTCAGTTTGATAAAATGGTTTCAAACTTTTGAATTCTAATAAAGAGGCAAATTTTTAAAAGTACCAATTCCCCCCCCCCCCTCTTGGTTAGCCTTTGGGATATAAACTTAGGTCTAACAACCTAACTCATATTCAATAAAGTTTTAACAAGTGGTATCAGAGCTTTGTTTCAAAACCATAAGTTTCAACTACTTTTTGAATAACGAATATGGCTACTTTTGGAAACTAAAACACACATGAAAAGTATGTGATCACTAGACCTCCTTTGTTTGATAATATTCCTTTTGATTTTTGGAAAACATGCATGTCTACATTTTTATAGTCACTTGATTATCGCATGTGGATCTTAGTACAGGAAGGGTATACAAAACCAAATAGAATAGTTGATGGCATTAGAGAAGAAACACGCTTTACATATTGGACTGTAGAAGAACATGACTTAGCACAACTTAATGCTAAATATTTAAATAGTTTCTTTTGTGCACTTAAGTCAGAGGACTACATGTGGGTTTCCACTTGCAAGAGTAGAGAGGACATATGGGATAGACTCTATATAACCTATGAAGGGACTAACAAAGTTAAGTAATCTCAACTTAATATCTTGTTGCATGATTATGAATTATTTCGCATGAAACCTAGGGAATCTGTTTCTGACATGTACATAAGATTCACACAAATAGTCACTTCTTTACATGCATTGGGTAGAAAACTAACGAATGCAGAAATGGTTAATAAAATTCTTTATTATTTTCCTACTATATATGATGCTAAGATAAATGTAATTATAGAGTCAAAAGATTTAAATGCTTACTATATTGACAATCTTCTTGGATCACTAATTGCTTACAAGCAAGGAGTGAGACAAAGAAATATTGATGCAGGAGAACCTCGAAGGGAGAAGAACATAGCACTGGAAGTGGAGGAGTCAGAGAGTGATCTATCACAACATAAGGATGAGGACAACATCGCATTGATGACTAGATAGTTCAGAAGCTTTATAAAGATGAAGTAAAAGAGACGCCAGCAATGGAATCGAGGTAAGTTCTATAGGAATGTCAAGATTTCTAATGAAGTAATTTGCTATGAGTGCAGGAAACCTGAACACATTAAGTCATATTGCCCAAAAATTAAAACCACTCCTAGCAAGGAGAAGGTAGAGGAAAACCAAATGTGAAGAAGGGCAAAAAGAAATTCCAAAAAGCTTTCTAGGCATACTCAGCTTTAGATTCATCAGAAACTTAAAAGGAGGAAGAAGTCACCAACTTGTGCTTAATGGCCAAAAATCTTGATCAGTTAGATCAAGAAGAGGTATGCGACTTAACCTATGCTAAACTTTTAGATGTTTTTGAAAGAATACATGATGCATATAGGAAGTTGAAGAAAATGTATGCTAGTCTTAAATTATAATTGCAAAAACTTCATAGAGATCATGAGATCCTTAAGAAAGATCATGCATTAGTTGATAGCAACCACATGAGCATATTTGATGAATTTGATAACTTAAATAAGGAGAACAATATGTTAAAATTATCCTATGCTGAACTAGAAAAAGAATTTAAAAAATTTAAGGATGATTCTAAGAGTAGAGAGCATTACTTAAATTTTGATAAGCACGTCCTAGAAGATTTGAACATTTATTTAAAGTTAAAAGTAAAAGATCTCGAGGAAAATAGGATACCCCCAAGACTTCAAGATTTTATAAATCCTATTTTGTATCCAAAATTCTTATAACTCGAGAAGAATCAGAATAGTCATAGAATATTAAGAAAAATATTTGCTGGAGTTAAATGCTATCGATGTGGGATGATTGGTCATATTACACACTTGTACTTTAGATAGAAAAACTCATTTAGTGTGAAGACCAAAGATGCATAAACCTACACATATCATACATGCATCTGTTTTAAAATTGCTAAAAGGTAAACCCAAACTTGTTTGGGTTCTCAGGTCTAACATTTAATGATTTATAGGCATGCTCTCACGCAAGGCCTCATGAGATCATATGGTACCTGGACAATAGTTACTTAAAGCATATAACTGGAGATACAGGACAATTCATATCACTAGAAGCCAGGAATGAAGACAGGGTTACACTTGGTGATAACACCACAAGGAAGGTGGTTGTGTCAGGTATGATTAGAAATCTTGAGAACTTTTTTATTAAGAATGTGCTACTAGTTGAAGGTTTAAAGCATAATCTATTAAGTATTAGCCAGCTATGTTATAAAGGATACAACGATAAATTTCTTCATACTAGTTGTATATTAAGCCTAAATGGTATTGATATTTTGCATGGTTTAAGGGTAAACAATATTTATATGCTAAATTTAAATTGTATCAAAACTTCTACTGCTTTTTATTTGAAAATAATTTCTGATGAGTAATGGCTTTGACATAAGAGATTTTGTCACTCTAGCATGAAAAATCTTAGGAGGATTACCCAAAAAAAACTTAGTGAGAGGTATACAAAAATTAAACTTTAATAAGGATAACTTTTACGATGCATGTCAATTAGGAAAATAGGTGAAGTCCTCATTTCAGTCCAATAAGGATCTTAGAACTAGTAAACCATTAGAGATTTTACATATGGATCTTTTTGGACCTATTGGAACTATAAGTCTAAGAGGGAAGGTATACGAATTTGTGATTGTCGATGATTTTTCTAGATTCACATGGATTAAATTCTTATATCATAAGAGTGAATCATTGAGGAGTTTAGAGATTTTTTGACTTTGATTAAAAAAAAACTAGGTTATGACATTTTGGCGATTCAAAATGATTACGATGAAGAATTTGAAAATGAGAAATTTGAGTATTTTTGTAAGGATAAATGGATTGATTATAAATTTGCTGCACCTAGAACCACTCAGCCGAATAGGGTAGTCGAAAGGAAGAATCAAACATTAATAAAAGCTACTCGAGCCATATTGGCAAAATATTCACTTCATAAATATTTTTGGGCTGAAGCGGTTAGCACATAATGTTATGTTCTGAATAGGGTGAACATCAGATCAAACTTGAATAAAACACCCTATGAGTTACTTAAGGGGAGAACACCTAATTTGTCACATTTTCATATTTTTGGATGTAAGATGTTCATACATAATAATAGAAAATCTGCTTTAGGAAAATTTTATCCAAAATTAGATGAAGGAATTTTTCTAGGATGCTCTAGTGTTGGAAAATTGTATAGAGTATTCAATAAAAGAACTTTGGTAATTAAGGAGGCCACACATGTTATATTTAATGAATCTGGAATTTTGGAAGAGCCGATTGTTGAAGAGGATGAGATAGAAATTGACTTCCAAAAGATTGAGAAAGTTAATTTGGAAGAAAATTTGGAGATAAAAAACATATTGCCTAGAGATTTGAGATTTTCTAAAAACCACCCAAAGGAATTTATTATAGGTGAATCTATTAAGGGTGTTAGGACTAGGTATGGACTGAGTAAAGAAGTCAATCATTTAGCATTTATTTTTATCATAGAACCCACAAATATTGATCAAGCACTATCGAATGAATTTTGGATTTCAGCAATGCAAGAAGACTTAAATCAATTTGTAAGAAATAAAGTTTGGAAATTAATTGCAAGGCCAAAGGATTAAAGTGCAGTTGGAACTAAATGGCTATTCAAGAACTAAATGAATGACACATGAGTAGTTATTAGAAATAAGGCTAGATTGGTGGCTAAGGGGTATAATCAGATTGAAGGGATTATTTTTGAGGAAACTTTTGCCCCTGTACCTAGACTTGAAGCAATTAGGATTTTGTTAGCCTTTGCCTATTTTAGAAGATTTATGTTATATCAAATGGATGTTAAAAGTGCCTTTTTTTAAATGGGATAATTCAAGAGGATGTTTATGTTGAACAACCTTAAGGCTTTGAAAATTCAAAATTCTCAAATCATATTTTCAAATTAAAAAAGGCATTATACGGATTAAAATAGACACTCTGTATGAGAGGTTGAGCACCTTCCTACTTGAGAGATCTTTTGAAAAAGAAAATGTGAACACAACTCTCTTTTTAACGAAATTAGGAGAGGATATACTCATTGTATAAATTTATGTTGACGATATCATCTTTGGATCTACAAATAAAAATTTTTGTGATGATTTTTTTAAAATAATGAGTAGTTAATTTGAGATGAGCCTAATGGGAGATTTGAGTTACTTTTTAGGCTTTAACATTAAAATCAAATTGAGTATAATACATTTCTTAGTCAGTCAAAGTATGTTAAAAACATCCTCAAAAAGTATAAAATGGATAATGCTAAACCTGTTAGTACACCTATGAGTTCCTTAGTTCAGCTGGATAAGGACACATAGGGAAAATCTATTGATTCAAAGAAATTTAAGGAAATTATTGGATCTGTGCTTTACTTGATTACTAGCAGACCCGATATTATATTTAGTGTTTGTTTATGTGCTATATTTCAATCAGATCCAAAAGAATCACATTTGACAGCAGTGAAAGGAATTTTGAGATATCTTTTGGGAACTTAGAACTTAGGGATTTGGTATCCTAATTTTAGCTCTTCATTTCAAATAGTAGGATATTCAAATTTGGACTTTATAGGTTATAGGGTTGATAGAGAGAGTACTTCTGGAATATGTCAATTTATTAAAAAAATTTTAGTCTCTTGATCCAATAAAAAATAGAATTTTGTAGCCCTATCTACTGCTGAAGCTGAATATATTACCTTAGGAAGTTATGTGGCATAAGTACTTTGGTTGAAACAATAGTTAATTGATTTAGGATTAACAATATGCATAATTCCCATTTATTATAATAACACTAGTGCCATTTGTATTTCAAAAAATCCTATCATTCAAGAACCAAACTTATTGACATCAGGTATCATTTCATAAGGGATCATATATCCAAAGGAGAAATTGAACTCAATCATGTTTCAACTGAAAATCAACTTGCAAACATTTTTACAAAACCACTAACCTTTGATACTTTCAGTACATTAAGAACAAGGCTTGATGTGATTGATTTGAATGCTTAATTAAAGTTTTTACAGCATTAATATGTATTTTTCTGAGTGTCTTTTGTGTTTTTTTATTTATTTGTATGTTTTTTTATTTTTTTGTCACTTTTTGTGCGTGTTTTCTTTTGTGATTTTTGTCTTTTTTTTTGTATGTTTTCATTGAAATTCATGGTTTTGAACAATTATATGAAATTTTCTAATAGTGATATTTGTCTATATGAAATTCATTTCGTACTGGACGAAACTTGTAACATTTCAATTGTTGGGTAGAACAGAATGCGTACAATTTTTTAGTTTTCATTACAGTTTGTTTATACGATCCCTAGATCGTCTAGATGATGTGTATTCCTTTGTATGTTTTCATATAGACAGTTATACGGTTAGAAGCATGTTTTGATAAAAAAAATATTTATATATATAGTTTGAAAAAGATTAATTTTCTTTGGAAATATTAAATTTTTAAATTTTGAAATTAAACAAGTCATTATGAATAATATATCACCTCGGGAGGTGATCATATCGTTCTCTAATCGGTTTAAATTTTAGAATTTTAAATTCATCTGAATTATCGTAGTCAAACTCAAGGGGAAACAGCATATGACCTCGAAAGATCAAAATGACGTTCAATCAATTATTTAACTATAATAATTTAGATAAGAGATTGTTAATTCTATAATCAAAATAATGATAATAAAATAATATATCTTCCTGGAGAAAGAAAATATCAATCATTATCGATTATTTGAATATGATGATAACGATAACCATTTTTGTTTGAATTCTCAAAGATAATTAATTAAAGGTTTCGAAAACTTAATTTTGAAAATTAATTCTGGGTTTCTAAATCTCCTACGAGCGCAAGCCCTCGTAGTTAATTACATCATAGAAAATCGGGATTTCCTATGAATACTCTCGATTAAAATAGCAGTAGAAATTTCATTTAAGATTTTCAAAGCTAGATATCAAAGGAAGTTAAGGTTTGGAGTTTGAATAGGGATTAGATCAAAATTGAAGACTTATTTCTGGAATCAAAGGAAGAATGGTAGGAGGTGTTTTGGGATTCTGAATTACTTCAGAAACACCTCATCCTATCCTAAGTGTTGGGCTCGAATTTGATTGAAAGAGATTTTATGTTTAAGTGATCAATTTTATTAGAAATTTGGGATTCAATTTCCGAAGGTTGAGATCTTATAGCCCGAGCTTGCCTCAGAACCTAAGTCTAAATTGGGCACTTAAAATTGACCCGAACCTAACTAGTGCAATGTAAATCTGGACTTACCCCGGCCTGGATTGGGGAGCCAGCTAAACCACCTAGGCGCTTTAAAATTATGTATCAAGTCTTTTAATGTTGAGTGGGTAGGGACGTTGTTTAAGAAAGGTTTTTTAGAACGGGGCCGACATCTAGAGCGAATCCTAATTGGCCCCTTTGACTTATGTTGGGTTTGATGCTTAAGCTAGAAATGAAATTTGAAATTTTAGAAATTTAATTGGTTATTAATCTAATGCATGCTGATCGACTCGATTAAATGATTTGAATTTAAAAAAAGAAGTTATGAAATGAGAACTCCCGGCGGTCCCGGGCTTACTTCTTAAATTTGTTAGAGTTTCTATGTGAGCTTAAAGTTTTTAATTTGATTTAAGTTGAAAATTTTTTTTAAGTCCTTAAGAGCCTACAATCGGATTCTAGGTCAAATCAAAATAGGCATGCAGGTAAAAAGACTAGAAAAGAAGGTATCTCTAATACGCAATCAATTTAAATAAATCTATCAAATTAAATATATCAAATTGAATGTCCGTGGGCAAGAGCCCCTTATTATTACATCACAGAATTGCAATAAAGTAAAGTGGTCGGGCACCACTGATAACAACTCAGATTTCTAATCCTGAATAATATGACTTTGAGATTTGGGATTCTTCTCGTTGTCCATTTTTTCGTCTTTTCACAAACATCTTGATCTGTCGGTTCCAGATATCGAAATGAAAAGAAACTCCCCCTTGATCAAGGTGTCATCTTTCCTCTTTGGATATTTGAAAAGTATCCTAATTTGATTTCCAAATGGAAGAAGACTCTCCCCTTAGGGATGTCTACTCCTCTTTGGAATTCAAATTGGATAATCATATCCCAATCTCAAATCATTTTAAAAATTTACAACCATATCAAATCAAATTTACATTAAGCAAAATGAAAAATCTAGACTCAATCCTGCAAGGTTATCCTAATAATCAACAGTTATTCCCAAGCAGTTAATATTTGATCTCAAGCAGTTGATATATTTGAAATTGAAATGCTCAACAAAGTGCAGTAAATAAATAAACAATCACATCAATTCTAAGCTAGAAAACAGCATGTAGTGAAAGCTCAAAAACTTAGCACACAACGAAAAAGTAAACACCGGCCTATCCTAAACCTAGAGTCGGTGATCCTAGCAAACTATCTGAAGTGTGTGAGATAGGCTACGTGGCTTTGATATGTACTAAATAGGATATTTAGTTAAAGTTATTCAAGGTTTGATTGGTTGAAAGGTTTAAGAAAAATTTAGTTAAAGTTTAAATATTAATATTTTGAATCTTTTAAGATTAATTATTAATTATTTGTTGAAAACCACCTTTGTTTCACACCGAGGCTGTGAAGTTTATTTCACCTTCCTTGGGGCTAAGCAAAAAGCCTCGTAGGCCTGGGTTACCTAATGGTACCCGATATAATTAAGTAAATTAGGTTGATTAAGGGTTAAGGATTAATGGATTTTATTAAAAATGTTTGATTACTGATTTTAATGTTTGGTTAATCATTTCTGGAGTTTTAGGGGTGATTTTGAGTTTTTAAGAATTTTTGAATATTTTAATCATTTAATTAAAGGGTCAAAAGTTGACCTTTTAGTAAAAAGTGTTTTCTGAAAAGTTAACATTTTATTAAAATACTAGACCTTAATATGATTAGTTAGACAGTAAGTACATTGAAATTAGATTTTTCTACATTTTATTATGAAGGTTTGAAGTTTTGAACTAATTTTGACATAGGTTTGACCAAAAAGTTGACTTTTTGATTTTGACTTATTTCTGGAATTTTGATATTTTTAATAAATATTAGCATTATTATGAGTCGAATTCAAGTGAGTTTAATCAATTTGGATTTTTCTAGAATTAGTTATGATTATTCAAAGTTTTGGGTATTTAATGGATTTTTGAAATTGTTCAATTAAAGGGCCTTTTTGCAATTTTGCTCCAAATGAGGTCCCAACTCCTTGAAATCAGCTCCAAAGGTTAAGGATGACCTAAGAAGAGATTTCCAAGTGTTTGGGATATTTTTGGAATTTTAAATTATTATTAATTAATTAAATTAATAAAATTTTTATTTTTACTTAAAATTAAATAAATGTTTAATTTGCTGTCAAATCAGTTTGGTTTTATTTTCATTGGTTAAGGGTTTAATTCTGTTAAATTAGAGGGGTTATTCATATTTTTTGATTTAAACTTGATTTATTATATTTTTGGAAGGGTTAATGTCTTAATTAGGTCTCTAAACTTAATTAGGCTAATTAAGGGGCTTAAGGAATTCTAAAACCAGTGAAAATTTTTCTAGTAGTTGTACATGTCACTAAGTTCCTTTTTTTTTTGAAAGAAATGCATCAAATAGCATTAAAACTAAAAAAGATGCTAAGTACAAGTAATAAGGGGATCACATTCTACCTTGATTAAGCCTAACAACAAGGAATGAATATGATCAAAAGAAGAACTATCAAAGAAAAAACTATTCTCCAATGCCATAGTAGCACAACAATTTGCTACTTTATTACATTCTCTAGAAGCATGGAGAAAGACAACCTTATTAAAATCATGTAAAAAACATAAATTCTTATGTGGCCACTTACCCACATTCTCCTTATTATCCTTCAAAGAATTCTGAATGAATTTGATGATCTTCATATTATCACTTTCTATGATAAGCCCTTTACACTCCAGCATCCAGCTCTTCAAAAACTCTCTAACTGTGAGGACTGCTTGTAATTCAAGATGGCCAATATCCCAATGCATTCCATTCTTTCTAAAAAGGATGTCACTAAGTTCAAGTGTTCAAAGTTTTGAGTCAAAAAGGATGTGGATCCTAATTATTGAAAATATTCTAAGTTTTCTACAAACAGGTCCTTAATTGTTGTCCTTAATGTCACTAACTTATAGGTTTGAATCAATTGTTCTCACAAACCCTTTGAACTAACATACATAGCATGTAATCACACCAAACAAATCGTAGATCTAGGAGAGCCTAAATCTAAGTGGTGGGTGCACAATCCTAAGCATGCAAAGATTAACATCAAATGTATAACTAAAGATAAGATTAGTGAATAGTCAATAAATGATTATTCACTAAGAATCCCCATTAATTCTATTCAAACATGTTTAGTCTAAGCTTAAAATCCCAAGGGATCTCTCAAAGGTAAAAATTTAAATTCATATCGTTTTAAATAGGTTTTAAAATAATCATATATATGTATATATATATAAAGATAAACTCATATATACATAAATATATATTTTAAAACAAGATAATTAAAAATATTATCAAAATTATTTTAAGATAATAATGAGAGATCCTCTGGTTCTAAAGTTATTTGAAAATAAAATTTTAAATTTTAAAATAATTAATATAATATATAATTAAATATTAATTAAATATTAAGGATATTCAAATAATTCAAGTTAATCAAAATAGATTGAGTTTTAAACTTTGAAAATGGTTTTAAATTAAAAAATCTTAATTTTCTAAAAATTTTGGTATATTATTTATATTTTTATGATTTAAAATGAATTTATTCTAAAATTTTAAAGTTTTAGATTAATTAAGGCATTTAAATTAATTTAGAATTAAATAATAATTAAAATAATTAAAAAAATCAAATTAAATTAAGTCTTGAACATCTCTAGAATTTTAAATTACCATTAATAATTTGATTTGAATTGTTCAAAAATATTTGAACTTAATTTCAATTAAAATACAACATAAACATATATGTTAAATTAATTTAATTCCAAATTAAAGTGTTAAAAATAATAAGAATAATAATAATTATTATTGTTATCTAATTATTTAAGATAAGTTAAAAGATATTTTAAATTTTGAAAATATTTAATTGAATATTTCAAAGTTAAATGATATTAATTATTAATTAAAGCTTGAATAAAAGCATTTAAATAAAATATATTAAGTCAATATAATTTTCAAAATAAATATTCTAATATTATTTCTGTAATTTAAAAATATTTTAAAACTTATGATATAATATTTGAATATCTCAAAATATTTAATCGTATTTAAATAAATATTAATTTTGAAATATTTTATATTTAATATTTAAAATAATTTAAAGTAAAAGCAATATTTCAAATTATATTAACTTTAAAATACAATAATTAATTCTATAATAATTTTATAATATAAAACATATTTTTTAATGTTTAAAAAATAATTTTTCTAACATTTTTTTGAATTTAAAATGATTTAAAATAAATTTTAAATCATTTTAAATGAATCTGGTAACCGGATGCCACGTGGAGGAGCTGGATTGGCTCGTCAAACAGCGGACGACGGCTGGCCAATCATTGGATGATGGCGGGAGGGCCCCACGCGCAATCCACTTAACCACGTCAGCACTCAATCATGGCCGTTAGATCAAGGCGGATTTCATCAATGGCAGGGATTAAGTCCCGCCATTTGATCCCAGCTAGGATAGTCAGACGACGCGAAGTCAATCCCGCTGTTCTGAATGGAACGCCCAGATTTAGCCAGATGAAATCTGCTCGCTGAATCAAATATACGGTCGGAACAGGCACCTAAACAGCTCGATCAGGACCATCAATCAAGAGATCAACGGTACAAGAATCAGATGCCTGAGCCAGGCTGCGAAAATGCCACAGAACATGTTTTTTGGGCCATCCTCTTAATTCAATCCACTATTTTACTTGAAATGTTAAACTTAAATTAATAACTTGAACAGATTTAATGGGGATATGCTCAATATACTAAATAAGATCTTAATAAGATGTTAATTAGCTCTATGTGTCTTAAGCTAGGTTTAGAGATTTATAATGCTTTAACGGACGGATTGAACCATTTATGGACATCTGACCAAAATACTCCTATGGGGTTCAACATTTAGTATTTTGACTGTCCACGCTCCATTTTGTAGAAGAAACCTCAGCTCGAAAATGCCTGGATCGATGGGAAACTGACCTTGAATGGATTTAGGCTAGGCTCGCCGGAAAGCTCGTCGGCCACCACTTTGACCGGTCCGATTCGAGTTGGGAAATGTGTGGGAGGTTATTGAAGGCTCGAATGAGCAGAGAGCTCAGCTAGAGGGCTCTAAATATGGAGAGAGAGGGTTCAAGTGAGAATCCTCGTTCAAAATAGGATATTCCCCTATTCAAAATGACCCATGTAGTTTTAATGGCTGGCATTGAATGGTGCACTCCCTAGATGCATGCCAAGTGGCAAGGGAGTGGTTGAAAGGCTGTGAACAACGTCCCAAGGACATCCATGTGGAAAGGTCTTTTGGCTTCATGTGAGCATGTGGGAAAGATCCAAGCCATTGGATGATAATCTGAGGGCTAGGGAGAGCTCTATGAAGGTTTTAGAATCCACTTAACCTGCTGGAGATAATTTGATTAGAGGGGATTAGGCTTAAGTGGTCATTTGACCAAGTTTGACTCACCTAAAATCCTAGTTTGACTATTTGACCCGTCCCCATGCCACATGGCAGCAGAAGTGGCATGTGGAGATGCCTTGGGTGCTGGAGTGATGATTTGGAGATTAAAGATTAGAGTTAAAGCTAGACAGGATCAATATCTTAAGTGTTGGAAGGTCCTTGGACCATTTGTTGACTACTTTGACTAGCCAACAGGTCAAATACTGCTGAGGTGGCAGCTAAGGGAGTATTAAATGCTGGTTGATTAAGTTTGGAAGGATTTGATGATCAAGACTTGGGTTTTAAAAGTATAAAAAGGAAGTTTGAATCATTTTGACCAAGTCTATAAATGTTGACTTGGTCAAAGTGACCATGACTTGACTCATGGTACACTTGGAGGGGTTCAAAGCATTGATGGAATGGTTTAAGAGCTTGGTACGAGTTTGATAGGCTTAATGGGTTGAAATGACTCATTCAGGACCTTAAAGGGACTTTGAGTCAATCCTGGTTGACTTGGTCAACTAGGTTGGTCCAGGGTCTGAAAATGGGTTCAACAGATTCAAAATAACATTTTGAGTCTATTGGATGTGGTCCCAAGTCCTAGGGAAGTCATTTGGTTCAAAACACCTATTTGGACCCTTAAAGGGCCTTTTGGGTCAAACCTATTGACTTGGTTAACCAGGTTGACCCAAGGGTTGGAAAAGGGTCCAACATATTTGAAATGACATTTGAAACTTGCTGGAGGTGGTTGCGTTCAATTCGGAGTTCATTTGGTTAGAAATCAATATTTGAACCCCATAGGGGTATTTTGGTTATTTTGACCCCTGGTCAACTGGGTGTCAAAGTGGCTCAACCAAAATACAGTTTAATGTTCAATAGGTCTGGATTAATGGTCTGGAAGTGACTAGAGGCTTTGGTGAAGGCTCTAAGGTCAGAATCTTCTTGGTGACAGGTCCAGTGGCATAGGATGTAAATATTTGAAGGTTTTACAGCCTATGGATTTTGATTATGTTTTTGGGGTTAAAGACCTCAGAATGGGCTCAAATTTGGAGGGTTGATTCTAGAGACATGTCCTATCAGTATGCAGCTGATAGACTCTGAATTAGAAGTCATTTGACTGAGTTTTGATGTGTTTAAAAATCTAGTGAAAAAGGCTTTAGGATTTGGACCATTAGCCTTGGATTTGGTTTCATTGATCTAAGATCTAGGTAGATCCTAAGGTCTGAAGCCTAGATGGATCCTAAAGTTTAGATTGGTTTGAATATTGGATTGATTTAAGGTCAAGATTAGTCCAAGTGACCTCATACAAAAATGAGGTCAACAAAGCAGTTTTTATTTTAGATAGTACGTACGAACCAGGAGTTCGTGTATATGAACATGTGGCATTAAGAGTGGGGGACGATTCACACCATCATAAAAACAATCTTAAATAACTGATCATTAAGGATGAACACCTGTTGGTCTGTACAATCATTTGTTCAAAAATTCTGTACAAAAGGATGCCTCGTTACTCGTATGATTACGAAAAGTCATTTCATTTTAAACGTATGCATTCGTACATACAAAATTTTACTTTGTACATACGAACTCAAGCATCGTACAAGATGAACACTTTTTCTGTACGAAATGTCATTTTTTTTTAAATAGAAGGGCTTTAGAACTCAAATATCATTCTCTTCAAAAGCCTTTTCTAACCTTCTTTTTCTTCAATCTTTCAATGGCAAGATCAAGCAAAAGGACTAGGCATGCTAAGGAACTGACCAAGGGACCTTCCTCTAAGAATGTTGAAGAAAATTTCCTATCCAAAGCAAATGAAGAATCTTTTCATATGTTTGTTTCAGCAAAAATCACCCCTTCTAGAGTTCTTATTCATGAGAATACTATCTATCAAGTAATACCTCTTTTCGCCTCTACCCAATTTGCTCTTATCCTCACTTTGATTCACTCTTACAATAAGGAAACTTTCTACTATTTTCTTACAAACATGACTTTCAGTGATGACCAGAGCAGGATTAGTTCCTATGTTTTGAAAAAGAGGGTAAAAATAATTGAGGATCTGGGGATTTTCTTAAACTTAAGGACTCATGGGATTAGAGCTCATACCTTGACCTCTACCTCTGACTTTGATTGGATTGAGATAAATCAAGTATTTAGAGGGAGTAGAGTTGTATGTCATTTTCCTAAGTTAAACACTTAACACCAAGATGCTAGAATCATCCAGCATATTCCTAGGACTTCTATCATTCCAAAACCTGGTGATCAAATCAATATCACTCCTCTTCCTTCCACTGTAACTTACCTGATCATTACTGGCCAACCTATTGATGAAGCCCAACTCATTATTGACTACCTTTATGGGCTTTCTAAAATTGGTCATGCTTACCATAAGAGAAAGAAGAACATAGCCTTAGGACACCTTGTGACATACATTCTTGAAAAGAAGCATGATTTAGTTCATCTTAATGTGACACATCTTGAAGATCCCATTTACTATAATGATGGTTCATTCCGAGCTATCTTTACTAAAGATGATGGACCATATTTTCAGGACATGGTCCATCACTTTGATCAACTTAAGAGTCATTTTGATCAGTGCTTTAATCAAATTCAGACTCACTTACACCAGTAGGAAGCACAACACCAACTGGATATAGGCTGGATTCATGGTCAACTCAAATCAGTCAACACTAACATAGCTATGATGAATAGCTACTATAACCTCTTAAACCAGCCACCTCCTCCAGATTAGGGCCCCTCAGAATGATGATTGTACTTCTTTTATGTTTGTCATTATCGTACTTGAGATGTGATGGTGTTTGGAGTTTTTATAACCGTCTTTTGTTTATTTTTTTTTAATGTTAGTTGTTTTTATTTTCAAATTTGAATTGATATCAACCGTGCTCAACTGTATTATCATTTACCTTTATATCAATAAAAACTACCTTATCTTGTTTTAGTTTTTTTTTATCTCTTTCAAAAATGTTCGTTAGCCTATATGATTTTCCTGACATAATTGCGCATCTTAACAAGTGGTATAATTTTAAAAGCAATACAAAATTTAAATTCATTAGAAAAATCTAATTTTTCAATAAAATTTATGTTGGCTTATAACTCGATCAAGTTAAAGCAATCAATCTCATGTTTCTTTTTATACTAATATAATTTTAATATTATTATTACAATTTTGATATTTTATTATCTTTTCATTTCTCTTTTCAATATAAGTATCTTTGTACTTAGAGAAATTTGAACTTTTAGATTATCGATTTTGGAAAGAACAATTAAAAACTTGAAAAATGTATAAATATACAAAAATCAAAAGAATGCGCAATGGTTCACAAATTCAAAAAGAGACACAAAATTAGCCTAATATAAAAAGATGCACAAAGTGTACTATAAAAATTGAAAAGATGCTCAAAGCGCCACAAGTATATGATATTTCCTCTATCTTTTAATCTTCAATTTCAAATGAATCTTTTGTTCAATTTTATTTTATATTGAAATTTGAAGTATATAAATTTTTATTTCATCTACTTTATAATAATATACCTTATTTGATTGTCTATACTGATTCATGACCTTGATATATTTTATCTTGTCTATGTTATATCTAAACTTAAATCATATGAATCCTTCTTTTTCTCTAATGACATATATCTTTTTATTGCAAATATAACTCAATCTCTTTCATGATCAATTATCAAAGGCTTCTCATATGACTTCTTACATTTCGGTTGTTCTTTTCTTCCTCTCTTTTTGCTTTTGTCAAAAACAAGGAGAAATATTGTTTGACATTATGACATTTAATTTTTTTGTTCTTGATTTGTCTTGTTTTGTTCGTCTCTTGAGTATTTTTGCATGTTTAGGTTTTTGTTTCTAGTTTCAGTGTTCGTCTTTGTGTGTGAAAAATTTTAAAATTAAAAAATTAATTTATGCATCATAAATGCCTCTTATATTCAAATGCTTATTCATTTAGGGGGAGTTTAGGAGAAATTTAGGATATTCAAATTTACACAAATAATAATTATTTTACCATCATAAAAAATGAGGAGATTGTTGAGAGAGTTACTACTTAGCTTTGCATATTTTACATTCTTGCAACTTGTATGTTTTTTATGATTCCAAATATTATTGTTTTGATTATTATTTTCTCCTAACACATTTTGGAAGAATTATTTCTACTCTTGTGTGTACTAACATTTTAGGAAAATCATACTCCAGATTGTTGAAAACTTCAAATCAAATTCAGTATAGAGTTATTGCATTTTGAAGACTATATTTTTCATTTTATTGAGTCTAAGAGAGTGTGATTGTATTTGAGTAATTGAGCACACACACACTGGGGGAGAGTTCAAAATACATTTTTTTAACTAATCGTACAATACAAATTGAATTCGTACAAGACGATATGGTCAGTTATATTCCCCAACGACCAATGGAGCGAACAAAAAATAGCAAAAAAATTTTGAAGTATAGATCATTCAGACGATATTTATCATTCGTCCCAGGAGGAAGCCCTCTATTTTTGACAAATAAATTATTCATCCAGATGATATTTATCATTCGTCCCAAGACGATTTGCTCTAGATTCACCAAATGAAAAGTTCGTCCCAATGATAATTTCCAATTGTCCCAATACGATTTGCTCTGGATTCACCAAATATGAAGTTCATCCTGACGATAATTTCCAATCATCCCATGATGATCTGGTGAAAAGTTCGTCCCAATGATAATTTCCAATTGTCCCAATACGATTTGCTCTGGATTCACCAAATATGAAGTTCATCCTGACGATAATTTCCAATCATCCCATGATGATCTGGTTTGGATTCACCAAATATGAAGTTTGTCTTGATGATAATTTCTATTCGTCCCAGAAAGATCTTCTCTATTCTGTATACTTATAGTTTGTCCTGCTTTTCGTACCAATGAACTTTGGAAATAACTGTTCGTACCGGACAAACTTTATTCGTACGGGACGATGATCAGGTATGAAGGCAGTTCATACCAATTCACATTGAGTTCATACGCAATAGTTTTTATAATGTTCGTACGTATGAAATATGATCATACGGGATGATCGTGTTAGCATAGATTTGAAAAATGTAGTTTTATGGATGTTTTTTTTTGTGTCTTTTCTATAAAAGGACCACTTAAGACTATCATTTAATCATTTTTTCTACCGGTCTTCGTGAATGGTAAAGGGAAATTGAAGGAGAGAGTGTGAGAGAGTGTTTGAGAGAGATTTCTTCCTATTGGGGCATGAAGGGTTCACTAAGTTACTCAAGGGAAAGGATCTCTGTGTATGATTTGTGTTTCTTCACTCTTTCTCTTGTCTTTCTAGATTGCTTATAAGAAGATCGTTCAAGAAGATCTGGTTCTATGCTGACACTCGAGGAGTGTGAATAGCCGAGGGTTCTCTGCCAACACTTAGAGAGTGTGAACAGCAGAAGGTTCTCTTCGTACACTTGGAGGGTGTAAAAGGACGACGGTTCTCTGCGCACCGGGTAGTGAAGAGAATTTTTGTGACGGCTTCTCCGCCTTATTGTGGGAGCAAAATGAGAGACACTAGTGGTAATAAGGCAATACCTGAAGTGGGAGACTTTAAGGAGTGGATATAGGTCGTGTTTGATCGAACCACTATAAACCTTTGTATCTTTCTTATTTCCGTTACTTTTAATTTCTATCATTTATTTTTATCTGTGGTTGAAAAATTATTTTTGAAAAATCTAAAAATAACCTGCTCAGTTTGATAAAACAGTTTCGAACTTTTGAATTCCAATAAAGAGGCAAATTTTTAAAAGGACTAATTCCCCCCCCCCCCCCCCCCCCCCCCCCCCCCCCCCCCCCCCGGTTAGCCTTTGGGACATAAGCTTAGATCTATCAACCTAACTCATATTCAACAAAGTTTCAACAGTTAATACTATAGTGAATGCACACCAAGTGATCTAAAAAGTGATTTTTCCCTAGAATTTCTCTCTATTTCCCTATCCACCATCTCCTAACCTCTCATTTAAAGAGAAATATTGTTAATGGTACTTTTATATATTCTTTGGGTACTATATACTATCAAAGATCTTTTTTCCTTAACAGCCGATCTTTTATAGCCTATGGTTCCACAAAACCTTTTAATAGTGGGGGCTTCAACTTATGAAATGTCTAAAAATGTCTATACCCCTCTTCTTTCTTGCTCCCAAATGGCTTGCTCTGTGTATCTCTCACTATCTATGCAAGAACACTTACTAGCTGCATAATATCATCTAATGATACTAGAGCTGGATTGTATTACTTATATGGTACATCATACTCTAGTAAATCTATTATAGTTGTTCGCTTTTTATAATATTCTATCTAATATGAATAATTCACACATGTATCCATTTACGCATGTAAAATAATGTACCTTAATCTACCAATCTACCCAACTCACAATCATGTCCTACAACTCTTTTAAAAATTTAATTATTTCAACAACTATACTCTAGTATCAATTGTGACACTTCAAATTTTAATTTGGAAGAATTATTATTTTATCTTTTAGTTAATAAAAATCAAAGATATCTAATCTTTTTTATTAATATAAATATTTGCTGAAATAAAGCTATTGATCAAATATTAATATACATATTTATTCATTACTCCCAAAAATCATATACAATAGTCAATAATTACACATTTCTTTCTAGTTTTGAGTACAAAATAATAACTACAAAATAAAAAAATAACATAGTAATAAACCTAGAAAATCCTTGTAAATCTCACACTCTTTTTCCTCTACTCTAACTTGAAATTATTTAAATCATATACAATGAGATAAAAAACTCAATAGGTCAACAAATCCTATAACTAAACTCAAAGTAAGGTAAAAAAGTAGTATGCATGTCATTAGTTAATTTATAATAGAAGGAACCCATTATCATAAATATGTGCATAAATAATGAAACTCACATACAGTGTCAATAAGTTTATAGACAGTCCAACAGTATGGTACATAAGCCAATAAAGTAGTGTTACGTAGAAATCAATAAATAAGTATGGGTGTCATCAAATAAATAAAATAGTCATTGTAGTAACACTATTTAATCACTAAAGATATCTTATAAATCTTTAAAACTAAAATCTCAATGAAGACTTTCAAAACCATAATCATAAGGTCATTATATCCTATAATTGGTGACAATAAATTAGTAAACAATAGTATTATTTGTAAATCAGTATCAAAATCGGTGATTCAATAACAATGTCATTAGTGACAGTAATAATAAAAAGGTGATAATAATAGAAAAAGTAAATCCACATAATAATAATAAATCAGTGCAGTAATAGTAAAGTCTGTTGCGGATCTATGGCTTATGATTTTGATGATAGCAAACATTCTTTTTTCTCTACAACTGCCTTATCTATTGACATTTCAGGTTCACACGATCGGACTGCAATTTGGAATCAACTCAATATTGGGTAGACTAGGTTTGAGTCAGTTTGTACATTTTTTTCCTTTCTTAAGTCTATTGTATTTGGTGTGGCTCCTAATGTCACGCCCCAAGATCTAACTTGGAAAGAACGTCGATCAATAGCCAAACAATTTACCAGAGTTATCTAAAACCTTCAATAAGCAATCTATCAAACATCTATAAAATTTAAACATCAATATAACAGTCGATTCATATCTCAAAACATCATGTACAATACTCAGGAACTAAACTATCAATACAAGTAGAGAAATCTATCCTGTCCTGAGTACAAAAGAATCATCAATCGATCAAAAGAACTAAAACCTGAAGATCTGGATCAACTCCTATCTCCTGCTCCCGAACCCTGACCTGAAAATATCAACCACATATAATGAGCTTTACAAAGCCCAGCAGGTCACCTAATACCTATAACTGAAATCAAAGCACGGCGATGCTATCAATATGCATGTCAGTCAATCACAGCTATATCAGTCAATGGTCAACGAGTCTATGCAATCCGGAAATCCATGAATCAATGATCATCAATACTATGCAGTGGAAATCCATAGTCAATAAAACCAGTCAATGCAGCGGCAGGCAATTCGATAAATCAATGCAATCAATCAATATCCGTCAATCAAATCAATACGGTCAAATCAATACGATCCATTTAATGAAATCAATCGAGGAAAGCAATACGATAAACTTCAATCCATTCTGACAAGAAATCTATACAACAGTCAATACGGTGTAGAACAGTAGCAACAGCGAGTCTACAAAATCTAGGCGGCAATACAATGAATCTATACGATGTCCATGTCCATGCTATCAATGCAGTATCTATATCTATCAATATCCATATCAATGCTCAGTAATCAATGCTCGGTAATCAATCAATGAAATCAATGAAATCGTACGATACAGTAAATCCGATCAATCAATAAGGCAGAAATCGATAAAGCAATAAATCCATAAATCAATACAGTAAACATGCAATTCAATACTATATACTGGACAAGTAAAATCAACTGGTCATGTTGCTGTTGTAGAATCCGTTGCTGTTGTAGTCCGTACGTTGGTCTATCAATAAGAGTCGTCACTCTTTTTGCCCGTCGGCCGCCCGTCGGCATATAAACTCCTTATAACTCCCAATCGTTATATCAATGATCAATGGTTTAAAGGAAAGCCCGTCGGCCCACCATCCTGTACAGGTCAATATCAATCTTCACCAACGTTCAACCAGGTTCCACTTGGGTTCCAGTATCAATAGTCAATTCAATCAATAAGCAATTCAATAGTCAATATTAAAGCAATCATATCAATAATCATATTCATATCGATTCAATCTATCAATCTCAGACAATTCGGAAATCATACGAAAATCGGGCAGCGTAACGGCAGTCGGTCAAATTTACACAAAAATCCTGCAAAAAGACACGATTTCCAAATTCTACCAAATTACAATAGAATATCTATAACATCAATGCAAGACTTTTATTCTATAGAAACCAAGTCAGAAAACATCCTGATAATTTTCTATTCGATTAAAATCGCATAGAACCAATTCCGACCGGAAGAAAATTCGTAGAATACAGTCAAATCGTGTACAATAATCATATCTATAACATACTAGAAGTTGTGCGGTGGAAGTTGTGTCAAATCAAAATCATGTCGAAAAGTCGACTACGAAAACACAAAACAGATCACAACTCGATCAAAACACAACATCTTTGAAAACAGAAATAGGATTCGGAGTCCTTACCACGAGATCTCCACTTTTCCCAACAGCAGCGTCGGACGAAAAGCGCTCCGCGGTCTCCGAAAACCAGCTTTTCTCTTTTTCCTTTTCTCTTTCTCTCTCCTCAGATATTTTCGTTTTTATAAAATGACTTTCTCTCTCCTCAAAACGAGCTGATTTTCTTATATCTGTGAACTGATCGGCCAGGCCGATATTCACATCGTCCCGGGACGATCAGACCAAATCCTGATCGTCCTGGACCTCACCCAGGGCTATTGTCTGGCCGATAATTTCTACAGTACAGATCGGCCTGGACGATCTCACGATCGGCCCGGACGATCCTGTCCAGAAATCATCCAGAAAACACTCCAGAAATCAGCTGTTTTCCATGCACTGATCGGCCTGGACGATCTCAACTTCGTCCCGGCCGATTCTGGGAGGAAAATCCAATTCAGAGAGGAACAGTAAGGGAACGAGATATTACAATCTCCCCACCTTAGAAAAATGTCATCCCGACATTTCCCTAAAGGTACGAAGCAAAACACGAAGCAAACCAAATCGATCGAAATCCAAATCCAAAACAAAACTCGTCGAAATCCATACAAAACACACAATGCAATCAATCAAATGTCAATATGCAATGTTCATATGTCAATATCAATCGGTTAGTCAAATCAATCTTACCAGTAGAACCTTCTGGTCGTTGCTGATCCTGATGCTGTAAACTCTGTAGACTGTAGATGCGTGGCACCACTGGAGGAAGTGCAGGAGGTCGTGGCGCAACTGTCTCTCTCTGATCTCTGACAGCTCTATCATCTATCCGGTTCCCTGATCTCTCACTGTAAGTCCTCGGGCCAACAGTCCTCTGCTGTCCTGAACCCGTGCCAGAATCAGTCCGTCCACCCAGTCCTTTCTGAGGACAAGCTGCTGCTCTGTGCCCTTGCTGTCCACAGTGAAAGCACTGCCCCGTCAACAGGTAGCATCGACCTGCATGTCGTTTACCACAGTGAACACATGCTCCAGAACTACCAGACGATATTACCGATGCAGATCGCGGTACAGATCCCGATGCAGATCCTCTCGAACTCTCATATCTGCTTCTCTTCTCTCTATCTCTATCTCTACCAGAATCATCCCGTCGTACCTCATCTCTCCTCCTTCTGGTATCCTCGTACCTCGGTACCGGTGTCGCCAGATCAATCTCTATCAATCGAGCTCGCTCCACTAGCTCAGAAAACTCATGGATCCGGAAAGGTACTAGTGGATGCCTCAGCTCTCTGTTCAATCCGTGCAGGAATCTATAACATTTTTCCTCGGCCGTAGGAATCAGATGAGCAGCGTACCTCGCAAGAGCAGTAAACTCGGCCTCGTACTCCATCACTGACTTGCGGCCTTGCTCCAATCTCATGAAAGCTTCCTGCATCTGTCGCTGAGCTGACGGTGGTACAAACCACATCCTGAATACTGTAGTGAACTCATCCCAGGTGATCTCAGCATTTGTCTTCCCCTGGAATTTCTCTCTCTGCTGTCCGATCCACCATCTCTCTGCCTCACTCTCCAACATGAATACTGCCAATGGTACTTTTCTATTCCCCGGACACTGCATGCTATCAAAAATCTTTTCCACCCTCATGATCCAATCCTCAGCAGCCTGTGGTCCTACAGCCCCTTTGAACAACGGAGGCTTCAGCTTGTGGAACATCTGCAAGTGTCTGTCTACCTCTTCTTCCTTGCTTCCACTCATCTTGCTCTGGGCATCCCCCATAACATGTGCAATCGCAGTAGCCAACTGCATCATACTCTCTGAAGGCATTGGAGCTGCGCTGTGTTGCTCATTTGGTACACTGGATTCTGCTGGAGGATCCATATCTTTTTCACCTGCACAATTCAAAACAAATGATACACACATGCAACGATGTATGCCAATGAAGCTCTTAAAGCTACCCAATCTACCCAATCTCTCAATCCAAACCTACAACTCTGGTAACAATCCATTCTTCCAATAACACTGCTCTGATACCAAAACTTGTCACGCCCCAAGATCTAACTTGGAAAGAACGTCGATCAATAGCCAAACAATTTACCAGAGTTATCTAAAACCTTCAATAAGCAATCTATCAAACATCTATAAAATTTAAACATCAATATAACAGTCGATTCATATCTCAAAACATCATGTACAATACTCAGGAACTAAACTATCAATACAAGTAGAGAAATCTATCCTGTCCTGAGTACAAAAGAATCATCAATCGATCAAAAGAACTAAAACCTGAAGATCTGGATCAACTCCTATCTCCTGCTCCCGAACCCTGACCTGAAAATATCAACCACATATAATGAGCTTTACAAAGCCCAGCAGGTCACCTAATACCTATAACTGAAATCAAAGCACGGCGATGCTATCAATATGCATGTCAGTCAATCACAGCTATATCAGTCAATGGTCAACGAGTCTATGCAATCCGGAAATCCATGAATCAATGATCATCAATACTATGCAGTGGAAATCCATAGTCAATAAAACCAGTCAATGCAGCGGCAGGCAATTCGATAAATCAATGCAATCAATCAATATCCGTCAATCAAATCAATACGGTCAAATCAATACGATCCATTTAATGAAATCAATCGAGGAAAGCAATACGATAAACTTCAATCCATTCTGACAAGAAATCTATACAACAGTCAATACGGTGTAGAACAGTAGCAACAGCGAGTCTACAAAATCTAGGCGGCAATACAATGAATCTATACGATGTCCATGTCCATGCTATCAATGCAGTATCTATATCTATCAATATCCATATCAATGCTCAGTAATCAATGCTCGGTAATCAATCAATGAAATCAATGAAATCGTACGATACAGTAAATCCGATCAATCAATAAGGCAGAAATCGATAAAGCAATAAATCCGTAAATCAATACAGTAAACATGCAATTCAATACTATATACTGGACAAGTAAAATCAACTGGTCATGTTGCTGTTGTAGAATCCGTTGCTGTTGTAGTCCGTACGTTGGTCTATCAATAAGAGTCGTCACTCTTTTTGCCCGTCGGCCGCCCGTCGGCATATAAACTCCTTATAACTCCCAATCGTTATATCAATGATCAATGGTTTAAAGGAAAGCCCGTCGGCCCACCATCCTGTACAGGTCAATATCAATCTTCACCAACGTTCAACCAGGTTCCACTTGGGTTCCAGTATCAATAGTCAATTCAATCAATAAGCAATTCAATAGTCAATATTAAAGCAATCATATCAATAATCATATTCATATCGATTCAATCTATCAATCTCAGACAATTCGGAAATCATACGAAAATCGGGCAGCGTAACGGCAGTCGGTCAAATTTACACAAAAATCCTGCAAAAAGACACGATTTCCAAATTCTACCAAATTACAATAGAATATCTATAACATCAATGCAAGACTTTTATTCTATAGAAACCAAGTCAGAAAACATCCTGATAATTTTCTATTCGATTAAAATCGCATAGAACCAATTCCGACCGGAAGAAAATTCGTAGAATACAGTCAAATCGTGTACAATAATCATATCTATAACATACTAGAAGTTGTGCGGTGGAAGTTGTGTCAAATCAAAATCATGTCGAAAAGTCGACTACGAAAACACAAAACAGATCACAACTCGATCAAAAACACAACATCTTTGAAAACAGAAATAGGATTCGGAGTCCTTACCACGAGATCTCCACTTTTCCCAACAGCAGCGTCGGACGAAAAGCGCTCCGCGGTCTCCGAAAACCAGCTTTTCTCTTTTTCCTTTTCTCTTTCTCTCTCCTCAGATATTTTCGTTTTTATAAAATGACTTTCTCTCTCCTCAAAACGAGCTGATTTTCTTATATCTGTGAACTGATCGGCCAGGCCGATATTCACATCGTCCCGGGACGATCAGACCAAATCCTGATCGTCCTGGACCTCACCCAGGGCTATTGTCTGGCCGATAATTTCTACAGTACAGATCGGCCTGGACGATCTCACGATCGGCCCGGACGATCCTGTCCAGAAATCATCCAGAAAACACTCCAGAAATCAGCTGTTTTCCATGCACTGATCGGCCTGGACGATCTCAACTTCGTCCCGGCCGATTCTGGGAGGAAAATCCAATTCAGAGAGGAACAGTAAGGGAACGAGATATTACACCTAATGCTTTGTAACTTAGAAGATTTTCTAACTGTTCCCTAGAGTTTACTATTTTTGGTAACATCATCTGGGATGATATTTATATCGGCCTGGATGATCTGTTCAAAAGTAGAAACCCTAATTAGTGCATCCTCATTAAAGCAACAGTTATTATGCAAAACACATCGTTCTGGATGATTTTGTATCGGCCAGGATGATAGGCTCAAAACAGAAAGAATCTGCAGCCAGATTTATTTAAGATTTACTTATTTTTGGACATCGTCCAGAGGATCATCCAGGACTATAAAATATCATCCAGGATGATCCAGGGCAATTTTTCCAAAATTTTCTGGAATTTAAGGAAAGCAATTATGACTTGATTGCACGATCAAATCATCTTGGATGATCACCAGATCGTCCTAGCCGATATGCTTGACGATTGGACATCAGACAGCTCTTTTTTAGGGTGATTTGTGTTTTAATTAAAAGATTCTTCTTTACCAATTCACCCCCCCCCCCCCCCTCTTGGTTAGCCTTGGGCCGGTTCATAGGGCTTAACATCCCTAACAAACTTTTAAAGTCATACCATAATAATGAATCAATAACATGCAATTTTATAATCGCATGAAATAAGTAAAAAGTTATGGCAAAGCGGTGTTTTTTTAAAAGTAAGTTAGTTGTTAAAAATTGTTGGCTCAGTAAACAAAGTCATCACTATTTGCATGTCAACATAGTAATAAACTTATAATCAGTGAATCACATGAATTAGTAGAGTATAACATTAAACCATAGTATCTAAAAGAAAGTTCATTGGTCTACTATCCAGTATAGGTCACTTAGCCTCTAACCAATGTCAGTGAAACTAACTTTTAGTTATTTTCACACATATTATTATCACAGTATTTTATAATAGCTATGGAGACCAACTATTACTCAACTACATTTCAGTATTCATTATGAATGCCTATTTTAGCAATATGCATACAATAAACTATCAATTTCTATTTAAAAAAATTTGTGCAAAATGCAATATCTTTTATTCTACTCGGTGGAATTCAAAATTATTATATTTAAAAAAAATGAAGCAAAATATTGAAAAAATAGTTTTGAGAAAAATCCAGCAGTCAAAATCAAAATCTTTGAAAACAAAGTAGAAATAGAGTTACATATCTCAATCTGAAAAATTTTCATAAAGAGACAAGGCTATCTGATGATCAAAAATTAAATTTTCCTTTTTCTCTCTCCTCCTTACCTCTCCCTCTTCTCCTGTTTCCTTGCTCGGCAAGCTAAAACGATGAGCGAAAATGAAGAACAATGAGGATATATATATATATATATATATATATAATTTCTAGTCCATAGCACTGCAACGTCATCACACAATGTCGCAGTAATGCATGTCAAATTCTAAATCAGTGTAGAATAGAGGTGTCAAAATCGCAGCAACCATTCTAAAACCCAACACCTCATAATTTAAAGGCATAGAGCGGTTGTGTTGTACTTCAAACAAGAATTTACATTTTTTTTTTTTGGAAATTTTACATACATACCACTTTATACCATCTTATTTACATATCTAACACCTAAAACTTTAATATTACATACATACTACCATATATTATTTTAATATCAAACATGTAACTCATATTTCCTTCCTACCACTCATATTTTTCATTTCTACCACTCATATTTGATATGAAAATGAACTATGGGTGGTATGTAAGTAATATTAAAGTTTTAGGTGTTAAATATGCCAATATAGTAGTATAGGGTGGTATGCATGTAAATCTCCTATTTTTTTTTTACATTTTATCATATATGTGAATTATTATATTTAGGTATTGCATATATAAATATAAAAATTTAGAGTGTTATATTGTTAAATCTACCTAATATTTCTCTTTTTTTTTTCATGTAACTGCCTTTCGCTGTTCTTGCCTCCCACTCTATCTCTTTCTCTCCCTCTCCCTCTCCTTCTCTCTCTTCTACCTCTCTCCCCTCTCCTCTCTCCCTCTTTATCTATCAGAAACTTTTTTTGCTAGATAACTAATTTATCTCTCTATCGGTGAGGGAAGTTATCCAAAATTTTTCTTTTTTTATATCTCTTTCATCTTATTTATAACTTTTCCCCATTTTAATCAATTTTTTCTACAATACTAGTATTTTTTTTTTGAAATAAAAAATTCCATCAACTTTTTATTATTATTTTGAAAACTCTATATATATTTTATATAAAATTTATATAATTAAAATCAATAAATTACACTAGAAAAGGATTGTAATATTTAAATTTAAATCAAGTAGCTTAAAATATAATTATTATAATTTTAACATATTTTTAATAAACTTTTATATTAATAAGATTCAAAAATTTTATATATTTATTACTAGTTATAAAGTATTTTTTAATTATTGATATGTCATCAAAAAATTATCTCGATCGGACACGAATCTCAAGGCAATAATAAAGTTGGAAACAAAAAAAATTAAATTCAGGATCATCTGAACTTCTATTTCAGAAAAATTACAGTTAAACTGAGCGTCTCGGAAATACAAACCCAACGACACCAAATTCAACTCAATCTAAGCCCAAGTGAGTCTGAATCGAAGACCCGAAGCGCTGCTGGAAGGTTGAAACAACATTTTGGATTACCAAACGATTTCCAAACATGACATGCTTATAGTCAAATCAAGCGGCTAGATTAGAAAAATCTAACGAGCCCAGAAAAGCTGAATTCCAATATCATTGAGACATTCAAATGCCTAACAAATAATCCACGAGAAAGGGATTCAATATCCGTCGTCCATCCAAACAACTCCACCTTTTCCCTTGATCCTCCTCCTATTTATGGGTCATGCCTTCCTTAAAAAACTATAAATAGCCCCTCATTTCTCTTTAGAAGGGACCTAAGCAAGAAGAAGAAGAGAAGAAGAAGAAGAGAAGAATAGGAGGGAAGAAACTCCACCTAGACCACCGCCAGAATTCTGCCCAACTTCTACGGGACGTCGGAATTCTGCCCGACTTTCACAGGATGCCAGAATTTTTCTAAACTTCCATGTGATGTTAGAATTCTGCCAAACTTCCATAGTGACACCAGGATTCGGCCCGACTTTCCAATGACGCCGGAACTCTACCCGATCTCCAATTGATATTGAAATTCTGTCCGATCTCCGAGTGACTCTAGAGTTTTTTCCGAATACCATCTAATATCAGAGTTCTCCCCTGGTTGCCGACTGACATCAAATTTTTACCTAACACCGAACCTCTGCTCATTGCCAGATTTCTACCCGACGCCAGACTTTTGCTCGTCGTTGGACTTTTGCCGGATAACTATCTGATTCTGAATTTCTATCCATTACTATACTTCTTCCTAAAGCCATCCTTCTAACATCCTTCATCAGACAATAGTCCTTTTAACCTCTATCGCATGTCGACTATAGTCCTTTCGACTTATGTTGCCCATCGATTGTAGTCCTTCCGACCAAACAAATACATCAACAATGATTCTTTGTACTAATATCATATAATGTACTCTATGAGATGTACACCAAACTATAGTCTTCCTCCCAATAAAGTGGCTTATTTGTAATCAACTGCAAATACTAGTGGATTTATTCAAACTAGGCTAGGCTCCATGGTTTTCCCCCTTTTTAGGGGTTTTCCATGTAAAAATCTTGGTGTCTCTAGTGAATGATGTACCATCTCTTTTTATCTATGTGTGTGTGTTGGATCTTCGTATAATGCTAACACACTAAACATTAAAATTCTCTTTCGTCATGAACACTCCAAGATGTAATAGTTTGGCGCCATCTATGGGAAAGTGGTTCCCAACTAGGGTTCAAATTTTTCTCCAACCTTAGAAGGTCATTCATGTCAACTTCTTGACATAAGTCATTACTGCATTAATTTCATAAGAATCAGATGTGGATTGGGGGGCAATTTTGACTCTAACCGTGGTAAAAAAGATCCTCTAATGCTTTCAATTTCAAGATGATATTTTAGGAAAATTCCAACAATAGCAAGGATACTTCCAATTAATTAAAAGCTTTATATAGTTCATTGTTGGACTTTTACTCCTTAGGAAAGGTTTTAATCTCGACTTAGAAAAGGCAGTAATAGTTTAAAGATAGACCATTCTTCACCTTTGGTTCGGGATATATATGGCATCCGCCCCCTTCTAATTAAGGCAAAATCCATCCAAGGGGGATCCGATTCAACCTCTTCCATATAGGTTAACGACATCAAGCAAAGTCTATGACATACAATCTCAGATAGGTCTTATATCCTTGGTGGATTATCTCGACCTCTTCTACACTGGTTGGCATCATCAAAATGTACTCTGATATAAAACCTCGGATAGGTCTTATATCATTAGTAGATTCTCTTGACCCTTTCATACATATTAACATCATCGAGCAGTTCTCTGAGATACAACCTCGGATAGGTCTTACATCCTTGGTGGATTCTCTCGACCTCTTCTACATAGGCTAATGATATTGAGCAGTGCTCTGACATATAATATCGGATAAATCTTATATCTTTGATGGATTCTCTCGACCTCTTCCACAAAGGTTAACGTCATCGAGCAATACTATGACATATAACCTCGAATAGATCTTACATCCTTGGTGGATTCTCTCGATCTCTTTCACACAGGTTAACATCATCAAGCATTGCTCTAACATACAACCTCGGATAGGTTTTACATCCTTGGCAGATTCTCTTGACCTCTTACACACGGGTTAACGTCATCGAGCAAGGCTCTGATATACAACCTCAAATAGGTCTTACATCCTTGGTGGATTCTCTTAACCTCTTTCACACAAGTTAACATCATTGAGTAGTGATCTTATATATAATCTCGAATAGGTCTTACATCCTTGGTGGATTCTCTCAAACTTTTCCACACGAGTTAACGTCATCTAGCAATATTATGAGAGACAACCTAGGATAGGTCTTACATACTTGGCAGATTCTCTTAACCTCTTTCATATAGATTAACGCCATCGAGCATGGCTCTGACATACAACCACAGATAGATTTTATATCCTCGGTGGATTCTCTCGACCTCTTCTACACAAGTTAACATAATCTAGTAGTGCTCTGACATACAATCTCGGATAGGTCTTACATCATTGGAGAATTCTATCAATCTCTTCCACATAGGTTAACATCATCAAGCAGGGCTCTGACATACAATCTTGGATAGGACTTACATCCTTGTAAGATTCTATCAACCTCTTCCATACGGGTTAACTTCATTGATAAGGGCTCTAACATACAACCTCGGATAGGGCTTACATCCTTGGCAGATTTTCTCAACCTCTTCTATACGGGTTAACGTCATCGAGTAAGGCTCTGATATATAACCTTGGATAGGTATTACATCCTTGGTGAATTCTCTCAACCTCTTCCACACAGGTTAACGTCATGAAGCAGGGATCTAACATACAATCTCAGATAGGTCTTACATACTTGGTGGCTTCTCTCATCCTCTTCCACAAAGGTTAACGTTATCGAGCAATGCTCTGACATACAACCTTGGATATTCCTTATATTCTTGGTGGATTCTCTCGACCTCTTCCATATAGGTTAATATTATCAATTAGTGCTCAAAATGAACAACATTCTCTCTATAAAGATTCTATAAAAGCAAGTGATTGATAAAATCATCACTCATATAAAGACCTTAGCAGTCTAATAGGGCCTCCCAAAATATGGGGGGCAATATATCAAGACATATTTCAAAGATGCATAAACAATTCAATTTCCTTTGAGATATAAATTGTTAACTTCATATACAATGGAGTTACATAAATCCAACAGCAAGATTTAAGTGTATATCTATTTTTGATGGAACATTAAAATTAAAAAGTACATTTACATCATCCATAAAAGGATGTATAATGTTGGCGCACTTCTGTGTGGATGCATATCTCCTTAGCAAAATACCACTTAATATGTGCCATCATCAGCCCTTCGTAAGATGTCTGTCGGTGATCCTTAAATTCATATAAGCCATCATTAACTTCTCGCTCAAACTATTGATAGCAATACACCCTCTAACTCTCTCCGTCAGCTCTCTAATTGACCGTTGGACTGCCAATGAACTTCAACACGATCGTCTATCGGCGATGAACTTTTTCTCGAAAAACATCAAAACTCTTCCCGTCTACTCATCACTTCTAGTTCTCCTTCCATACAATATTACTGTTAAATCTTCTCAAATCACCATCGTATACAAGCAAGAATTGATTTTCTTATGTCAAAGTTTTTCTATTAAGAAGATAGCCTCTCATCGTGACTTTTTCTACACAAGAGATGGGCACTGAAGCTTAATAGAGGAATGTCGTCTATCTCCAATAGTGGAATGCCTCCACTATAAGAAGAATACTAGAGGAGAAGAAAAATATACAGGTTCAAAAATTTCTAACTTCTACATAATAAGAGGGATACTAATTTTGCGTAGGGAATGTCACCTACGAAAAATAATGAAATACCTCCACTATTAGAAAGTTATAATGAGGGAGAAAAAAGAAAATAAATAACTGCAAAAGTCTAACTTTTTCACAAGAGGAGGGGCACTGACGTAAGTAGGGAAAGTCACCTACATAAAATAACGGAATGCCTCGACTGTAAAAAGATAGCAAGAGGAAAAGAGAGTGAAAGGAGAAAAAATTTCTTTCTACACTGAAGAGGACACTGAATTTAAGTAGGGAAAGTCACCTACGAAAATCAACGAAAGGCCTCTAGAGCAAGAAGAAAAATATGAGATAAAAATTAGGAAATTCTAACTTTTGTACAATAGGAGGGGTGCTGATTTAAGTAGAAAAAGTCACATACATAAAACAACGGAATACCTCCACTATAAGAAAGCCAAAAGGAGAAGAAAAGAAGGTATAGTTTCCCCTTGGCCCAAGGGGGTATTTATAGCATTTTTTGGGAGAAATAAGGCTTATAAAAGCTTTCAAAATTTTTCTATCATTTTTAGAATTCACTACATATATGCCCAAGGGAAAGTCACATGTTCGCGCAGCGCAGGCGCTGCCGCCACCTGCGGGCGGCGGCCAGCCGGCTGTTTCGGCCACATACGCTTGTACAGGCTCGATTTTCAGCCTGGATGATCCAAATCAAACATTTTTGGGGTTCCGAAGATATTTTTTGATATTACAGACTCAATTTTGATATTTTTGGAGCTCAATTGGACCTCTATGATTACGTTTGAGCAAGTTTATATTTTTTTAGAACGCAATTTTTTGAGATTCGACTAATATGAAATATAAGAATAAATATTTTCAGACTTTTGGAGCTTCGATGTCCGAAAATAGAGGGGAAACTGATATGTCATTAAAAATTTACATCGATCAGACATGAATCTCGATGCAAAAATCAAGTTTGAAACTTCAAAAATTAAATATGGGATTACCTGAACTTTGATTTCAACAAACTTATAGTAGAACTGAGTGTCTCGGGAATACGAACTCAATGACACCAAATTCAACTCGATCTGAGCCTAAGTGAGTCTAAATCGAAGACCTGAAATGTTATTGAAGGGTTCAAACCAAAATATAGATTGCTAGATGGTTTCCAAACATGACATGCTTATAGTTGAATCGCGTTACTTGACGAGACGAGTCCAACGAGCCCAAGATCGCTGAATTCTGATATCATTAGGACCTTCAAATGTCTAACAAATGGTGTACGATTAAGGGATTCAATATCGGCTGTCCATTCGAACCACTCCACCTTTGCCCTTGAGGCTCTTCCTATTTACGGGTCATGCCATCCTCAAAAAACTAAAAATAGGCCCTCATTTCTCTTGAGAGGGGATCTAAGTAAAAAGAAGAATAGAACAAGAAGAAGAGAAGAATAGGAGGAAATAAACTCCTCCTCCACCACAACCGAAATTCTGCCTGACTTCTACAAGATGCCGATATTCTGCCCAACTTCCAAATGATGGAATTCTGCCTGATTTCCACGGGATGCTGGAATTCTTCCCGACTTCCATAGTGACATCGGGATTCCACCCAACTTTCCAGTAACGTCGGAACTCTACCCAATCTCCAATTGACGTTGAAATTTTGTCCGATCTCCAAGTGACTCTGGAGTTTTGTCTGAATACCATCAAATGTCGGAGTTCTCCTCTGGCCGCCGAGTGATGTCAAACTTCTACCCGACACCTAACCTCTGCTCGTCGCTAGATTTCTACCTAACGCCGGACTTCTACCCGTCGTTGAACTTTCACCAGACATCTATATAATACTGGATTTTTATCTATTGCTTGACTTCTACCTGACACCATCCTTCTAACCTCCCTCGTCAGACAACAATCCTTTTAACCTCCATCACTCGCCGACTACGGTCCTTCTGAGTTACGTTGCCCACCAATTACATTCCTTCCGACCAAACAAATACATCAATAGTTATTCTTTGTATTCACATCATATAATGTACTCTATAAGATGTACACCAAGCTAAGACATCCCCCCCCCCCCCAAAGGAAGGGCCTCGTTTGTAATCTACTACAACTACTAGTGGATTCATTCAAATTGGGCTAGGCCCCGTAGTTTTTCCCCCATTTTAGGGATTTTCCACGTAAAAATCTTTGTATCTCTAGTGAATGATGTACCCTCTTTTTTTATCTTTGTGTGTGTGCTGGATCTTCGTATAACGCTAAGATATTAAACATTATATTTCTCTATCGCCGTGAATACTCTATGATGCATCAATTATATTTTTATTTAAATTAGATATAAAAATGTACTATAAAAAAATTAAAATAGAAGAGTTGTGTTGAAATTAATTTAAATGAGCATGATAATAATTTTTTTCATTATTGTGAAATTTATCTTCTTATAAGAGCTATTTTAAAAAAAAAATAAAAACTCAATGTCAAATTCAAGCTGGAATGAACACCTTGAGGGTATTTAAAAAGAATAAATTTGTGCCCCATAGAACTACACCTTGAGGATATTTAAAAATAATAAATTTATGTCCATATATAAAAAAATTTTGCTCGGCCATTACCTATCCGACTCCTTCTGGCCAAAAGATAAAAATATGGTTTAAAAAACATCTTAGAAAGAAGAGCAAACCTTTAGACAAAAGACCTGCTCTCTGCTTGCAAAAATCAAAAAGAAAAAAAACACTCTTCAACGATCCAAATTCTACCTGCCAGCTTCCTCTCAGCTGTTCTTCTTCCCAAACGCGCTTTACTTCTTCATACCTCGTTCTCCCACCCTCTCTCTCTCTCTCTCTCTCATGGCCAACCCAATGCTATTGCTCCTCTTACTGCTCTCCGTAGCAAACTTCCTCCGACCATCTACCTCCAAGAGTTTGCAGGCGACGGCGCAACCATCTAACTTGACGACCTGTAACGGCATCTTCATCAACTACCAGTTCCAGAACCGGCAAAAGATCCATCCTTTCGTTTCCGAACCCACCAAGCAACCCTATTCTTTCGGCGCCAACGTCACCCTGCTCAACTCAGGTACCATCGATCTCAAAGCCTGGACCCTCGTCATCGGCTTCTCCCACCTTGAGATCCTCGTTTCCATCTCAAACGCAGTCCTTTCCGACGGCTCCGCCCTCCCCTTCCAGTCCGATCCCAAAACTCCCGTGGAGTTCTCTGGCTTTCCCAACCCCGATCTCAAAACCCCCATCGCCACAGCAGGAGACCTCTCCCAGATCCAGGCCTCCGTCTCCATCATCGGAACCCAGTTTGGCGTTCCTAACCCAGCCATCCCCCTTCCTTCCACTCTATCTCTGTCCGACCCAGCCTGGACTTGTCCTCCCGCAGCCATCGACGGTTCCAATAGATCCATCTCCACTTGTTGTGTGCAGAATCTTGATCCTAGCACTAACTCTACCTTGAACGACAATTCCACTCTCGCTGACGAAAACTTTCTTCCTCGCCGCGCCGGCGACCTCTCCATTACGTACGACGTCATCCAGGCCTTTTCTTCGAGCTACCTCGCGCTCGTCACGATCGAAAACGATAGCCCCCTGGGCCGCCTCGACAACTGGCGGCTTTCGTGGGAGTGGATGCGCGGTGAGTTCATAAACTCCATCAGAGGCGCTTACACATCTTTAGTTTCGTCCTCCGACTGTATTTTCGGGAAGCAGGGTGAGTTTTACAAAGATCTAGATTTCTCCAAGGTCGTAAATTGTCAGAAGATACCAACAATATTAGATCTCCCCTCTTCAATGGCTAATGACAATGATCTTGGTAAGATCCCCTCTTGCTGCCGGAACGGCACCATCCTTCCGAAATCTATGGACGCCTCCCAGTCTGCCTCTGCTTTTCAACTCCAGGTATACAAAATGCCGCCGGACGACAACCGCACCATTTTGAACCCTCCACAAAACTGGCATATCACCGGTGTGACTCTGAACCCCGATTACACCTGCGGCGCACCAATCCGCGTCGCGCCTAGCGAATTCCCTGACCCCAGCGGCCTCCAGTCCAACTCCTCGGCCATAGCCTCATGGCAAGTGATTTGTAACATTTCTCAGCCAAAGAACTCGAAGCCCAAGTGCTGCGTCTCCTTCTCTGCTTATTATAACGACTCCGCCGTCCCTTGCAAAACCTGTGCCTGCGGCTGCCCGGCCTCAAGCTTGTCTCGCACTTGTAATGCCACGGCCCCCGCTCTTCTCCTCCCTCCCGACGCCCTCCTCGTTCCCTTCGATAACCGCAGCGCAAAGGCGTTGGCTTGGGCTGAGATCAAACACCTCGCCGTTCCTAAACCCATGCCCTGCGGCGATTTCTGCGGCGTGAGCGTTAATTGGCATATCAATACTGACTACGGGAAGGGGTGGACGGCGAGGGTAACTCTGTTCAATTGGGATGATGTGAGCTTGGCCAACTGGTTTGTGGCCGTCGAGATGCCGAAAGCTTACGATGGATTTGAGGCTATGTATTCGTTCAACGCGACGGCTATAGGGAAAGATACAATCTTCATGCAGGGGCTACCGGGATTGAATTATTTGATGGGAGAAGTGGATGGATCAAATCCAGCGAGTGACCCGAGAGTGCCAGGCAAGCAGCAGTCTGTGATCTCGTTCACCAAATCGAAGACTCCGGGGATTAATGTGCCTTCTGGAGATGGATATCCTTCAAAGGTATTCTTTAATGGAGAAGAGTGCTCGTTGCCGGACATGATTCCGACGGGCGGTGCTTCGAGGATTGGGGGAGAAGGCAGTGTTACCATGGTTTTGATTTTACTTGCTACTGTTTTTGTTCTATTTGGGCAATAGGTCGAACGGCTTGGTTGCAATGCCTATTCTTTGGTTCTTTTGGTGCTGAAAGGCTGTCACAGAGCTCAGCAAGGGAGGAGTAAAGCAAACTGTAGCGAGTATGAATTCAACATTCTGTGGTAAATGGGCACATGGTGTTCTTATTCATTGATGTTGATCTGCTACTTCTTTGTCACAAACATTAATGGTTTTTGTCTTGAAGAAATTTGTAATGGCAATACAGTATTCATATTTCAGTTATTAGGGAATTTGTTATGCTATTTTTTGTTATGAACTCTCGACTGAGATCGAACTTCTTTTGTGTAACATGATCAAGATAGCCATAGAACTGACAACGCCCTTCAACGTCTATTTTATATTTTGAATTCTGGTTCTTTGAAAGGGTTTGACAATAGGATTAACATAAATAGAGTTCAGGTCGTGTTTGCCTTTAACTTAAAATTTTTTAGTTTAATTTGATTTAAATTAGGGGTTGTTTGATTTAAAGTAAAAAAGAATATAAAATATTTTAAATGCAGTATATATGAAAGTAGTGATCATTGGTTTGAAAGTAAGATTTATATTATTTGAAATTGATTTTCTTAGTTCAATTTTGATAATTTACCTGCTTTTAAATGTAATATGTATTTTCTATAATTATCGTCACTAAAAATAATCTAAATCGGATGTGCATCTCAAGGCATATTTCATTTGGAAACTTTCTTAATTAAATTTGTACCCATCCAAATTCAATGTCTCGATCAGACAAACCCGATGATTGGGATGTCAATTAGTGACACAACCAAAATATTTGATGCGAACATGACCCTAAAAATATGAGTATGAGTCAACCCGATAAAGAAACGAGTTGGGTTTGAGCCATATTTTTGGACATGTATATAATTAGTGTTAGGTTTGGGTCAACCTGATTTAACCCGTGCTTAACCCTCATCCTATTGCTAACACACTGCGCGCACAGCTCACGTGACACAAGCAAACAACTTGCCCTGCATCGCACCAAGCTCACTCGACAAACACCCCCCACACATAGTTCACTTGCATTGCTTTGCTAGTGCAAGCCTGCACACCACGCGTTCACCTAGCACCCGTGCGCTCGCCCCACACCCGCACGCTCGCCCACTTGGTTGCTCGCACCATCGCTTTTGCTTGGACCCACAAAGCCGCTCACACCCCCTCACCAATTCAGGTCGCAAACGTGCATCTCACACTTGCGCTCACTGATAAGTGTATTTACTGTTATGTTTTATGTATTAATTTGTTAGTGAAAATGTGTTTTTTTAATTGTGCTTGTGTAGGAAATTGACGAAATTTTTAAGTATGGTACAGTGTCGCAGTGTCGAACACAATATTATTGTGGCGCCATTATTCAAGCCATCGAAGACCCTAAATATGGATAAGGTGGCGCCCAGTCTCTATTTGACAATGCTGGAATATTGGAGGAGCCAATGCCGAAAGGCCATACTCTTTTTGCACAGCATCACAGCGTCAAATTCTTGTGCCGTCAAGTCAAGGGGAGTGCCACGTGAATGCCACAGCACTCAACCGTTAGCAACGTCGTGGCGCTATAGTTATAATCAATCAAGCCACAATCTGTTAGTGAAGCGACGCGTCAATATATTAAATAGTGTATCAATGTCAGCAAGCATCACAACAGAGTAAACCTTTTAGTGCAGCGGCGCTAGTTCATTTTATGAGTTTCGCGGCATAAGTGTCTTATGTGTCAGTGCCAAAATTCATTTTCTATGTTTTTCTATAAATAGTTCATTTGTACTATTAGTAAATGAGTTTTGTCACCTATTTAATTTCACTCTTGAAAATGCTTCTTTGATTTTCCCTCATGAGTGAAAACTAAGGGAATTCAAAGAAATACTAGATACATTTCATTAGATTACTTAGCTTCTGTTTGTGAAAAAAAATTTGTAAGTTCAAGGAATAGTATAGAGGATAACATTGAACCCATACAGTAATATCTTTTACTATGTACTTTTTTTTTTTGTGCAATTAATGAAATTGAATTTGATTCATTTTTTTTTATATGTAGCTAAATTCTCTAGTTTTGGATTGATAGTGTAAATGGAATATAGAGTACTAATGTACTATTTTCATCAATAATTTTATGATATTTTTAATATACCATGGTTCATTTAATGCACATAGTGGTCATATGTGTGTAGTTAATATCATATACAATGTGGAGCTTAGGAATAGGAAAGCAAATAAAACCATATATGTTGGATTGGTATGATACAATCATAGGCATGATGCTTATCATTAGGGTTGCAAGTGAACCAAGCGTTTGACGAGCTACTCGATGCTCGGTTTGATTAAAGCTCGTTTATGATCATTTAACTAACTAAACAAACAAACTTGAACAACATTTTAAATACTCGATCCTTAAATAAACAAGCTTGAACACTAATGTGTTCGGTTCATTTATGCATGCGAACAACACCATTTGAGGTTCGTGAACAAGCGCGACATTAAGCTCGATAAGAAGCTCGATAAAAGCTTGATTCGTGTTCGATTTTGAACTAGCGAATAAGCTCAAAAAAATTATTAATATTTGATTATAGAATTAATAAATATAAATAATATAAATATTTTATATTTATTATAATATAATGATATAATTATTGCTAAATAATAAATTTTAAAGAAAATAATATTGTTTTATATGTTATTAAGTATTTTTATTTAATTTAAGTGAATGATAGCAATTAGCAATGTGTTTGTTCATATATTTGTTCATGAACGTATTTGTTTTATAGCTAAAAAAAATCGTTAAATATGTTCGCGAGCATGCTCGTTGTAATCGTTTGTTAGGAAGCTCAATAAAGCTCGTTTGTTAAGTTAATGAATGTCTAAAAGTATAGCTCATTTATAGCTAGTTCATGTTTGTTGGTTTAAAGCTCGATAAGCACTAAACGAACGAACATGAATCCTCATTAATTTAAATGAACCAAACATAAACACAAATAATAAAGCTCGAACAAACATGAACCAAACTCAAACAATCTGATATTAAATGAACACAAACATGAACACTCACATACTCGACTCAGCTCGGTTTGTTTGCAGCCCTACTTATCATGTATCAAATTTATAAATATGAATTGTCATAAGGGATTTTTAACAGTACATGTTACAACTTAGTTTTTATAATTATATTTTCATATCATGTGTTTTTGATTATTCTAAAATATTATTGTATTGATTATTGTTTCTCCTAACATATACTGAAAATATTGTTTTTGTTGGTTATGTGTACTAATGTTTCAAGAAAATCATACTTCAAATAGTTGAAGACTTCAAGACAGATTAGACTAGGATTAATTGTATTTGAAGTTTACACTTTTTATACTATTCTTGAGTATGAGAGAGAGAGAGAGAGAGTGATTGCGATTGGATAATCGTGCACACACACACTCGGGGAGTGTAAAAATTTTTAATTTTTTAAAACTAATCATACTGTACGATTTTAGATCGTACAAGACACTTTGGTGTGAGCATTCCTCCAGAAGCAGTTAATCAAATTATGGATGAAAAAATTTCTAAGTACTGTTCGTACTGTATGAAGTTTTTCTTCATACATACAACACCCAGAGTAAAAAATTGATGCAAATATTTTCATCCATACAAATGAATAAATTTTTTGAACTGTTCGTCTGGGACGATCTTGGGTTCATATAGATAACGTCCATAAAACAAAATTGATGCGAACATTTTCATCCATAGGAACAGGTAAAATTTTAAACTGTTTGTTCAGGGTGATCTTGGGTTCTTAGAGACAACATCCATAGTACAAAATTGATGTGTACATTTTTGTTCATATGAAACATGGTTTGATTAATATAGTTCATATTGTATGATGTCAGTTCGTACAAATGACTTTCTGCGAATGAATTTGGTTCGTATAAGACCATATAAGCAAAATTTGAATTGCTCGTACATACAATCTTCAATCGTACTGCACGATCGTGGATGGTCGTAATTGAAATTTTCAGATTTCTAGACAGTTTTTGGAGTCTTTCATATAAATAGTCCTAAAAATTGAATAGAGATGAATCCTTTTTTATTGTTCTTTAGAGTAAAAGTGTGGAAGTGATTTGGAAGAGTGTTTGAGAGAGAGTTCTTACAAGTTGAGAGTGTGAAGAGTTCATAAGGTTACTTAAATGTGAGAATCTCTTTGTGTTTGTTCTAAATCTTTTTCTTACTTATTTGAAGATGCTCGAGGGAAGATATTTGAAGAAGATCTGGTTCTCTGTCGATACTTGGAGAGTGTGAATAGATGTCAGCTCTATGCCGACACCAAGAAAGTGTGAAAGGATGTCAGTTCCTTGTCGACACCTAGAGGGTGTAAAAGGATGACGATTCTTTGCCGACACTTGGAGAGTGTGAAAGGATGATGCTACTTTGCCGACACTTGGACGGTGTGAAAGAAGGATGGTACTCTGTCGCACTTGAGATTGGTGGAAGAGAGGGTAATTGTAAAGGCTTCTCTGCCTTGCTATGGGAGCAAAAGGAGAGCCACTTTGATAATAGTGCAATACCTGTAGAGGGAGTCTTCAAAGTGTGGACGTAGGTCTAGTTGGACCGAATTATTATAAATTTTTTGTGTTCTTTTTATTTTATCATAATTTTATTTTTTTGTACTTTATATTTGTGTGGTTGAAAAATTTTTGGTGGAATTTATTTTGTACAAAAAGTATAAAATGATTTTCTAAAATTTTTAAGAGGTTTTTAAATAACTAATTCCACCCCCCCCCCCTCTTGGTTAGCATTGGGATAATTATTATAGGTCTAACAACCTATAATGAATTTTCAGTGCATGGTTTACTTACTCTTCTAAAATTCATATAGGATGACAAACTATAAGAGTTTAGAGTGGTATTGAGGATGGAATATTTATGCTATAATTTGTTTCTTTATGCTTAACTGAGCAATCGGTGATGCATACACTCCAATAGCATTATAAAAGAGAACCATTAAAAAATATATTGTTTTTAAATTCCATCAATCCAAAAAAAAAATTATCAAAATAATATTTTCTATAATTATTTTTTATTTTAAACTAAGTGAATGAATCTCTACCAAAACTTATTTTTATTTAGAATGATAATTATTGTAGTTGAAGTAAACAATGCTAGTATTTGCATGTAAATGTTTTTCCTAGTGAGATCAATAATCTACTCTATCACTATATTACTTGATTCGACACATACTTGCTTATATTAAGTGTGATTTTTATATCAAAAAAAAACTTAAACATTATTTAGGAATTGATATAGATCTAAATTATTTTCATAATTATTTATGTTACTCCATAACCCCCATCACTCACACTCTCATAGTCGTGGGTCTACGAGTCGGGTCGGGTCAACCCGATAACCCGGTAGGTCAGGTCTTGGTCTGAGTTTTTGACTCATTTATAAAGTCGGGTCGAGTTTGGGTTAGCTGAATTGGACCCGGATCAATTCCGAGTTCAACCTAAACCTTACCCACATACCATTTTTGACACCCCCTACCCAATGACACTTGAATCGATTCAATTTATGCCCAAATTGACACAAATCAATGGCTTTAAGCATATTTAGAAGCTTTAAAATATTAATTAGGTGGCCATATTATATCTAAATATTGTCGAATCAAGCCGCTCGATGAGACGAATCCAACATGCATAAGATCACTTGATTTTTACATCATTTAGGTGCATAAATGCTAATGAAATAATATTTGATCAAGAGAATCAATATGGATCGTTTGATGGAGTACTCTAAATTTGTTATAGATTTTCTTCTTATTTATTAGGCATCTATTGGGTCTTTGTATAAAACTAAAAAGATAACTCTCCATCTCTATATTACCATTAATATACACTTTATATTATTCTTTCATCCAACCAAATGGCAATTTAATCAATCAGAGTTGATTTGAAGTTAATAATGCATATAAGAGATGTTATTTATCAATGTTTTAAAAATCAGATCAAACCAACACCAGACAAAACCACCGGTTCAACAGGCAAATCGCTAAACCAATCACGGTTCTCTAGAACAGACCATTTCAATTTTTGAATTACTAAAATAATTAAATAAATTATTTTAAAAATATCTAACTAAGCATTTCCCAAGATTCATCACTTTATATGGGGCATTACTCCATTTTAACTCAAAAGTCAATATAAAGTAAAAACATTATCAAGAGAAAGTTTTCTAAGTGATGTGGGTCAAAAAAAGTTAAAGTTCTTACTTCTTAAGACTTAAGTTTACAACCCACACTATCTATTTTAAAATAGATTTTTTAAATAATTTTTTTATGAAGTAAATAACACTTATTTTTAATTAATAAATTTAAATAACATATATTCTTAATTTATTATTTTATGTAGTATATGAATTAATTAATTATTTATTTATTTATAATAAATGATATAATCTAATCTAAATAATAATCTTGATTGATTTAAAATCCATTTTCTTGATTGATTTTATGCTTAATATTCTTCCTTCTTGAATAATAATTTATAAAAAAAAAATTAAAACTGTCTATACCGCTCCCGAGCCTGAATGTCAAAAGTTGAGACAAATTTAAAAAAAATTAAGTTAGCCCCCCTAAATATATTTTCTGACTCTACCACTGATTATGAGGCTTGATTTTCTCTTAAACATTGACCAACATAAGCAAAAAATCATAAACACTAGTAATAATTAATTTGTTTAAATTTATAAATTATTTATAAATTAGATAAATACTAATTTTGGTATATAAAAATTGTAAAAATAAAGTCATAATTCAAATTTCTGTGAGCTTTAAATTTATTTTCAACTTCTATAACATTAATTGTTTATAAAATATATGATACTAATAATTGAAATAATTTGATTTTAAAATTAACAAAGTGAAAGCAGCTCCAACGGCACTAATATGTACAGCAACTTTTCTCTTCTATCTATGTTGGTCCTTGGTGGCATGCGTTGGACAACTCTCTTGTAAAATCTTTATTAAGTTCCAACAACTTGATGTGAAAAGGGTCACCGTATCGTAGGTATGTTCCAATCTTTATAAAATTTAAAAAGACTCGTTACTAGGATTTGCTACATTTTTTTAAATTTTATAAATTGGTATGTTGGAATATTGCTCGGTTCACCGTTATGCTTTTGATTGGACTTCTTATCTATAGGCAGGCTTTAGTCGTTTTTATGTAAGCCATTAAGTCCCTACGATTTGTCTACCCATTGTTCAGATTTTTATTTAATATTTTTTTTTGTTGCTACAGTGAGGCGGAATATAATGTGGCCTCTTAGTTTTTAGAAAATATTATATATACTATTTAATTTTATATTATTTTTAAATAAGAATAATTTATAACAGCCTTTTAAAATTTGAAAAAAATTACTACAAAATAAAAAAAAAATCCTTGAATGTCTTTTCAAATTCCGCTTTTATATGAAATTAATTATTTTTTGTATATTAAAAATCCAAAAATTATAATAAATTTTATTATTATTTTTAATTTTAGAAATTTCTAGAAAGATTATTTATGTTCCCTCATGCAACTATAAAACAAACCCTGCCCCCCTCACCAACACCCCCCCCCCCCCCTCACTTTTTTTTTTTTTTAATTAAGATATGCAATAAGAATTAAACCAATAAAGAAGAAGACACAAAAAAAACTGTGATAGTTAATCTATCACAATCCTTCCTGATCAAGTCAGAAATGTTTGATGGAAGTTCTCCAAAAAAAAAAATCACCCAATAGGGCATAGTGAGCAAAAACATCCACCATACTATTGCCCTCTCTAGAAACAAAATGAAAATTTAAATTATTAAAAAACTTCAAGAAATGAAAAATCCATACTATGAACTATATTCATCTGATTATTTTTCAACACCGGCTTATGCAATAGATATTATGATTCATAGGAAGTTAAATATTTTGTGCATTCAGGAAACTAAATGGGTTGGTGAGAAGGCTAAGGAAATTGATAGTTTAGGATTTAAACTTTGGTATTCGGGTAGGAGTCGTACTAAAAATGGTGTAGGTGTTATTATAGATAAGAGTTTAAAGAATAATGTTATAAAAATTAACAGGATTGGAGATAGAATTATAGCTTTAAAGATTGTTGTTGATGATAAGATTGTTAATATTATAAGTGCTTATGCTCCTCAAGTAGGTTTGGATATGAGTTCTAAATTAAATTTTTGGAATGACTTAGAAGAATTAATACAAAAGATACCCCTTGAAGAAAGAGTTTTGATTGGAGGAGATTTAAATGGACATGTTGGTAGAGAGGTAGATGATTTTAAAAGCATTCATGGTGGCCATGGATTTGGAACGACGAATGAAGGTGGCAAGACCATATTGGATTTTTGTTTAGCTTATGATTTTTCAATTGTTAATACATTATTTAAGAAAATAAATGAGCATCTCATCACTTATAAAAATGGATATAGTACAACACAGATTGACTATTTTCTTATTAGAAAACTAAATTGTTTAGATTGCAAAGATTGTAAAGTTATTCCAAGTGAAAATTTATGTACCCAACATCGATTATTAGTTTTGGATTTTAAGATAAAGGGGCATAAAATAAAAAATAAAGTAAAACGATTTTCTAGGATTAGATGGGGGCATTTAAAGAATATTAACAAAAATATTTTTGGAAATAAGATCTTAGATCTTAAGATTTTGTCTGTGCATGAGGATGCTAATATTATGTGGGAAAAAGTGGCTAGTGATATTAAGAATATTGCAAAAGATATCCTTGGAGTATCAAAGGGAAAAGCTCCTAATAGTAAAAGTAGTTGGTGGTGGAATCCAAATGTGCAAGAAAAGATTAAAAATAAGAAGCTTTGTTATAAAAATTGGTTTAATTTTAAAAATTCTGATAATTGGGAAATTTATAAAGTGGCTAGTAAGGATGCTAAGAAAGCAATATGCGATGCAAAGACATTAGCTTTTAGTGATTTATATAATAGATTAGATACTAAAGAGGGAGAAAGATATATGTATAAGTTAGCCAAATAAAGAGATAGGAATAGTAAGGATTTAGTTCAAGTGAAGTGTATTAAAGATGAAGATCAAAAAATACTTTTCTTAGAAGATGATATTCAACAAAGATGGATGAGATATTTTGCTAAACTTTTTAATGAAGATTGTGAATATAAGATTGACTATAATGACCTTAGCACCCTAAATGAAAATAAAAATTTCTGTTTTTATCGGCGTATTAGTAAAACTGAAGTTAGAGAGGCTTTAAAGAAAATGAAGGGTGGAAAAGCTGTTGGACCTGAAGATATTCCAATAGAAGTGTGGAAATGCTTAGGAGATGAAGGAATTTCATGGCTTACTAAACTTTTTGATACTATTTTGAAGACTAAAAAGATGCCAGATGAGTGGAGAATGAGTGTGTTAATTCCTATTTTTAAGAATAAAGGTGATGTACAAGATTGTGCGAATTATAGAGGTATTAAGTTAATGTGTCATACTTTAAAACTTTGAGAGCGAGTTATGGAGCATAGGTTGTGGCGTGATACTAATGTTTCTCATAATCAATTTGGATTCATGCAGGTAGGTCGACTATGGAAGCCATTCATTTATTAAGAGGTTTGATGGAGAAATATAGAGAAAATAAGGAGGATCTACATATGATATTTATTGATTTAGAAAAAGCATATGATAAAGTTTCAAGAGAAGTGCTATGGAGAGTTCTTGAAAAGAAAGGAGTCAATAATGCTTATATTCAAATCATTAAAGATATGTATGCAGGAGCTATTACTTGTGTTCAAACACAAGGTGGTTTGACCAAGTATTTCCCTATTTCGGTTGGGTTACATCAAGGATCAGCCTTAAGCCCATATCTTTTTGCTTTAGTCATGGATGTTCTCACTAGACATTTGCAAGAGGATGTACCTTGGTGTATGCTTTTTGTTGATGATATTCTTCTTGTTGATAAGACTAGAAAGGGAGTTGAAGGTAAACTTGAATTATGGAGGTCAACCTTAGAGTCTAAAGGTTTTTGCTTGAGTAGATCTAAAATGGAATATATGGAGTGTAATTTTGGTAGTAATAGACCTAGTGAGGGGATTGTGACTTTGGGCGATCAAGTCATTAATAAGAGTACACGTTTTAGATATCTTGGATCTATTGTTCAGAGTGATGGTGAAATAGATGGGGATATTATCAGCAGAATTCAAGTTGGATGGTTGAAGTGGAGGAATGCATCAGGCTTGTTATGTGATAGAAATGTACCCCTCAAACTTAAGGGAAAGTTCTATAAGATGGTAGTGAGGCCTGCAATGCTTTATGGTGCCGAATGTTGGCCATTAAAAGAGAAGCATAATACTAAGTTAAGTGTGGCAGAGATGAGGATGCTCAGGTGGATGAGTGGCTTTACCCTTAGAGATAGGATACGAAATGAGCATATACGTGAAAAGGTTGGAGTAGCTCCAGTAGAAGATAAGATTAGAGAGAGTCGCCTTAGATGGTTTGGTCACATAAAACGGCGGCCTTCCGATGAGCCGGTTAGGAGGGTAGAGGTATTAGATTTGACTTATGTTAAGAAAGGTAGGGGTAGACCTAAAAAGACTTGGTTAGAAAATATTAAGAATGACCTTTCTTTATTAGATTTAAACGAGAATTTGACTTTTAATAGGACTCAATGGAGAAAATGGATTCATGTAGCCGACCCCACGTAGTGGGATAAAGGCTTGATGTTGTTGTTGTTGTTGTACCGGCTTATGCAATAGATTGACCACATTGATGTTATCCTCTTCAATAATGATGCCTTTCTTCTCTTGCATCCAATCTTTAATTACATATTTGAAGTTCAAAATAGCAATTAGCTCCAATAGTGATATATCCCAGTGCAATAACTTCCTTCCATACCCAAGCAAAATTCTGCCCTTGTGGTCTCTTAAAACTCATGCTATACTTGCTTCATTAGAATGCAACAATGAAGCATAAACATTCAATTTAATCCAATTTGTAGGAGGGGCAAACCAATTTTTAGACAACACAAAATGGTGATTAGTTTCCTAGTTCTTGCAAATTGGAAGAAATAATGGATACACAGAATTAGATAGAACATGAGCAGCAATAGTTATCGAACTAGGACAATCGGTTCCACGTGTAAAGAAATTCCTCACTTTCAAATTCTGATATACCGAAGATAAATACAATCTAACAGCTCCAGGATTAGTCACAACTAACTTTTCCAGCTTATTCAAACTGTGAGAAAGATTATTAAACTTTGGTATATGAATTCCCCATTTATTCAACGTATCAAAGATCTCAATAAGCTTTTTACAATGAACAACAATATGGTTACCATCTTCATCTTTTAAACATCCTCTCAGACAACAATAAGAATCCTATAATTTCCTATAATTTAGCCAGTATTGAGTTAGTATCAAGTTATTAGTCAATCTCCTTTAAAATAATGATTCCTTAAGAGTAACTTTTCACTTCTTAAGCCACTTTACATGTTTACCATCAGTAAACCGCTCAAATGATACCTTAAAAAGCCAAAGACATAATGGAACTTCAAGAATTACAAGCCAATAACTCAATCGTAGCTACCTCATCAAAATAAGAAATTGATATTTCACAAATAATATTCAGCAACTCTTCTAAAAATAGATTATGCATAACTGATATATTCCAATGATCACAAGTCAACACATGGAGTTATGGAATATATTAATGAAAATATATTGGAATTTGTTAAGTGATATTCCAACTTTGTTGATCAGGCAGTCAGTTAATAATGATGTCAAGCTAAATTTTGTGGAAAATAGAAAACATGTATGCTGACAGGGGAAAATATCTAATATTTTGATGGAGGTGATCAAACATTATATTGATCGCAGTTGTCTAGTGACACTTTAATGATGTCAACATAGTAGAGGCTTGACGGTCTCCAATCCTTCTTTGATGGAGCAGAGAAGAATGCTTTAAAATGCTATGTGGAAAAGATCGATGGGATTTACTAATGATGTTTGACCTATTAGAGATTATTTATCAGAGCTTTACTCGATGATAATAATCGGTATGGAAGAAGTTAAGAGAATCCACCAAGGATGCATGACCTATTCAAGATTATTTCTCAGAGCATTACTCGATGATGTTAACATTTATGAAAGAGGCTAAGAGAATTCACCAAGAATGTATAACCTATATGAGATTGTTTGTCAGAGTTTTGCTCGTTGACATTAACATGTATGAAAGAGATCAAATTAATTCCTCCTATAATCGATTATGCCTTAACTGGGAGGGAGAAAATGCCACGTGTATCCTGAATCAAAGGTGAATATTGGTCTATCTTTAGACCTATATAGCCTTTATGAGATTGAGATTAAGACCTTACCCAAGGAATAAAAGTCCAGTTGAAGATTATATAGAGCTTGAAATTTATTAGAAGCATCCTTGGATTTCTAAAATCTTTATAAAAAATAGTTTCCCAAGATATTATCTTGGATATTGAAAGATTTGGAGGAATTTGCTTGGTTATGGTTGCAGTCAAGGTTGCCCCCCAACCTATATCTAATTTCTATAAAATTGATATAGCAATTATTGATGTTAAAAAGTTAACATGAATGAACTTTTAAAATGGGAGCAAAAAATACCCCAAGTCAGGAATGACATGCATCTTGGAATATTTACGGTGATAAAGAGTGATATAGTTTAGTGTCATAACTTTGTATGAGGATCCATCAAACAAATATATAAAAGAGTATGGTTATTGTGTTTATAAGAGAAAATATTTTTTTGCGCAGAAACCCCTAAAAAGAAGAAAAATCATAAGGTCTAGCTCAATTTGAATAAAAATGCTAGTGCTTGCAATTGATTATAAATGAGGCCATTCCTGAGGAGGAAGATCTTGGCTCGAAGTAGCAATAAACACTATACAAACTGCATTACATGGTGGGAGCTGGAAGAATCAGTGTTGATATGTTTGTTTGGATGGAAAGACCATTATCGGCGAGCGATGTAGGTCAAAAAAACTATAATCAGTGGGGATTATGGTCGAAAGAATCATAGTCGACAGGCGATGGTGGTCAGAGGGACTATAACCAGTGGGAGATGGTGGTAGGAAAGACCTAGGAGTGGTTGAAGAATGGCTGGAAGTCCGTTAGTGATCGAAAAACGGGTGGAAATTCGACAGTGGTCGGGAAGAACTCTGGCGGGGGTTGATTAATGGTTGGAAGTATGTTGGTGATCGACAAACAAGAAAAAGTCTAGCGGCGGTCAGGCAGAATTTCTGCTATGGTCGATGAATGAGCACAAGTCTGGTGGTGATCTTGGAGAACTCTGACAGTGGTCGATGAGTGGGTGGAATTCTGGCGGTGGTCGACAAACATATGGAAGTTCGACGATGGTGGAGAAGAACTCTGACGGTGATTGAAAATAGGGCAGAAGTCCGACAGTGGTCGACCAACATGCAGAAGTTCAACAGTGGTTGACGAACATGTGGAAGTCAGATGGTGGTCGGGAAGAACTTAGGTGGTGGTCGATGACGATGAAACTCTCAAATTCTTCCCTTCTCTTCATCCTTTCATCCTCTTTTTCCTCCATCTCTCATAAGAAGAATGGGGGCTATTTATAAATTTTTTAGACTGGCATGACTTAAATTTGGGGAGGATCAATGTCAAGATATGTTTGGTTTGAATGGACGGCTGATATTGATCCCTTTGATTATTGATTGTTTATTGATCATTTGAATGTCTTAATGATATCTGAATTCGATGATCTTGGGCTTGTTAGATTCGTCTGGTCGAGCCGCTTGATTTGACTATAAGCATGTCATGTTTGGAATTTCTTTGGTAGTCCAAATTATGCTTTGAAACCTCCAAATATGTTTTGTACAATTGATTTGGGCTCATTTGGGCTTGAATTTCACTAATTTTGGTGTCATTGGTATTGTCTTTTTTAGACATTTCATTTGACTATAATTTATTGAAATCGGAGTTTGGATAGTATCAGATCTAATTTCGAAAGCTTTCAACTTGATTTTTCTTTGAGATTTGTGCCTGATCTTTTTTTTAAGTGCAAATATGCATTTAAAAACGAGAACAAAGATTAATTACAATTGATAAAAAGGTAACATTCCTCCTTGATTAAATCTAACAATGAGGACGGAATGCTACCAAAAGAGAAACCATCAAAAGTAAAACTACCATCCAAAGCCATAGTAGCACAAAACTCAGCTACTCGATTACATTCCCTATTAACATGATGAAAAATGATCTTATTGAAATCATTAAGAAAGAAAATCTCCTTGATCGGCCAATTCTCCAACTGCCAATCCACCTTCTTCAAAGAATATTGAATATATGTAATCACATTGATATTATCACTTTCAATGATAATATCATTGCTCTCAAGCATCCAATTTTGGATGAATTCCCTTATTGCAATAATTGCCTCCAATTCAAGTTGAGCAACATCCCAATGTACTGTGTTCTTTCCAAAAGCAATAAGAAGTCTACCTTTGCAATCTCTAAAATAATACCGGCCTAATTAGAGGATAACAATGACGCATCCACATTAATCTTGATCCAATCTAGCGGTGGAGGGTTCCAAGGTAAATGAGACTCCTGAGGGAGATTAACACCCCAGCTATCTAGATATGGATTAAACTTCAATGTGGCTAGAGAAATAGCATTTACTGCCACCAAAGAACTAGACATAGCAGTTTCCCCATGCTTTACCAAATTCCGGTTCTTCCAGGACAGAAAAACTGCTGCACAATATATTCTCACCATACCAGTGCTCCGGGCCGACCTCTTCCTTAGTTCCTCTAAACAATCATCAAGAGAATGAAATAACGGAATAGCAAATCCCCATTCTCTTATTGTAGAAATAACCTCAATCAGAAATTTGCAATGGACCACAATGTGCTCATAATTCTCGATCTCTTGACATCCTCTAGCACAGGAGTCATCAGCAGCAATCCTTCTAAATTTGAGGAAATGATTAGTAGGAATAGCAAACTTGCTTAGTCACCACCAAAACAATTCCACTTTGCTGTTGAGCTTAAGACTCTTCAACCAAATACCAAATCCACCATCATCTTATTGTAGATTCGTGCCTGGTCAAAATAAAATTTTTATGAAATATCAGTAGGAATTTGAGATTCATGTAATATTGATTATCTATACATTGTAATAGTTTGAAAAATATAATTTGAGGGTTTTAAGTCTTATATTCATAATATCAGATATTTTTTTAAAATTTTGAATTGACTCAAACATCAGGCATATTTAAGTTTGTTCAGTTTTAATTTATGTTACAATAATATGGACGCCATAAAACTAATACAACAATTAGGGCCACTTGCAATGCAAATTATCTATAAAATAATGCATGCGAAAAGAGTAAATTAAAACCACGGACTTGTAATTTATTCAATATAAACTATAAAGTCTATAATAACTAATTTGGCCCTAATTGTTGGTATTAATTAGCATAATTGATGTAAATTTCAAACGCGTAATCAAATTATGGAAATTAAATTTTACAAATTTACACTTTTTTTAGCAATAATTTAAAATTCAGATTGGCCGATCTGACCATTTTAATTGTGAATGAATTAATATTTTGATTGGCATTTGTAGTTGAATTAGTGAATTAAGATCTATTTGTCATGGCTATAATATTTTATAAAGTTGATTGAGAAGTTGCAATAGAGAAAATAATTTCTCTATTGTGGCCATAGAAAGTAGTTTTCTATCAAAAAATTTTAGAAAAATATTGAGAAAATAGTGGCCAAATAAAAATTATGGTTGTTGGTGGTTAACATTTTTTATAGAACATTTGCTTTTTAACTTTTTTTTTTTATTTTTGAGAAAATGCAACCAACTGCATTGAATATATTAAAAAGGAAATACAAAAAAAAAAAAAAAACTAATAACATTAGATTCCTCGTTTAACAAAGAGATAAAAGAAGAAAGAACTTTATTCATACTAATGTCTTCCCAAATAAAAGAACTAAAAAGAGCATAGTTAGCACATAGATCCACTAATTTATTGCAATTCCTATATATGCAATTCAAAATAGCATTATTAAAATCTTTAAAAAAAGATAGATCTTCCACTTTCAGTTGTCCTTCAGAAAAAACACCTTGAATAAACTTGATGATATTAGCATTGTCACCCTCAATGATGATTTCCTTATATTTTAACATCCAATCTTTAATAACTTCTTTAAGCAATTGAATAGCCAAAAGTTTCAACCGAGATACATCCCAATAGACATAAGTATTTCCAAAAGCCAATAGAAATCTGTCTTTGAAATCACGAAATACCCCGCCAATCTTAGCTTTATAAGATTGAAGTAATGATGCATCAACATTAACTTTGATCCAATCGAGTAGGAGGGGGATGCTAATGATTATCCAACATCTTATAAAGCTGATAAGCATTCCATTTACCTTTTTTTTTTTTTTTTTTTTTGAGAAAATGCAAAGTTGCATTAAAATTAAAAGAAAAAACAACCTAATACAAACTAGGAAATAAGAAACTAAAAGATCCTTGATGAAAAGGATCCTTATTGAAAGCAAATTTTTTATCATTAAACCTATTAATTTGAAATAAAACCCACTGTTTCCTATTTTGAAACCGTTGAGAAGCAAGGGATACTAATAATTTGAAACAACCCGAAGGTTGATTAGTATCCCAGAGTTCCTATCCAGTTAAAGAATAGAATCCAGTAACAATCCCATAAACAAATATATTAGGTTTAAAAAACAAAAATGCCAAAAGAAAAAAATAGCTATAAAAGAAAATCAAAAGAAAATTACAAAAAAGATAAGACATTCTCAAAATACCTATAAAAACCAATGATAGGTATTTTAGAAGTCTTTTCCAAATACCAATTCTGTAATAACTAGCAAAATAAATGGAAAATTCTTTGATTAGAATTTCCGTCTACATGTCTCTAACGGCTTTGTAAATTGAGATGAGAAAATCGGGTATCATATTACTGAAAGGTTTTGGGAAGAACTCTTAAAATCGTTCTTCACTTTGTGATCAGCAATCCTCCACCTATTTTGATCTTTCACTGGTCCTAAGCAATGAACAACAAACTATCATCTTTTCAAGAATGAGCTTATTCCTTGCTTTCCAAGAAAAGTAAATAACATATCAATACAAATTATCCAACCAAAAGTTTTGTAAGGATCCAATTATAGCACTCTTTCAACGAATGGAAAGTTGGAATACCAAATCCCCACTTGTTAAGATGCTGAATTATATCGACCAGTTTTTTACATTTTGTAACCACATTCTCAATATCCTTTATCTCATTGCAGTTTCTAGGACATCCATTATTTCTTTGCAATCTTCTATACCATAAGAAATGATTTGTAGGAATGACTTTATTGAAGATTCTCCAACAAAAGCCTTCACCCCGAGGATTGAGCTTTGCTTTCTTAATCCAATTCCAATATTGAACCTATTGGATGTTTTGAAATGAAGCTTCAAATACTAAAGCCGAATTGATTTTCCAGAATTTTTTGAGATTAATTCCACTTTATCTTCTACCAATTTAGAAGAAACAGGAATTTGGCAAATAAGGTTCAAAAGATCAGAACCAAAAACCTTACTAAGTTCATATGTGTTCCAAGAACCACTTGATATGAATCTATCAACTGTAAGTTCATTGGACACTTGGGGAAGTACATACATTGGCCATTTGTTTAGAATCTTACCCATGATCCAAATATCCTTGAAAACATCAATCAACTCACCATTAGCAAAGCGCCATCTAACAATAGGCTTAAGAAATATTCCCCCGCCATAAATGATTTTCCAAGCTATAGAACCAGCCTTCTTTAAGGATTCATCTCCATATAAATCATCATATTTTAGAAACAATACCTTATGCAACAATGATTCTTCATCTTGAATATATCTCCAAGCAAGTTTAGCTCTAAGTGGCCCGACTTTATCAGAACAAGAATGAAGAGCTCTACAAGCCCATTTCAAAGGCAAACACATAACATTTCAATTCACATAATGAAGACCAGAATTCCCATTCATCTTGTTCCAAATAAAACTTCCACAAAGTTTGTCAATCTCATCTAGGATGCCTTTTGGGAACAATGTATGAGTGTAATGAAAAATAGTATAAGAAAACAACAATGTCTTTACAAGATTAATTTTTCCCACAAAGGAAATAAATTACCTCCCCAAATATTGATCCTTTTTAAAGCATTATCGACAATAAATTGAAAATTCACTCCAACTAACCTCCTTAATGTTATCTTGACCCCAACATAATGAAAATTTTTAACTGCTTTGAACTCTATAATGCGAAAAATTGCTTCTTCTTTTTTTCCTTCTTCTTACCAAATTTCCAAATAGAATGCAAGACTTATTCATACTGACTTTTTATCTAGTCCATCCACAGAAATCATCAACTAAACCTTTGATCTTCTTTACAACATTCAATTTGGCTTTTGAGAAAATGATGATGTCATCAACATAAAGCAAATGGGAAATTTTGGGGCAACTTGAACTCACCCGCACACCATAAGTATCTCCTTTTTATTTAAATGCATTGGAAAAATGCTGAGCACAAAGAATAAACAAAAAAGGTGATAAGGGACAACCTTGACAAAATTTGCTTCTAACATCAATCCAGCTTGATGAATTCCCATTAATTAACAAGGAGAATTTCGGATCTTTAACGCACTCTAAAATCATCTTAGAAAAAATAGAAGGAAATCCAAAATACTTCAATGCTTTCTCCAATGTAGGCCATCCCATAGAGACATAGGCTTGCTCCAAGTCTAATTTAAAACAAAATGTTTTGAAGACTTTGAGTATCTGAATTTATGAAATATTTCATGAACCACCAAAATATGATCTGATATAGATCTACCTTTCAAAAATGCCACTTTTTCTTCTGAGATCAATTTAGGAATGATAGAAGATAACCTATTCAAAATGACCTTAGCAGCAACCTTATAAACAACATTACATAAATTGATGGGTCTAAAATTAGAAGGAGATATTGGATTAGCTACCTTAGGAAGAAGAACAATTAAGGTTTTTTTTTTCCACTTGGAATTCAACTTGCCGGAATGAAAAAAACTGATTTAGAGCATTCCAAAAGTCTTCTTTGATAATGGCCCAATAAAATTTATGAAAGGAATAAGTAACTCCATCATACCCTGGAGAAATATTATTGCTTGTTTGTTTGATTCTTGTTTCCACTTCTTCAATAAATAATTCTTTGTTTAACAAACTGATATCAAATTCATCCAGGCATTTCCATGGATCAGGTGAGCCTTCCAAATTGCACTTTTTATCATTCCATTTCTCCTCAAAGAATCGAATTAGGACATCTTCAATCTGATGTTGAACTTCCACCACTAATCCATTAGCATCTTTGATTTTAAAAATAAAATTCGAATTCCTTCTTGCACTAGCAAAATTTTGAAAGATTTTTAAGTTGCAATCACCCTCAGTCACCCATTTAACCTTTGCATGTTATCTCCACCAAGTATTTAGCTGGGCGAAATTAGAATTAAATTCACCCACCGTAACTTTAAGTATCCAACTTTCTTCAATCGAGAGACCTCCCTCAATGGCATCTCTTTCCTGATGCTTCGATATCTCCTCCAGTAAATAATCTTTTGTCTGGACTAATAACTTGTGTTTAGCTTTTCTCCAATAAAACAAAGCCTTCAACGATCTTTTTATTTTATAATTCAGGATTTGGGCATAGTCACCCACATATTTCTTCAACCAAATATTCCTTACCACAGTAGTTGATGTTGGATTAGAGGCCCAAACATCTTCAAATTTAATATTCTTTTTAAAATTTGTATTGAAATATAGAAGGTTTAAAATAATTGGGCAGTGATCCGATGAAACTCTAGCCAAGTGCCTAACCACCAATCAATGGGAAGAGATTAAAGACCTTGAGTTTAAGAAACATCTGTCCAATCTCTTAAGAATTCTTTCTACTCCTGTTTTATTGTTCCACGAGGTTAATTTTGGCCCAATACAATCCACTTCATATAAACCATTACTTGTCAAAAAAAATTTCATCTCCTTGGAACCTTTGGAAAAAATAAATCTTTTTCCACCCCTCTTGTCTTCCTTATCAAGAACACAATTAAAATCTCTCCCAATCACCATAGGCACTTCCTTGGAAGAGTAATGTTGTAACTTCTCCCAATGACTTCTCCTTTTATACACATCCTTGCTTCCATAAATATAAGTAATTCTCCATCTTCCTTTATTGAGAACATATTACTCACCAATGATAAATTGATGAGAAGAGTCCAAAACCTTAAAGGATGCCATGCTAGATTTTCATACCACAAGAATTCCACTAAATAGCCCTTATGAAGGAACTTGGAAAAACTCTCAATCTGCACCAATTAAAAAATCTACCTCCCTTCTATCAAATAAATAAATCTTAGTTTCCACCATTCCCAGAAAAAACTCCATTTCCCTTCACAATCTCCTTTAGGTATAGAGAAGCCTTCCTTTTCCTAGCTTCTCTATAGTTCCAAAAACCAATAGATGACATTATTTTGAAAGAGGGGATGAATTCCCCACTTTATCTTTATGGTCTCCATCCATTCTCCTACTCCTAAGAGCCATTTTGATAGGACCTAATATTTTAAGTAGTTTAGAACCTTTCTCTTTAGATCCACCTTCTTTTAAACCCACAACCTCATTCAAAGCATCTATTTCCACTTCCAGATTACCCTTATCCAATAAACTATTGTCAGTAATACCCTTTCGAGAAACAACTTTCTCATAAAAAGTAACCTCTCATTCTTCAACCTCATCCTCTAATAATTTGAATTTATTATCATCAATGGAAATAAAAGGAGAGTAAGAACCCATACCCATATCAATTTTCTTATATGTCACCTGTATAGAGGGGACATGAATAACATCATTAACTTGTTCTCCTACCTGCACATAAAGAGGATCAACAATTTCTTCCATAATATCTTTATCACATTCTTCAATATTACTAACTTTGATAGCATTCTGATAAACTCTGAGATTCTTCAAAGGAACAAGAACTTTTCTAGCTTCATTATTCAATTGACATTGCCCATTATTACTGGAACCTTGGCTTTTAAATTTCTTCTTCCCAAAGATTGCATATATCCAAGGCCCATATCCAACACTGTTTGAGTCAATCACCTTAGCTGAAATCTCAAATTGAGTTGGATTACCATTTGAGATAGATGCCTCTTTGGGTTTAGACAGTTGATTAGCCTCTAACCTCCAACATTCTTTCCAAACATTGATTTTTAATATGACCTATCTTGCCACAATTGAAACAAAAGTTTGTAATCTTTTCATATTCAATTTTTTGAAAAAATTTCCTAGAACTTCATTCTACCCAAACACCCAAAGGAAGCTTGCTATCTAATTTGATACGAATGCAAATTCTACCAAATTCCCTTCTACTCCATTGGAACATTTTTCCATCAATCATATACGGCTTACAAACCATGGAAGCAATCCTACATATGTTAATTTCTTCCCAGCATTGTAGTGGTAAATTTGGCATTCTAATCCATACTGGAGCCTAAAGACCCTTCAAAGATAAAGGAGAAAATTATGGAGACCATCTATCCAACTCATCTATCCAACCTAATTATATTTCCCCTCACATACCAAGGACCATTAGAGAATACTAATTCCAAAGTTTTCGGTTCATCAAAAGCATAAAGAACCCAACCCAAACCAAGCATTGTTAGATGAAATTTGCAAAAGTAAGACCATTGTCTCCTTAACTCCATGCTAACCACATGAAATAGTATATTTTACCCAAAGACTTTATTCACCAAAGAATTCCATAGCTTGTTCGAATTTTCTAATTCATTTGATAAGTGTAGTTTTACCACTGAATCATCCAAGCAAAATCCTTACCAAAATCCAGATTTGTAACATTGATATTATTTTTTTTGTCCAAGCATTTTGCAGTACATTTCTAGAAGGTATTTTAGGAATAATTGGATGAATTTCAATATTGCATCCAGTCAAATCTCCTTCTTCACATAATTAAACTTTATTAAGATCTACAATGTGATCTCCTTCCAAAATATCAATAGCCACAACATTACAAACCTCCAATATTATATCTGGATCCACTTAAATAGGCATGACAGATTCATCAACAACTTTTTGGATATCTCCAAGAACATTCGAATCCAATTTAATTTTTATTGAAACCAACTTTGAAGAAGATGATGAAGTACCATCATCAGCAGATTTAAACTGGCCTCTAGGATCCGGAGGAGATCCCAATTTGTGTAAAATGTTAACCATTTTCTCAGCAACTACATTCTTTCCTTTACATATAATTTCAATAGGTTTTTTCTGATTAAGCAATCCTCCTTCATTAATAATCAGAGGCTTACCCGAAATGAATTTTAACTTTCTGTCTTTTGGGTTCCCTGTAAAATCCATCGCCAAAAGCTGGCATAGATGAAGCCAAACTTGAACTAGATGAGAATAGAGATGTCGAATTAGCATGCCGACCTACGTAAGGACCGCCAACCATCGTCAGAGGCTGGTGACCCTCCGTCGCCATCAATGAAGCCGAAGAAGCGTGAATGAAATTTTTGAAAAATAATTGTTTTTTCTCTCTAGAAAATCTTGGACCTTCTCTCTCTAAAATTTTTTTTTTTATTATATGATGCAATTGCTTTTTAACATTTTGTATTTGTTAAAAACTTAAGGAAACATAAACTTCTTTTTTTCATTATTTTCGATGGGTGGGTACCTTAGTAATCCCCGGCTAATTCCCTAGATTCGTTTTCTTTCAATGTTATTTAGACTCACTAAAATTCTAAACTTTAAAGTTATGAGTATAAAACTTTCACACCCTCACGAGCCTCACCTATCTAGGCGAAAACAAAAGCGGCACACAAACGCCAAAAAACTAAGAAAAGCAAGTAATCCTAAAGGCAATCAATTCATCACATCAAATATAAATTAATTAATCAATAAATGTCCATAGGCAAAGTTGTCTTGTTTATTACAAACCAGGGTCTTGCAGAAAGTAAAGTGGTCGGGCACCACTGACAATAACCCGGATTCTTAGCCTAATAGTGACGCAAGTTATTTTGAGTGGGATACCCTCAATCTTCAAGTTTTCAGTCTTGTTCTTCTTCAGGCTCCTTTTTCTTCAAGCTCCTTGGATTCTTCGTAGTATGCTACCCAAATGAATAAGAGGGCACTTTCTTTAAGGGGAAGGCCACTCTTTCCTCTTTGGGTATGGAAGAAGTATGGTCCAAATTTGGATCTCTAAATAGAAAAGGAATACTCCCCTAAGGGGCATCCTTTTCTCTTCGGAGTCCAAGCTTTGGACCTATGTATCCCAACTCAAAATTAACTTTCACAGCACTTAATAATTACACAAATTACATTTATATGAAAATAAAATCTAGACTCACCTGCAGGGTTATCCTAAGCAGTTAATAAATAAAAAATAGTTATTCCCAAGCAGTTATATATGAGCAGAAAATAAAGTGAACACACTGGCCACGCTCTTTTTTATTTGGGGGCTTTAGCAGCTGAAGCACATGTGCAAGCATTTGTAACAATTGAATTTTTTTTATTGATTTAGCCCCCTTTTGTTGCCCTGCATGAGCGTGGCCACCTGCAGAAAATTATGTGAACATCTAGATCGTACCTAACCGAAGGGTAATCTAGTCGCCAAACACATCAATCCATCCACAAAGTGCAGAAAGTAAGTAGACACAACAAAGCAATTTTATCCACAACATGTAGTGAAAACTATAAAAAATCTGGCACATAACAGTAAAGTAAACACCGGCCTAACCTAAATCTAGAGTTGGTATTCCAAGCACATCATCTAAAGTGTGTGTAGAAGTTCGTGTGGTAGGGATAGATCCTAAGCTGGGTGATTAGTCAAAGTTATCTAAAAAAAGTTATAAGATTGTTGAGGCTTAAGAGGGGATTTATGTTAGAATTTAAATATTAATATATTAAAAATTTTATTTGAAAGTATTTGATTGTTGATTTCAATGGTCTAATTAATTTAAGTTTGCCATTAATCAGTTCATGGCGTTCTGCCACCCGGCTCGAGGAACAAAGCCTCTATAGGACAAGTAGCCCCGCAGCCCGGAGTAGTCTAGCCGATAAACCAGATTAATGTGGTTTGAATTAGAGATTTTTAAAGGTCAAGTAATTAATTATTAATCTATTTTAAGATTTAACACCTCTTAAAATCCATTCATGGCGTTGTGCCACCAGGCTCGAGGAACCAGTCTCCTTAGGACACGTAGCCCCGCAGCCCGAAGTAGTCCAGCCAATAAACTTCATCTTTAGGATGGTTGTTATATTTTAAGATGTTTTTTGATTGTTTTAAACATTAACTAAACATTTTCTGGAGTTTTAGAATTAAAAGCCAAATTTTGGAATTTTTGGATTATTTTAATCATTTAATTAAGGGTTGAAAATTGACTTTTATATTAAAGAAGTTTTATGGAAAATTAGTATTTTATTAAAATACTAGACCTTACTACGATCAGTTAGACAGTAAGTACGCTAAAATCAGATTTTTCTACATTTTATTATGAAGGTTTGAAGTTTTAGTCAAATTTTTGACTTAAGGTTGACCGATTTGTTGACTTTTTAATTTTGGCATATTTCTGGACTCTTAGTATTTTTAATAAAAACTAGATATTACTATGAGTTGAATACAAGTGAGTTTGGTCAATTTGGATTTTTCTTGATTTAGTTATGAATTATTGAAGTTTTGAGTATTTTAATGAATTTTTGAAATTGTTTAATTAAAGGCCTTTTATGGTTTTGCTCTAAATGAGTTCCCAACTTCTTGAAAATATCTCCAAAGGTCGGGAATGAGCTAAGGAGGGATTTCCAAGTGTTTGGGAAATTTTTGGGATTTTTAATTATTAATAATTAATTAAAATAATTAAATATTGATTTTCAATTAAAATTAGATTAAGCACATAATTGCTGTTAAAATGAGTTGGTTTTAATTTTCGTTGATTAAGGATTTAATTTTGGTCAGTTAGAGGTATTATACATAATTTTTGGATTTAAAATGGATTTATTACATTTTTTGAAGGTTTAAAGGCTTAATTAAGGTTGAATCTTAGGAAAATTAGTTAGGGGACCTAATAACTTCAGAAATCAGTAAAAAGTTCTCTAAGGACTGAGGGTGTCACTAAGTTTAAATGGTTCAAGTTTCAAATCAAAAAGAGGTGTATCCTAAGTATTGGAAATTTTCTAAGTTCTCTACACAAACCCTTAATTATTGTCCTTAATGACACTAAGTTTAATAGGCTCAAATCAATGTGTTGGCTAACCCTTAAACAAAGCATAAATAAGCACATATGATAGCACAATCAAGTCCTTAAAATTAGGAAGACCTAGGCTAGGTGGTGTGTGCACAACCTAAGCATACAAAGATTAGTTTTAAATTAGCATAACTAAATTGTGATTAATGAATAATTAGAATATAATTATCCATTAATCACCTTCCCCCATATGTTCCATTCACACATTCAACTTATGTTCAAGATTCCAAGAGGATCTCACAAGTTTTATTTTTTTTTATAAATTAGACACACACACACACACACACACACACACACATATATATATATATATATATATATATATATATATATATATATATATACTACAAGGAGCTTAAAGTATAAATGTATATATATACCTATATACATATATATGTAGATACATATATTTAAATATATAATAGTTAAAAAAATACCATTGAATCAATTCCCAAACATGTGAAAGATCTTCTGACCTTCCTCCCCTCTTTAATGATAAAAAAAAAATTCATTTTTTTAGACATAAGATTAATCAATATAATATCTAACTTAATATTAGTTAAACATTAAAATATTTGAGTAACCCAAATTTCAATATACTATTTATATTTTTGTGAATTAACATGAATTTGATTAAAATTTTTAAAGTCTTGAAATAACTAAATGAGTTTGAAATAACTTAAAATTGCTTAATATTTGAAATAATGTCCAAATTAGATTTAAACATGGGTTGACTATTTTCTGAAAGTTATAAAATTTTTTATTATCTTAAATAAAGTAACTTAATATAAATCCTTGACATATATATATATATATATATATATATATAATATATATATATATATATATATATATATATATATATATATATATATATGTACATGTATAAAAAGAAATTTAATAACTATCAAAATATAACTCCAATGCATATATAAAAATTTTTGGAAGTCAGCCCTATACTCAAGAGTATTCATGCCAAATTTCAGATAAAAATATCTTATGTATATTTAATTAAAAAAGAAATATGACTTTACGTATTTCTTAAATTATTAATAAAATAATAATCAAAACAGTCTCATTTTATTTTTAAAATAAACTAGATAAAATTTTGAACATATTGATATATTATACTCATTTTTTGGTTTTATATTTTATTTAATATCATTTTTTGAAGTTCTGTTAATAAAAAAATGAATTTAAAATATTTTATTGATCAAACGGCGGCGCGGCGGGACAGATAGTGCGCTCGGATTCGCAGGGTCGAAATCGCGTGACGACGGGGACACGCGTCGGCCGTAGACCACTTCACGCGGTTTCACTTAACCACTTCAGCGGTCGACGGAGACCGTTGGATCAGCCGCCGGTCTGATCTAGCGGCTAAGATCGCATCCCGCCGTTTGATCTCAGCGGAAGAAAATCAGACGGCAGAGCTTTGATCCCGCAATCCTGAGTGGACGGCCTTGATTTCGTCAGACGATCGGTCAAACGCTAAATTGAAAACACGGGCGAACCAAGACGCAGAGCGGCCAAATCTGGACCGTTAATCGTGTGATCAACGGTCCAGAAAATGTACATCCGCAGCAAACTATGGATGACGCCCTAGAATCCATTTTTTGGTTCGTTCTTTCAATCGAATGGACGAAACCACTTGAAATTTTAAACTCAACGAGAGGATATGAACAGAAACGGTGGGGAAGCATTCGTTTGATCTAAAACACCCTTTATGCAAAGCTAATTAAATCCATCTAGTGTGAGCTAGATCTAAGGGTTTTGAGGGATTATACCGTTGGATCTTCAAAGTCTCTGGATGGATGAGCTTGTAGACTGTCCAAGTGAAGATCCCTAGCACAAAACCGAGCTCGAAAATGTCTGGATTGATCGCTATAGGGCTGGGACTGACTAAGTGGTGGACTCGCCGAAGAACTCGCCGCCGGTGACGTGCAACCACTTGGATTTTGTTATTAGAAGGGAGAGGAGACCCTGGAGAGCTGAAACGAACAAAGAGTTCGATCTGGGAGGCTGGAATAAGTGAGAGAATGTTGGGACTCGAATCATGGGTCTTAGGGCATTATTTTCCTATTCAAATGTCCCCAGGCCAAACGGATGGCTGGGATTAACGCACCAGCTCTCCAGATAATGTCACGTGTCCCTGGAACAGTTAGAAGGCTGCCTCAAAGGCTGGACAAGCCTTGCCTCCATTGGGTGGACTTGGGACAAGTGGGGGGGGGGGGACCACTGCCGTTTAAGGCTAAACCAGGCCCTGAGCCTGGTTAGAAGAGCTCCAAGTGAGCTTTTGGCCATTAATGGGTCAGCCTAAGGCAGCCTAAATTAAGGGAAAGTGGCTAAGAGCTTATTAAGACCTTTTGGAAAGGTTTAAGACCTTGGTTTGACTGTGTTGACCAGTCAACGGGTCAAGGGAGGCTGAGGTGGCATGGAGAGAGTAGGAGCAGCCAATGGGAGAGCTCCCAAGCCTAAAGTGAACAGGTTTGAGATCAAAAGGGAGGGTTTGACCATTTCAAAGAGGGATTTAAGGTTTTGTTGACTTGGTTTGACCAGTCAACCAGGTCAAAATTGATGATGTGGCATTTGAGGAGGTAAAGGGTCATTTGGAATGATTTAATCAAGGGTTAAAAGTCAAAGTCAAGGCTTAGAAGAAATGGGAGCAAATGCCATCAAACTTTGACCTAGGATTGAGGGTTGACTTGGTCAACCCAAGTTGGGTTGAACTCAAAATAGGTTTAGAAATGTTCAAGGCATTGAATAGAATGATTTCAAGGGTTTGAAGATATTGACATAGTTAAATGGGTTGAAATGGTTCATTTGAAATCTTAAGGGTTCATTGGGTCAAACCATGTTGACTGGATCAACCAGGTTGACCCAATGGGTGAGTCTGGGCTGGAAAATTTTGAAAAGATATTTGGAGACCATTGAAGGTGGTCCCCTGGTATGGGGAGGTCAATTTGATAAAATTCCCTATTTGAACCCTTAAGGTCCTATTTGGTCAACCTGGGTTGACTTGGTCAACCAGGTTGACCCAGGGTCTAGGTTTGGGCTCAACAGATTTGAAATGAAATTTCAAGACCAATGGAAGTGGTTTCATGGCCTAGAGAGGTCATTTGGGTCAAAACACTTATTTGGACCCTTAAAGGGCCATTTAGGTCAACTATGTTGACTTGGTCAACCAGGTTGACCCAAGGCCTAGAAATGGGCCCAACAGGTTTGGTTTGAAATTTGAAACTTTCTAGAAGTGGTTGTACTCAATTTGGAGGTCATTTGGTTTGAAATCTTATTTGAGCCCCCCCCCCCCCCATAGGGGTATTTTGGTCCTTTTTGGGCTCATGCTCACTGGAGGCTGATATGAGTCCAAAAAAATGCAGTTTATAAGTCAACATATCAGGATTAATGGTTTGGAATTGATTAGAGGCTTTGGTGAAGGCTCTAAGGTCAGAATCTTCAAGGAGGCAGGTCTAGTGGCATAGGCTGTAAATATTTGAAGGTTTTGCTGCCTTTGGATTTTGATTTAGATTCTGGGGTAAGAGACCTCAAAATGGGCCCAAATTTGAAGGGTATCCTCCAGAGACATGTATTATCACTTTTAAAGTGATAGACTCTGAATCCGAGATCATTTGACTGGGTTTCAAAGTATTTGAAAATCAATGAAAAAGGCCTTCAGGACCAAGCCTTTGAACCTTGGATTTGAGTCTGGATTTATGGATTTGAGATGGATTTTGAGTTTGAATGATTGGATTTGAATTATCCATATCATTTATGATCATTTGGCATGATCATGAGTGATAGGATAGGGTTGAAGTTTGATAGATGCAGGATTAGGGTTTTAACTGAAGTGTGGGTTTTGAACTGGACTGAAGTCTGGTTTTGATTGAGACTTAAATTGAGTTGAGATCTGGATTGGATTGAGGCTAGGATTGTTTTAAAGTTTGCATTGATTGAAGGTTGGATTGGTTCAAGGCTTGAATTGATCTGAGGGCTGGATTGGTCCTAGGATCTAGAGGGGCTCTAAGATCTAGAATTTAGAAGGATCCTAGAATCTAAGAAACTCTTAGTGTCTGGATCTAAGAAAGTCCTAGGGTCTGGAGTAGATCCTAAAGTTTGGAACCTAGAAGGATCCTAGGACCTAGAGTGGATCCTAAGATCTAGATTGGTATGAAAGAATCCTAGGGTCAAGATAGGTCCTAGGGTCTGGGGTCTAGATTGATGTAGGGTCAGGATTGATTTGGAATTTGGAAGGGTTTTAGTGACCTCATACAAAAATGAGGTCAACAATAATTCTTATTAGCAGGCTTCCTAAACTCTCCCAACACCGAAGAAGCAAGCAGACTATTATTTGTTGATATCCTACCCTTAATAAAACTGGCTTGACTTATGAACCATGTGAGGCATAATTGGCTTCATATTATTGGCCAAAAAAATTTCCACAATTTTGTAAAACACATTAGAAAGGGAAAAATGCCTATAATCTACAATGCTATTAGTATGAGGGAGTTTAGGTAGTAAAGTAATAATAGTTTCTTTAGCACATCTAGGCATAATAATAGTATGAAATAATGATTTAAAATTATGGCATACTTTACCTCCAATGATATTCCATATTTTTTTATAAAATTCAAAGGGAAACCCATCAGGCCCAAGAGTTGAGGAGGGGGAAGAAAACACAATGTCTTTGATTTCATCATCAGAGATAGGAGCAATAAAAGAGGACAAAAAATGCATATATGCTCTTTTACTCATAGAAGAATTGCACGAAAGCAACAAAAGGTAGTGATCAGAACACCTAGGATCATTAACTTTAAAGTAATAAGAAGGAAAATGTTCTAGATATTGGTCATTCAGTAGCATACAATCCAATTTTATCTGTATAGGATGATCCCCTCTTTGATTAAACCATTTATGAATGTGATCAATAGAGACTAGCTCATGTAGGACAAGATTGAAAATTAGGTTGTTAAAGTCCCATAGTTTGTTATTGTGTCAAGTACCTTCACCAAATTTCTCATGATAGAATCGAAAAATAGTTAAAGCCACCCAAAATAAGCAAAAGAAACTGCATTAAACCAAAATATCATGCCATAGAGTTTGTCTTTCAACAAGAGAATTTGAAGCATAAACCATAGAAATTTGGCAAAGGGTGGTGTGACTAGAAAGGATCAGAGTACTATGAATGTGCTCACTTAAATTAAAAGATAGATTAATAGAGACATTAGCATAATTCCATTTCAACCAAATTTTACCAAGTTCATATATCTCAAAAATACTGAAATAAGCTTCATTCTCAAAATAATTATGAGAAAGCATAAACCAAGGTTCATTTTCCATAGAGTTATGAATTATAGCTTCAAGTATACATAAGAATTCTAAATTGTGGGCATGGACAAGTTTCGTACAACTAATAAATTTTTTAGGGATACTAAAATCTCTACATTCAAAGAAGCAATGGGAGGCAAGATCATTGGAATTTTGAGTTGGAGATGACTGCCTTTTTGGCATCTTCAGATCTAGTGGCCTTGGAGTGTAGGGAAGCTGGCTGCTGAAACTATACTAATATTTTTTGCTATAATGTATGTATTAGATAGGGCCGACGAGGAGCCTTCTGAATGAAGAGTTGAGTATTTGCTCTAAATATTAATAAAGGTGAAGTTTTGTAGTGGTATTATCAAAGAAATGTCCGATTGAAACAGGGCATCTTTGGTGGGTTAGTTTAGGTTTGGAAATTTGGGGGATATAATAGGTAGGTTAGTAGAATAAGCTTGAAGAAGATGGCAAAGTGAAGAGCTTGTAGAGGTGCTAGGTATTCTGGGCAAGGTTGAATTTACCTAAGGGTCAGGGGAGGAAGTTTTTAAAACTTGGGAGATAACAAATTTGTATTTTGATTATTATAACTATTATTAGATATTTAATTTGATATCGCTCAATATACTAACCATTTCAAGTATAGTAATCAACGCAAGATAGTATGTGCTAGTGTATAAGTCAGTTCATATTTGAAAAAGCCTGCATTTTTATTTTTCTTGAGTCATTTTCTATATTTTTTGTATTTTGGCTTAGCGATCGTGTACACACACAAGGGGGATGAAAATTGAATGTTTTAAATTTTTTATTAATTATACTTTATAATTAGTTTAAATAAAAATTAATTAAAATATTTAATTAAATGAGATTAATTAAAATTAGAGTATAACTAATCGTATTGTACAATCAACACATTATACATGATGATTAACTATTTTGAGAAACCCATCATCAAATCAAGGTTACTTAAAAATAGACTAATTTTAAATTTGAGTTGATTATATTGAATGAACCAATTTGTAATGTATGAATATTAATTAAAATTATCTAATTTTATTCTAATTATTAAGGAATTGAATAAGATCAAATTAATATTAATAACTATATTATACGATTATAAATCATACTTGACGATCCACCTAAGAGCTCAATAGATGAACCTTGGTTCATCCTGGATGATTTGTGATTCGATTGAACTAATCCTACTTTTTGATCTGAGCATCATATAGTATGTTTAGAAGACTTAAAATTAAAATTTATGATTTTTTGAATCCCTCTTTATAAACTGTTATTATGTTTTATAGCAAAAATTTTTTGGTAGTCAAAGTCATTTTCTTTCTTGGGAGAGATCTGGGAGAGAGTCCACTTCACAAGGGAGACATGAGGTGAGGTTAAGAGAGGGAGAAGAGCCTGGGAGAGTCAAGGGAGTATGAGGGGATTCACTAGACTCCACTAGTTTACACCTTAAGTCCTTTAGTTGTGTTTTAGTGGACCACTTAGAGACAAGCTTTGGGCAGAAAGGTCTTTTGAGCCAAAGGCCTACTAGATGATGAGGCTAGGGTTTCAACATCAATGTCAGACCAAGAGGTGAAAGGAGGAAGAGGCATCTTAACCAGTATGAAGAGTTGAGAGGAGAGATGACATCTCCATTGACTTTGGAGGCGAAAGGAGGGACGCCATCTCTGTCAGGCCAAGGAAGTGAGAGGAGTGATAAGCATCTCAACAGACTTAAGGACGGACAACATATCCGCTGAGCCGAGGAGGCAAGAGGAGGTATCGACATCTCCATCGGGCTAAAAAATCTAGAGGGATGACAACTGTGCCAAGCCAAGGAGACAAAAGGAGGGAGATTCTTCATGTTCTAAAGAGTCTGTAAACACTACAAGAAAATGAGCTCTGAGCAACCATCAAAATTGATCACTAAAACTAATAATTTAGCCACTAAATTGAATAGCGATAAAAAATATTTTAGTCACTGTTTGTCACAGTAGCCTTGTCGCTAAGGCTTTTAGCAGCAAAAATTATTTTTGTTGCTAAATTAGTGACCACTAATAAATATTACTCGCTAAAATTATATATATTAGCGACCATTTTTTTATGCTAATGAATATTTATTTGGATGCTATTTGATAATTTTAATTATTAAGTTTATTTATTACATTTTTCCTATAGCAACCAAAATAATGGTTGGATGCAGAATGATCAACCAAATAAATCCCACAAGCCTTTAATTTCATGAAGTGTGTGTATATATATATATATATGTATGTATGTATCAATTTTGGTGTTGTTTAGCTAAATTTATTGCTTATTCAATTAGTATGCCTTGGCTACAACATTTAAGGTCAATCAATCACTTCTTGATGTTGATGCATCTAAATATTTCTCATTAATTAGACATATAAAATTCATAATAAAGAAATAACACTAATTTTATTACCTTGTGTTCACAAAAATAAAAAGTATTGAATAAAAAAATATTCATTCATCAATATAATTAATAAGAATTTGCTAGAAGAAAATAAAAATTATATTTATTCATATACTTTTAAAAATACATCTATCAATTAAAATATAAAAATATGATCTTTGAAATCATCAATCACAAAATCTCTGAAAACTTGGTGTATCGTTGTGATTAGCTCATTGATGCAGTTCTCCTGTTGCCAGTATCTCCACCATCCGCATAATGTTTCCTCTTCTTTTTAAGGCCTCCAAGTGGCGCTTTCAGCTTGAATGGCCACTTTCAGTTCATAAACTAGCCTGTCTAACATCTGACCTTTCATCGTAGCGTGCTTCCGATAAGAATGGCAAGTAGGTATCATGTTTAACGGATCAATAATGATAAGATCACGAACAAATAAAAACAAAAATTACAAAGTCCAAACATAACATCAAGAGGAAAATCCTCTTCTTTATACCATAATTCAATTTTGAATCATAATACAAATTATTTAGAAGCCAACATTTCATTATTTTATTATGTAAATATATGTAAAAAGTCCAATAAATGTAACGATAAATAAATGGATTATTGATTTCAGTTCAAAGAAAATTCTACTGCATTTTATTATTTCTGCAAACATTAAAAATACTCTTGAAGCTCAATTTGCTAATACCGATGATAAATGCTCACAAAGTAGTGTCTTTGAACTTATTCCAACTAATTAAGAAACTAAAATTAACATAGTGTCTTTGAACTTAATACAATAAATTAATAAGCTAAAATTAATCAGGTAAAATCTGCAAATAGAAAATAAATAACACTCAAAACCAAACTAAGATCATTGAATTGTTAGCTATTCTCTGAGCATACCGTAGGAGTAACCCAGTTAAAGGAAAAAACCTAATATGGAAAAAAATTTCCTTCCTTTCACAGTTTCAGAGTACACCAGTTGTAATAAAATAAACAAGAAACCTAACACGTCAGATTTTCCATCTTCAAGGAAAATCAATTTGATATGCATGGCAATATGTAGAAATGGAACTAACATAATAAACATTTAAATAGGAAGCATCGATGTTAGAACCAGTACAATGCAATATAAGATTTCAATCTCACACAAGAAGCAAAGCCATGCAATACCAATCAAAGGAAAAAAATAGTTAATCTATGTTCAACTCACCAGCATTGTTGTTACATAAATTGAAATTTCCTCAAAGAATGGCAGGAAAGAAGCTTTAAAGGTTTCAATGAAGGTTCCCAGACAGTCACCCAACCTGCAATGAAACTCAAGGGCAAGATCTAAAATAAGAGTTTGTGAATTAAATATTTTTTTCTTTAATGAATTAGTTTGATTGAAGATACTTGCTTCAATGGAACCTTTTCACTTTACCGGCAATTTAGATTCTACCAGATAGCTATTGCATAGTCAGAATAAACTCATTCCCTTAAGCACATCAAGGAGATGCAAGTATCCGTTTAACCTAGATCCATCAATTACTGGTCATGGGTTTGGTGAAAATGGCTAAAATATACTAGTTTATAACCTTAGAATAATATGACAGCTCACACAGGTTGACTGACATCCAAGTGTGAACCACTTTAATAAGATGAATTTAAATGTCAAGTTGAATCCAAACCCAATCTAAAGCAAATGTAGACCCTTCAGCCCTATTGTTTTGTAGCCCCCAATAGCAACAAAAGATCAATTCAGGGAACATACATGTTTGAGTTACAGCACAAATTATGCAGCAAATTTGTTTCCAATCAAATTAACTCTAACTTCTTTATCAGCCTAACGTCTCACTGGAAGCCGCCACTGGAGTTCAGGCTGATCTTATAATGTTACTATGTAGCTAAGAATTTATCAACTTAAAAGTATTCAAGCACTTCCATGTCATTTCCACATTCTCTTGTTATTTTAATTAACTAAATTATTTGGTTAGTGTCATTTTAATTCATGCTGAGGATTATTTATTGACTATTACACCTCACAGTAGAATCATCCATTCAACCCTCTCATCATTTCATCCATCTCCAACCCAAGGCAAGAATCATAAGGGAATTTTTATTGCCTCGGGTTACCTGACGCAACTCTACGTTCGGTACTGCTTAAAAACGCGACACCTGGCAGCCTCATTTACACCGACCCGACCTGGCGAAGATTGGGTATATGGCACGTGCGAAATTTAAATTTGACGGCCCGACCAACAGACCCCAAAAATACCCCGCGGACCCGAAAAATATGTATAATTTTCAAATAAAGATAACCGTCTTTCACTTCAGTCATCATTTGTTTGCATATACTTCATCTTCTTCCACCGGCGATACTTCATCTTCTTCCAAGTTCCAAGCTCTCCGTATTTGCGTTTCATACACGGCAATACTTCATCTTCTTCCAAGTTCCAAGCTCTCCGTATTTGCGTTTCATATACTTCAGACATATAATGCCTCAGGTTAGTTCATTTTCTGATAAACAATGCCTCATCTTCTTCTTTCTAAATGTTTAGGGTTAGGGGTTACCGAGTTAAAGTCGTATACCTGCTGAAATTTGAATTTTCGTGATGAAACAATTACTCGGTATAGATTAGTAATGCTCGGTATTGTTCGGTACCGAGCAGTACCGGTAGTTATAAACACTCGTACTGCTCAGTACCGAGCAGTACCGAGCCTTACTAACACTCGGTACTGCTCGATATTGGCGATTAATGGTCGGTATAAGCTTAGCAAAAAACTCGTATTGCTCGATACCGAGCAGTACAGAGCCTTACTAACACTCGGTACTGCTCGGTATTGGCGATTAATGGTCGGTATAAGCTTAGCTAAAAACTCGTAATGCTCGGTACCGAGTAGTACCGAGCATTACTAACACTCGGTACTGCTCGGTATTGGTGACTAATGGTCGGTATAAGCTTAGCTTAAAATATAAAATATTTTATTGATATATTACCGAGTTATATACACTCGATATTGCTCGGTACCGAGCGATTTTGACAGATTAATAATGGGTATTAGCTCAGTTAAGCTTCGGTAAGTTGGTCGGTACTGCTCGGTAATACTCTGAATGAATTTTCTTTAATACTCGGTATTTGTTATGCAGGGATATACTCCAAAGATTCATTTCAAATGCCGAACTTCGACTTTTAGAGAAATTTGTAATCTACTTGTTCGGAGATTTGGAGATCCCTTTGTTGAAAGACTGAGGCTGCTGCAAATTAGCCAATTCCTGAGGTTACCTCTAATGCCTCAGAATGTTCCACTTATATATATGCTGCTATCGAAGAGGGATATGAAGACTAAAAGTTTCATTATTAAAGGACAAAGTCTGGAGTTCACATCTGATGAAGTTGCATTACTTATAGGCATGCCGAATAGGGGTATTATTTTTGACGTTGGCAGTGCCAGATCCAATGGCAAAACTTCAAATGACATTCGTCATGACATTGAGAGGATGGATAATACAACTCGAATGGAAGATCTAGTGAAAGGCTTCGTCCTTTATCTACTATCCAACATATTTTATCCAATGATGAACTTCCGTATATCATCATCTATCTTGGAAGTTATCAAAAATGTTGATAGTTTTAATAAGTACAACTGGCCCGAATCAATTAGGGGTTTCCTAGTTCAAGAATTCAACATTGTTGCTACTAAACAAGCAAAGGGATCCGCACTGAGTTATGTAAATGGTTTTGTCATAATTATAATTGTGAGTATTGTTATTTTGTTCAATAGATCTTTGGTTAATTTACAAATTCTATAACAAAGTTAAATTGTCTTCATTTGTACAGATTTGGTTTCTTGAACATACAACAATTCATGCTGTACATGATGAACTATCCCGTCCACGTTTTACTCGCTGGGATGGTAACTTTATTTACAGTGAGAAAGATGTAAATAGTATATTTACTGACCTTGTGGATCATGAGGTATCATCACTACATTTTTTCATTTAAATGTCTGGTAAAATTATATGTTTAAATGTTTAAATTTGATGAAATATTATATTTTATGCAAATTCTCAAAGAATTCCGGGGAATAACATATGATGAGAAGGTTTTATTGCATAGTCTTTCTCCACCAATTCCAACCAGTCCAATACACCTGGCAAGCCCAATTAGGGTAGCTTGCCCACCTACAGATGAGTCATTTCCACCTACTCCTGGTAGTCCAGTGAGGTTGCCAAGTCCAATAAGTGTGGCAAGCCCATCTAAACCTCATTCATCTCCACCTACTCCTAGTAGTCCTATTAGGGTACCCAATTCGATAAGGGAGGCAAGCCGACCCAAACATGACTCATCTCCACCTACTCCAGTTAGTCCAGTACGGGTAACAAGCCCAACTGATCCTGATTCATCTGCAAATCCTGAATCAAGTCCACTAAATGATGAAACAAACCTGAGGATATTAAATCAAGCAATATACAAGCTGCTTACGAAGGACAAATTTATGAAGAAGAAGGTAGCAGAGGTGGAAGCAACCAATAGAATACTTAAAGAGCACATAGTAAATCTGGAACAATCTGTTTTTGATTTGAAAGAGGAGATTTTTTATTTGAAAGAGCAAAGGCTTTATATTGCAGTTCTTCCAAGATCAATGTTCTGCTTATTTTAAAACTTACAAGAAAGAAATGACTGCTGGTTCTTCCTCATCTGCTAATGTATCTGAAAAGGATGCCACTCTGAGTGAGGATGAGGTTGATCCATCCTTACTAACCGGCATTGCAAAAAGAATTCAAAAAAGAAATAATAGAAAGAGAAAAGTTATATCCACACCTTTTACAACGGGTGATAGGAAGAAGAAAATTAAACAAAATTTGGCATCCAAAGAGAAGTTCGGTGACTCAATTTCAAGTGATACTCCTGCAATAGCACCTGAACTTGCTCCTGCTCCTACACCAGCTGCTGCACCACTTCCTCCAACTGAACCTGCTCCAACTTCTCCAAGTGAACTTGCACCAGCACCTGAAACAGCTCCTACACCTGCACCACCTCCTACACTTGCACCACCTCCTACAACTGAACCAGAGCCTGAAAATGCTCCTGTAACTAATAAAGCTATGATTGTTTATGAAGTTGATGACTCTAAAGAAATAGAATTGAGACCTACACCTGAAATATTAGATTATCCGGGCCGATCATTAATTAGTGAAGATAAAAGCCTATTCATCGATAATGGCCTGAAACAATTTAAGGATAAGTGAGTATTGAACTTATACCGACCAAATTATATCAATACCGAGTAGTACCGAGCTTTACTGATCTTTACGACTCAGTATTATATTAAGTATACTCGGTACTATATCAATACCGAATAGTACCGAGCTTTACTAATCGGTACTACTTGGTATTATATGGTATTATATCAATACCTAGTAGTACCGAGCTTTACTGACCAGTACTACTCGGTATTATATTAAATAGACTCGGTACTATATCAATACCTAGTACCGAGCTTTACTGATCAGTACTACTTGGTATTATACGGTACTATATTAACACCGAGTAGTACTGAGCTTTACTGATCGGTATTATATTAAATAGACTCGGTACTATATCTGTCACGACCCAACCCGACCGGGACGGATCCCGCTCGCATCGGGTCGTGCCCAAACTCAAACTGACTGAACTGATTCCAGGATCTGGCTTTGGAATTTGTTTCAGAACTTTCTTCCAAACATTTACACACAGAAACAGACACACAGAGCTACTATAAACATCAAAATACAGCGGAACCGATCATCTATCTTGTTCATATACAAATACAGCTCATGGCTTTCAGACAAAGAAAAACAGAACAGAAAAGCCATGACTGTACAAAAATCCAAAGTACAAAATACCTATAACAGATCAGACTCTGAACTCCTACTCCAAGACTTCCATCCCTCTCCCAGAACCTGAAAACCACGCAGAAAATAAGGATGAGCTACAACAGCTCAGCAAGACATCAAACCTCCAATCAAAATCCTCAGAATCCACATCAAACACATCAGACAAAAATCCGTACAGAAATCAGATCAACAGAATCGTATATCGAATTAGAACAGAACAGAAATCACAGAAATCATAATTCCAGAAATTGAATCAGAACAGAATCATACAGATCAGATCAAATCTGAACAGAACAGAATCGTATCAGAATCATAAATCATATCATAATCGTACGGAAATCAGAAATCATATCAATTCAGAACATATCAAAAGTCAGAAAAGATTCCCTAACTCTGATAGAATCTCAACGGATTCTGGCCCCTTATGCCTCCATTCCCAGACACTGACAGAATCTCAGGGATTCTGGCCCCTTATGCCTCCCTTTGTGCTCATGGCACCAGAACAGATGTGCTGATAGCACCAGAACAGAACTTATCATCGGATCCGGAACAGAACTTGTTTTCAGATTTTAGAGCTCATTTCAGATTTCCCTGACACAGACAGGATCTCACAGGATCCTGACCCCTTATAACTCCCTTTTTATAGCACACAATCATATCATGTCATTTCAGAACAAATCCAGACAATTTCAGAAATCGTACAAAAATCCAGTGGCATAACGGCAGTATACGGAATTTACACAAAATTCACAGATTCAGAAATTTATCAAATTACCACAGAACATTCACAACAATATTATAAGACTTTCATTCTACTGCCCAGACAATTTCAGACATCATCAGAAATTACAGTCAAAAGAAAACACCGCCGAATCAAAACTATCTGGTCAAAATTCTCCAGAAAATAACGAAAACGTGCGCACTCGGCACCTCAGAAACATACCAAAAGTTACGCGGTAAAAACTGAACCAATCGGAAAATACGGACGAAATTCGCTAACGGAAACGAAATCCGGACAGAAAAAATCGTTCAAACTTCACCGTTCTGAAAATTGAGAAAGGCGAAATGTGCCTTACCTTGCGTACACCAATTTTTTGAACTGTCTCGACGGACGAAAACGGACCGGCGTTGCCCAAAAATCCACTTTTCTCTTTTTGCCCTCGACTTTCTCTCTCCTCAAAAAGATTTTTATAAAATATCTGATTTTTCTCTCTCTTCAAAACGACTGATTTTCATTAAATATCCTTGAGATCGGCCCGGCCAATCGCACGATTGTCCAGGACGATCTGAACAAAATCACTTCGTCCTGGGACGATTTCTCAGGACGATAATTAATTTTCTTGGACGATAAAAACCCCTACTCTCTGACTTGTGCATTGCTCTGATCGTCCCGGGACGATCCCCAATCGGCCCGGACGATCCTGGGAGGAAAACTTTCCTGTAACTTCTGTACACATTCTGGAACAAAATTTCAACTGATCGTCCCGGGACGATCCACGATCGGCCCGGACGATACTGGAACAAAACTGATGTTACAATATCAATACCGAGTAGTACTGAGGTTTACTGACCGGTACTACTCGGTATTATATTAAATAGGCTCGGTACTATATCAATACCGAGTAGTACCTTACGTTTGCTAATTCTATTTATTAGATTTAAACATGTTGGAATTAATCACCACTACTATTTCTTCTCAACCAGGGCTACTACAATCAATCAAATGAGACGAACACAACAAGCTTCGTATCTCATATAAACAAAATCGTTATTAGAAATGTAAATTTGATCTTCGTTCCTATAATAAACAGTAAACATTGGATAATTCTAGTATGCAATTTGAGAAAAAAAATGATGAGAGTTTTATGATTCAGTACTGAATAAGACACACAAAGCCATACTCCCAGAAGTTGTAAGTAATATCTAAATTTTTTTGTTTAATTTCAGTCTTAACATTATTTTATTTTAATTTTATAGATTCCTCATTTCTACAAGGATACAAAGAACGCTTTTGACATTGATATAACGAAATGGCCAATCAAGGGATTTAGAAACGTGCCAACACAAGATAACAACGTGATTGCGGCATGTTTGTTTGTAAATATATGGAAGTTGTAATATAACAAGAACCTGTTCAATGGTATCGTTATAAAAACTAGCAATCTAGTATGCCACTATTCATGGCTGAATTAGCATATGCCCTGTTATGTACTAAAATTCAATAGATTATGAAATAAATGATGAACTTTTCTTATATATTTCTTGTGCATTTTTTATTTTCAACTAAATGGTACCGAGTACTAAAAATGACTGATACCGAGCAATGGCCCCTGATCATAAACTAATACCGAGCAATATGAAAACAGATCGGTATTGCTCGATATTAGTTGAAATTTGCTCGGTACTGTATTAATGCAGCGCAGTACACACAAATTACCGAGCAATACTGACTTATGTATTCAAGTACCGAGTATTAAACTAATACCGAGCAATATAAAAACAGATCAGTATTGCTCAGTATTCCACGAAATTTGCTCGGTACAAACAGAATATTGATCGATTTTGCTCGATATTAGACGAAATTTGCAAAATGTCACATATACAAGTAGAATGTCATATTCATAATAGAAATATATCCAAATTCACATATACAATCAGAATGTCATATTCATAATAGAAATATCTCCAAATTCACAGATTACATGAAAGACGATTGATTACCTGAATCTGGATTTATAAAGTGTATGCTTATTGGAGGATTCCTCGCTGTTTGTTTTTGTTTTTTGGTCTTCCTTTTCTCCCAGTGATCCTTCAATCTAACATTTGATATGCCCTTTGGCCTGCACTTCCTGGGATATTTAATAGTTTCATTACCTGCTCCACAAATTTGTTTGTTCTTTCTATCAAGCTTGATGGAATGCACTTTTTCAGCCAATGTTCTCAAACAATCTATCATGCACAATTCAGCCTCCACATTACCTTGTGCTTCTGTGCTAATTTTATATGCAAATCGGCATATATAATTTCTGAACATCAAGTTGGTGGACCCCTCATTAGGTTGGCAAGCATTGATGCCGAGACATGAGATTTTTCCACCATAATATAAATCTTTTCGAGCATTGGTAGACCACCTTGGAAGTAAATATTTAATGGGAATATTAACGATATCTGTCTCATAACTCTCATGCAATGAGCACATAATATACCCATCATTTCGAACTTTGCACAGCTGCATTCAATGGTACCTTCTAATGAATAAAATTGACAATCCACTTTTGTGAATCAGTGGAGTTGTCTATGTTCGTTACAGAAAACATTGATAAATTCGATGAGGAATGTTCAATGTTTAATCCACCAAGTCCATATAAGAACTCCTCTTCAAAAATGAATACAACTTTCTTGAATAAAATTTTGCAGCTTGCTTTAATATTGGGCTACTTTTCATATATGGCTCTATATCTGTTTGACTACATCTGAATTCTTCATCTTGTTCATTTCGATGCCAAGTCCTCATCACCTTTTCCAAACCAAGGAAATACTCACTGATAGTACTTGTTGGCTTGGAATAATCATGGCATACATGATTGGTTGACTCACTATGTTGGGTTGATAAAATACCAATGTTAAAACAATCTTGGTTGAATGCAGTTGACCACTTCTCTCTAATTTTGTAGAGATCATTCAACCATTGATGGCTTTGCAGGTTTCCTTCTGAGATCATTTCAGTCCATTTTCTCTCAAATTCCTCCACAGAATCACATTGCTTGAAATAATAAAAAAATAAGAATTTAACTCTATTGTTGCTGTTAAAGCACCATACCTTTGAAGGTGCCTTCTTCTACAGATGCCATTGGCACAATCGATGCCGTGTATTAGGCAATGCAATCTCTATTACCCTGGTCATGGCTTGGTCCTGATCAATAAAAATAGTAATGGGATGTTTGTTATCCATAATTTTTAGAAATGTTTTAAAAAGCCAGGTAAAAAAATCAATAGTCTCATTAGATGAAAATGCAACTCCTAATAGAACATTTTGCCAGTGATTATTCACTCCAACAATTGGGGCACAAGCTAAGTTATATTTATTTAAACGATAACTTGTATCGAATATAATCACGTCCCCAAAACAGTCATAATCAATTCTGCCAAGACCATCAACCCAGAAGAAATTCAACAAACAACCGTCTTCATCAGTTTCGACATCCCATGCAAATATGTTGTCATCAATTGCCCGTTCTTTAAACAACTTGATCAGTGAATTAGTGTCTCCAGTCTCAATCTTAGCTCTTCTTTATTTTTGGATGTAGTTGTATGCATCCTACTTCGTGAAACCCAGATTACCCACACCTCTAGTTTCATCAGATAGGTATGTAAATGCATCGACAGTTCTTATCCCTGCTTCTGACATAGATTTCAAAATAGCTGCATTCTCATCACTAATGCTCCTAGATGACCTGAGCAAATATTGATCATCCGGACTAGATAGTTCGTGATTGTGACTCTCTATAGCTTTATTCACTCCCCAAACCTCATCTTGACTCACAGAAAATCTAACCATGGCTGGACATCATGTTCTTGTAGATGATCTTCAATATTGTACCTTTGTACCACTCTCAGTCTCCTTCTTGAAACCTGCTTTAGAACACACAAAATCCTTTAATTTGATTTTCCTTGAATTTGACCAGAAATGGTAATGATCTTTCCGAACACTAAATCAAGTTGAATGCACGTACTGGCAATAAATTTCATATGCTTCCTTCTCAGAATTGTAAACACCCTATGAAATATTCATACATCCAGTTTAGCTTTATATCTAAATATCAATACCGAGCTAATATTTATTAGCTCGGTACAAATGTGCACTACGATGTACTAATATTTATTAGCTCGGTACAAATATGCACTGAGTTTATACCGAGCTATTAAAATCAATACCAATCTTATACCGAGCTATAATAATCAATACCGAGCTTATACCGAGCTAATAGAATGATCGGTTCCATGTAATAATCAGTACTATCTTATACCGAGCGATACTTAACAACTGTAATGATCGGTACTACTACAACCAACGTTTGATTTCTCGAAACTTGTGTGAGAATAGTTCATACCGAGTATCACTGTCTAGTACCGATCAGTATCGAGGTAAGTCAAACACTGTACCGATTAAATCTAATGGTTTTTTATGATTTTACGCTGATAGCCAGTAATGAAACAGTAAAAAGAAAAAAAAAAGCCAAACAGTATAGATAATGACTTACTTGTATTAAATCAGAAAACGCTTGATCAAAGTTTAACGTCGGAGTTCCCTCGAAATCAACGAAGTCGTCCAAAGCAAAACCTACATTCGATCCTTCCATCTCCTCAAACACTTCACGATATCTTTACGTGAGGTATATGAGAATTATATGAACCCTAAAGACCGTATAACATCTTAGGTTTAATACCGAAAAGGTTATTATACCTGAGGTAAAAGCCGCGTACTTTTTTAGTTTTTCCGCCCAATTCATATACAATGCGACGGGCCGACCCGAAATATTTTAAAAAACGTGTTAAAGCGTATGGGCTGCCGTCGGGTCATTACGGGTAAATGAGGCTGCCAGGTGTCGTGTTTTTAAGCAGTACCGAACGTAGAGTTGCGTCAGGTAACCTGAGGCAATAAAAATTCATCATAAGGGCTCCACCTTCCAATGAGTTGCAACATCTTGATAGTTAAATGCTTGCAGATAATATGGTTATCAAATAATAGAAAATGAAATTAAGTCAATTTTGAAAATTTCAAAAAAAAAAAAAAAAAAGGATGTAATGCTAACAATGATGCTTCACGGTGTTCTAGACTTACTCCAAAATATGAAAAATGAAAGCAAGAAGCTTAAATTTTGAAACTAAGAATTGCTTCTGTTAAAGTGATTCAAGAAACAAAACATCATTAAGAAATTATAGCTGTTTGAATAATTGGCAAGAAATTATAGCTGGTTGAATAGTTGGCATTCTAATTGTAGTAACCTTAGCTATAAATATCAGACTTCAAATGATGTGCCAAAATCATGTATTATCTAACAACCAGGGCGTTCATGAAGCCAAAAAATCTAGAGGGAAACCTGGTTCACAATCTATGGTGGTATCACGGAATCATTCATAAAACTGGCACCAAAATGGTTGGAATCAGGTGGATAATAAGGAATGAACAAGTCTAAGACATGAATTTGGTTGGGGATAAAAATGAAAGGAGAATGATTTAAAGTTGACTGCCAAATAGTTAGAATTAAGCAAATGAATGAAGTGGCAATCTAAAAAACTAATCAACATATGTGAATAGGAATCTTTACAACCTAAGAAGTATATGACTAACAAAAACAAGAACAAAAGATGTGAGTCATCAAAGAAATCTTGCCGACTTGCTAGTTCCGAATCCCATGACATTCTTTGGAAACACTTTGACAAGACTTCCAAGCCACAATCTATTATGAGGGATTATTTAGAAAGGAAAATGATATACCAATTAGTTCTTTGATGTTGGAACTTCAATTGAGTGGTTTAAAAGATAGCTCAAATTATTGATGCTAAATTTACCAACAGGACCATTCTCCCCAACCCCAAACCAGATACAGCAACCACCACAAAAACAAATCATTCATCCCATTAAATGGCCTTCCACGACCCACCAACACAAATGGCCATGACAACTGCACACTTCCAAAATGATTCAAACAAAATACTAAACACATCCTCAAAGCCAGATAATTTATCATACGCACCATGTAAGGGTCGCCTAGAACCGCTGTCTTAAATAAAAGCCAAAACCAATTGGCTATAGCCGCAACACTAAAACTATCACATGATAATCATGAAACAATTAACTAATAACTACAAAACCAATAAAAAAAATTATAAATAAAAAAAAAAAAAAAAAAAAAAAAAAAAACTTCAAAACCAATGTTCGATTTTGACAAATAAATATTAAAAAAAGAATTTACATAAGTCAAATTCTAAGTTTTATAGCGAAAAAGTGGCCATGACAATAGTGGCTTGATATCTCCCCTTGGGTTTAATAACATGTGTCCCCCCGAACTCAAAAGCCCTCGTACTAGTCATACCCACTGCATTCCCATTCAATAACTTCAACAACAGAAGGCCATTAACAGGAACTATAAAACATTACATGCATATTAATAAATTGACACAATATGTATGAAACAGAAGAAGGTATCAAATGATGTAAATCAGAACCAAGTGAACTGCTTCCATAACTCATCTTCACCAGCTAATAGCAGCAGCTGTATCTCAAAGCAACACCTTGTTCAGCCGGGGGCACTCCTGTAACAAACATCAACCAAGAGGCCTCTATTAATACAAAAACATGGATGCTGGAATATAAATAAAAACTCATGAATTTGAATCCCACCACCACTCACCACGTACAGGCTGTATCTAGAAAAGGGCTGGTAATATAAACAATGGGGTTAAAAGGAGAAAGGAATAACCCCTATAAAGTAAGACAAAGATGGGAGGAAAGCAAAGGAGCTTTCCTTCTCAATCAGGAAATCTATCAGCGTTACAAATACGCAACCATGCATTAGCCATACTAAAATCAGTACAAAATTGCTAAATTAGGTACACTTACGTAGAAAGAACAGCTCCAGAGATTTCTGGTCAAATTATGGGTGTGAAATAAATGTTCATCCCCATGTTAGATATGGCTCTTGATTATGTATTGGAAACTCAATAGGTAGTCAAAAATATATTCATAAAATGCTATTGGGTCGTCAGGTTAGATCAGGATAATCATGCAGTCTAGCACGTTTAAGAATTATAATGAAATAAATATTGAAAATGTATAGAATTATCGCAAGAAATTCACGACTAAAAATAATAAATTAACAGTAATTATTGAAACTAGCAGTTCAAACTTGAAAGTTCCCCATTACTAGGCAACAATTGCTGCAAAAACCAATTAAAATAACATTTAAAACATTACAGTATCAAACCACAAAAATAAATCATAACTCTAATAATCATTTCGTTCATTTGAAAGTCTGGACCTAGAAGAGAAATTTAGAATATTAGTCCAATAAATTTGTTATCTTATTTAATCAACCTTACAATGCTTATTCTACGTACTTACCATCATCATTAGGAGGCTAAATGGCCATTTGTTATGCTACCATTTTTAATTGATCTACAGTTTTTTGTTGACATTTAATGATCTTAATATGTTCCTCATATTTCTCTTGCATAACTTTAAAACTAGTTTCAAGCTCGAACTATCTCTCGAACGACACATTTGATCTAAAAAATTTAGTTTTCTTTATCGGCTCTAGACCATAGTCAAAGCCATGAATATATGAAAATGTTTCACCTAAAACTTCACCATAAATTATTGTCTCATCAACTATTTCTCCCTCGTCAATAATTTTCTAGTGAATGTCCATCATCTTGTCCTGTATATTTTAAGGAAAATTAACACAAAAATGATGAAATATTATTAATAAGTACATTATAACAAATTTAATTTATACTAACATATTTTGCCCTATAATCTTCAGAAACTCACTTATTTTCTTTGTCTTTAAACTCTTCCTTATATAATTTGACTCTGCTTAATTTATACACCATAACAAAATATGCCTCACAAATTATATATTTTTAAATTTGAACAATTGAAAAATTATAGATATTTAGTCATATAGACATGCAACAAGGGATTTTGTGCTCATTCGTTGAACAAACTTCAACATTGGACAATTTTTAGAGTTTGATTTCAATTTTATCTAAGATATCATTTCTCCAATCAAATACAATCGAGCGAACAAAAATATCATCTCGAAAGATGAACATAATTCTCTATTAAAGTGTTTGAAAAGAGAAATAAAGTTTTGATAATTGTCATTCTTGCAATCAAATATAACAACGAGAATATTATATCATCTCGAAAGACAAACATAATATTTCACAAAGGATTTGAAAGCAAGAATGGGTTTTGAAAAATGAGTCATTTCTATGATCAAATATGACAAAGAGAATATACTATCATCTCAAAAGATGATAACAACATTCTATAAAGGTATTTGAAAATAGAAATGGATTTTGGAAAGACTGTCTACGTTTCCAAAGATCTTTCTCCTATCCTACGAGAGTAAAATAAGGTTTATTCTATTCTAGAGTTATAGGTTCCACATAAGGGCAAGCCCCTATGGTTAATTATATCCTAAGAGAAGTTAATCTCTTAAGAACACTCAATTAAAATAGTGGCGAATATTTTCAAAATTCCAAAGTTTAAGGCAAGGATCATAAACTTTGGATTTTTTGAAAGGCATAGGATCAAAGTTGAGGAGTTCTTTCTGGAGTTGATGGAGGAAAAGTAAGGAGCACTAGCATTATGATACTGCGCAAAAGTGCTCCAATCTATCCTATAGTTGGGTTTTAATGTTTTATAACGACATTTATTTTGTTCAAATTGATATTTTATTAGAAAGTTGAGAGTTATATTCTTGATAACCAGATCAAGATAATGTCGAAGCGATGAGGGCTTATGATGTATAATAAACCTTAGAACCTAAAGCTAAGGTGAGTCATTACATAATAATGACTCGAACCTAGTTTAAAGAAATGCAATAGAAATTATATCTCTTACTCTGCCAGGGGTTTAAGAAAGCCCAACTCTTCTGAACTTATGATCCTGCCTCGATATGACTGCTAGCTAAAACTCCACCTAGCACTTTAAAAACATGATTTCCAGTCATATGAGATGCAAGAGAAGATGGTTTATTCTGTTAAGAAGAAGGTTGGGACTGACAGTTAAGAAGTCCTAATAGTTTCAAACTATGAGTGGTGGATCATGCTCCTAAAACTAAATGCAGTTAACAATTTAATTTTGATTAGTTGTTAATATGGGATGGGTATGTCATTTACATTTTCCTAATTATTTATCTTGTTATATTATCTAAGGGATTTTATGATTTTATTTTGAGTAGAAAGATTTTCCCTAGAGACTACAACAACAACAACAACAACATCAAGCCTTTATCCCACTACGTGGGGTCGGCTACATGAATCCTTTTTCTCCATTGTGTCCTATTAAAAGTCAATTCTCGTTTAAATCTAATAAAGAAAGATCATTCCTAATATTTTCTAACCAAGTCTTTTTAGGTCTACCCCTACCTTTCTTAATATAAGTCAAATCTAATACCTCTACTCTCCTAACCGGGTCATCGGAAGGCCGCCGTTTTATGTGACCAAACCATCTAAGGAGACTCTTTCTAATCTTATCTTCTACTGGAGCTACTCCAACCTTTTCACGTATATGCTCATTTCGTATCCTATCTCTAAGGGTAAAGCCACTCATCCACCAGAGCATCCTCATCTCTGCCACACTTAACTTAGTATTATGTTTCTCTTTTAATGGCCAACATTCGGCACCATAAAGCATTGCAGGTCTCACTACCATCTTATAGAATTTTCCCTTAAGTTTGAGGGGTACATTTCTATCACATAACAAGCCCGATGCATTCCTCCACTTCAACCATCCAACTTGAATTCTGCTGATAATATCCCCATCTATTTCACCATCACTCTGAACAATAGATCCAAGATATCTAAAACGTGTACTCGTATTAATGACTTGATCGCCCAAAGTCACAATCCCCTCACTAGGTCTATTACTACTAAAATTACACTCCATATATTCCGTTTTAGATCTACTCAAGCGAAAACCTTTAGACTCTAAGGTTGACCTCCATAATTCAAGTTTACCTTCAACTCCCTCTCTAGTCTTATCAACAAGAAGAATATCATCAGCAAAAAGCATACACCAAGGTACATCCTCTTACAAATGTCTAGTGAGAACATCCATGACTAAAGCAAAAAGATATGGGCTTAAGGCTGATCCTTGATGTAACCCAACCGAAATAGGGAAATACATGGTCAATCCACCTTGTGTTTGAACACAAGTAATAGCTCCTGCATACATATCTTTAATGATTTGAATATAAGCATTATTGACTCCTTTCTTTTCAAGAACTCTCCATAGCACTTCTCTTGGAACTTTATCATATGCTTTTTCTAAATCAATAAATATCATATGTAGATCCTCCTTATTTTCTCTATATTTCTCCATCAAACCTCTTAATAAATGTATGGCTTCCATAGTCGACATACCCGGCATGAATCCAAATTGATTATGAGAAACATTAGTATCACGCCGCAACCTATGCTCCATAACTCGCTCCCAAAGTTTTAAAGTATGACACATTAACTTAATACCTCTATAATTCGCACAATCTTGTGCATCACCTTTATTCTTAAAAATAGGAATTAACACGCTCATTCTCCACTCATCTGGCATCTTTTTAGTCTTCAAAATAGTATTAAAAAGTTTAGTAAACCATGAAATTTCTTCATCTCCTAAGCATTTCCACACCTTATTGGAATATCATCAGGTCCAACAGCTTTTCCACCCTTCATTTTCTTTAAAGCCTCTCTAACTTCAGTTTTACTAATACGCCGATAAAAACAGAAATCTTTATTTTCATTTAGGGTGCTAAGGTCATTAAAGTCAATCTTATATTCACAATCTTCATTAAAAAGTTTAGCAAAATATCTCATCCATCTTTGTTGAATATCATCTTCTAAGAAAAGTATTTTTTGATCTTCATCTTTAATAAACTTCACTTGAACTAAATCCTTACTACTCCTATATCTTTGTTTGGCTAACTTATACATATATCTTTCTCCCTCTTTAGTATCTAATATATTATATAAATCACTAAAAGCTAATGTTTTTGCATCGCATATTGCTTTCTTAGCATCCTTACGAGCCACTTTATATATTTCCCAATTATCAGAATTTTTAAAATTAAACCAATTTTTATAACAAAGCTTCTTATTTTTAATCTTTTCTTGCACATTTGGATTCCACCACCAACTACTTTTACTATTAGGAGCTTTTCCCTTTGATACTCCAAGGATATCTTTTGCAATATTCTTAATATCACTAGCCACTTTTTCCCACATAATATTAGCATCCTCATGCACAGACAAAATCTTAAGATCTAAGATCTTATTTTCAAAAATATTTTTGTTAATATTCTTTAAATGCCCCCATCTAATCCTAGAAAATCATTTTACTTTATTTTTTATTTTATGCCCCTTTATCTTAAGATTTTCCCTAGAGACTAACAAAATTAATCTCCAGACTATCCTAGGAAAGCATGCAAATATCCATTGCACACCAGTTATGTTTTGTGTAAAATCAAGAAAATTTTAGTGTATGAATCATGAGGTGCAAAGTCTCGATCAATATTTTGGTGTCGATTGTTTTATTTTCTAACTAAAGATTTCAGTTTTAAGTTCAAGTTAAAAGTTGTAATCAGGCGTCTTTTATTTTGTTTAGGATTTGGTTTACAATTAGTGGTTTATTATATTTTCAAAAGAAAAGAAAGCCCAACATAAAGCATGAAAAATAAAGAAAAATACAAGCACTATATAAAAATATATAAGGAATATACAAAAGGAAGTAGATGACCTAACCCTCTAACTTAAGAGTCTAAGGCTGGTGACCTATATGCAACTTCTAGTGTGTATCAAGTTGTGCAGGTGGTCAGCCCTATTATTAGTTTAAGATTTCAGTTTTCAATTTTAAATATGTTGAATTATATCCTGGGATGGTTTCAATTTAATTATTAGTGTTTATTTTTTTTTTTATTTGGCTTTTAAATGGTTTATAAAGAAGATTTCATATTGTTTATATCCTATTATATGTAAATTGTTGTTTGTTATAATTTTGTGAATTTATAAAAAATTGTATTTCATATTATTCTTATTTTTATTAAATTCTTAATGAGTTTTATAAATTTATTATTATAGAATTTATTAAATTTGAAATTGTAATTGAAAGGTTAATTGAATTATTTATTTAATTTATAATTCATTATAACTTTATGTATTCATAAAATTCATTTAGAATTATTCTAAATTTTATTGGAGTTTTAATTAAATATTAATTATTTTATTATTTCTTCTTTATCTTTTTATTATTATCATTATCATTATTATTTTTAATTCCACCTTTATATTTAAATTTGGATATATTAAATTCCAAATTTGATTGCATTTGTTATGCTTATGTCCTTTTAATTCCATTTATTAGTTTATGTTGGTTTTATGTTTGATTTAAGATTAAGAGATATTTTGTTTGAAATGTGAGATTTAATATTATTATATTTCTCTCTTATATATGTGTATGTATATACATATGTGTTATGTGATTTACTATATGTTATCATTTTTATTGTTGGTTTGGCTCTTTGATGTGATTTATGTATATGTCAGATGCACCAAGTGTTAAATAGGTAGATGGTTAGGGATACCAGGTGGTTATGACGCCCCCGGTCAAGATACAATGGTTTTTCATTGTCCCAGGTTCGTTAGTGTCCTTAGCCTACTTAGTCCATTGTCGACCGGAGGATCCCTGTTACCAACCATATGTTATCTCATCCAAAGGGTACCTCATATAAGGGGTTAGGGGACTTAATCGTAGGCTAACAACTAGGGAAGTGCACAGGCTCAAGGCTGGTGAACCTACGTCTACGTTGTCTAACATAGGATGCCACACTCAACCTATAGGTATACTCCTACATATGGTAATATGAATAGGAAGGATAGGTTATGGAGACCTAGTGCCTAAGCTTCTATGTATACTCAACATCCTCTATCGGGCTTGTAGGTGAAGTGAGTTTTATATTCTCTAAACTATCTTAACCTACAAATTAATGTATGTTTATCACTATAAATATTAATCTGTGTAGTTTGAAGTGCTATAAAATAATTAATACAAATAACAAATTAATCTTCTGCAATGAAAATTATACATAAAAGGAAAGGGGCTATTTATAATACTACAATGAAATCATAATAACTTTCATATTACGCTTCATCAAACTTAGTTAAGCACTACATGATATTTAGGTACAATTGGATAACCACATTTGACAAATCTACTAAACAAAAACTATGATACTAAATATATTTTGGAATATGTTAACTCGACATGAGCAAAAAAAACTTTTTTTTTAATAAAGAAGATTATTCATTAAAATATAATTATAAACAAAACAACTGTACATGCCTGAAGCAGTCTTCAAATTCCTATTGGATATTAAATGTTAACAAAGAATGAGTACAAAGTCCTCTATTTAATGGTTAAAAATGCAGTTTCTAACTGTAGAAATCTCTATGCTAGGCTAACGTAAGCAGAAAGGAAAACAGAGCGGAGGAAGAGAAGTTTCATTACAGTGAAAATAAGTCGTGTACAGATTTTACTGTAGCAGCCCATTAGATATATAGAGGTAAGAGTGTTACAAGTGTAGGACTATGATTTACTCAGTTTGTTACGGGTTGCTACTATCCTTTGGTTTGAGAGATCCTGTCTTGTAGCAGGTAAGCATGGGATGAGAAGAGGGCATTGTAGTGGACGGATGGATTGAAGGTGGTGAGAAGCTAGGAGCTGTGGATGAATGGGATATAGATTAAGAAGATGATTGTATTGGTGCCGGAATGATACTAGGAGAGGTATTTGAGATGGGTTGGGATGTAGGTTCTGTGGATACATGGGAGGCAGAAGCTGTGGTTGGTTGTGTAAGGGAGGCGGGTAGTGTTGCAATCAAGGATCTCTAATCTGTGATTTTGATGATGACAAACATTATTGATTGAATTGTAACTTTTCTCATTAAATATTTTTTATATTTCTTTTGTCTGTGAGTACTAATATTACAAGTAAGGCATACATTGCTCAAGGATACTAAAAGCTGAAGAATTGGTAGAATAGGAATGTCAAGTAAACAGAATTTGTAATTTTATTTTTTCTTTATTTTCTATTTCTCGAATCTGGCCACATAAGAGTGTATGCAATTGGGTGACCGTGAAAACACACAGGGGGAGTGAGATAAATTTTAAAAGTTAAAAAAAAATTGTACTAATCGTTCTGTACGACTTACGATCATATTGTACTATCTGTATAGAAAGAATGGGCTTATCGACTAATTGAACAATTAGTTTCTTTGAATTAATCGTACTATACGATCTGGATTGTGTTGTATGATTCGTTATGATTTGAAAACCCTAGCATTCGATAAATGAAGTAATATTTTCAAAATTCAATTTTTGAACTAATTGTACTATACGATCTGATTTGAACTGTACAAAATTTGAAATCTTACTTAAAGTAATCCCGATAATTAGTCAATCAAATTATGATTTAATTAATGATAGCAGATCCTACCATACGATATTGATTGTACCGTAAGATTGATAAAGACAAAATTTGGTTGCCCCAAAGATATTACCAAACAAAATCATGATTTTTGAACTAATCATTCTATATGATATTCATATCATACTGGATAACCTACTTAAAATCAACTAACCATATTGTACGATGATAGCAGTATAAGAAGATATACAGAGATGATTTTTAATCATCCCGGGAATCGTCCTGTATGAATAGAGAAAAAACTAACAGATCGTATTGGATTATCTTTGGATCGTACTATACGATGTGTTCAAAAAATTAACAGCTTGTCTGAACAACTGTTTACGTCGTACTGGACAGGTCTAGTTTTTGAGCTGATCGTACTGTACGATTTCAAATCGTACTGTACGAACATTGTTGGTTAACTTGAATGTTTATAATTTCTTGAAGCCCAATATTTAAGCAAATCTTTGAGAATCTCTTAGTAATGAGGAGAGGATTGGTGACTGCTAAAGGTACTCTGATAGATCAGCTTTTGAAAGAATCCAAGGTTTGAGAGAAAGGAGAATGTGAGGTTAAGAGTGAGGTAGTGTGAGGGGATCACACAGTTGCTCCGGGCTAGCTACACCCTTTCTCCTCTTATGGCCTTGGTGAGTTCTTAAAGGCTCTCTTAGGAGAGAGGCTTCTAGGTCATGTCCTCGAGGTACTCAGCTTTCTCCATCAGGGAGAAAACGGATTTGAGGTTCTCTGCTTATGAAAGGATTCTAATTATTTGCCATCTTCAAGAGGGAGAAAAAAGATTCGGGATTTTCTGCCTTCTCCATGAGGGAGAAAAATGATTCAAGGTTCGCTGCTGTCACCCGGGGAGGTGACAAATCTTTTAGCACTCCGCCGCATCAGGTTTGATGAAAGTGAGTCTGTAAAAGCTTTTTCGCCTTTCTATGGGAGCAAAAAAGAGGGTCACTTTTTGTTAGTGCAATTCCCGAAGCGAAGAACTCCATGAGTGGACGTAGGTCAAGATTGACCGAGCCACTATAAATTTATGGTGTGCTCTCTTGATTTTTTACTTTCAGTATTTTATTTTTTTGCAATTTATTTTCCTGATTATTGCATGGTTGAAAATTTGTGGTTGATGCTAGATTGAGTTTATTCAATTATTTTCACCAATATTATTATTGTTGTTAAATTTATTAGCTTCTGTACAGGGTGATCAAGTTCTTCATCTTACGTTTTGAAAAATCAGAAAAAAAATTAGTATACCTGTTATAATTTTTTAAATATTCAATTCACCCCTCTTGGTCCGCCTCGGGCTAATTCATTGAGGTCTCTCAACTTTCTTGAACTTTCAAGTGGGATTAGAGCGGGTTTCAAAATGAGGTTTTAGAAAACTTTTGAAAAACGAACAATGACTCATTTTGGTAATCGTAACACTGCGGAGGGTTATTCAATAACTAATCCACCTTTATTTGATGATATACCTTTTGACTTTTGAAAAATTCGCATGTTTATCTTTTTACAATCTATAGATTATCGCATGTGAATGTTACTCCAAGAAAGATATTATGCACCTTTTTGTCTTGTAAATCGCATCAAAACTAAATTGTCATTTAATGAATGGAGTAATGAGGATAGGAATTTAGCCCAACTGAACGTAAAATATTTAAACTGTTTCTTCTTTGCATTGAAATCTTTTTTTTTTTTTGAAGAGAATACAAATTGCATTAAAATAAAAAACCTAGATACAAACTACTCAAAGAAATGGCAACCCATCACACTCCTCCTTTAACAAAGAAAGAAAAGGAGAATTTTTTTTTTTGAAACCAGTGGCGGGGCCTACATGTTAAATTAAAAGGAAGTTACAAGATCCTTAAAGGGGACATTCAGCTCACTAATGCTCGGAAGAGCTACAACAAAAATCAAAATAAAACCTAAAAGCCAATGGTCCCCCATACTAAGATACACAAAATCACCTAATAACAATCTAGGGTTGCAAGTAGGCAACACCCAAAAAAAGAAGAACAGATAAAAGTAGTTCAGCACAATCTTCATGCAAAAAATAATAAACAGATCCAAAAAATCCTCTGTCCACTGCATCTGCAAAAGAGTATGACTGCAAAAGACAACCAAAAGAAATAACAAAAAAAAATTTCAAGGAATGTTGTAACAGGATATTAGTTGAAGCCAATGCAAATGTAAGTTAATAAAATTGAAGTATTTTTCAACATAAATAATGAAAATTCCCTTTTTATTAGCTTCCGGAGCTCCCTCATTGAAGACCTTAAACTCACACAACAGAGTGGACTGATAAAAACTGGAACGATTATAATGATCTAAGAAAACCATATGCATGAAATCAATTAAATCCCGAGCACTATCCAGATAAATAACTATAATGCAAGGAAAAATAACCCTAAATAGAAACTGAATAAGATGAATGATACAAAGCTGCCAGATGTTATAACTACTTGAAGCGAAATGTATAACATAAGGAACTAAAAGCAAAGAGAGGAACCCAATTAAATCACCACACCCCTTCCAACCAAAGAGGTATCAACCATCCATCAAAATATACCACCTCAAACTCTAGATGGGTAAAGCATCATGTAAATAATAAGAATAATCAAAATTAAAGACCCGTCAATAACAGTAATATAAAACTCCTTCCACACAGAAATTAACGTCAGAAAAACAATAAGTTGGAAAACAGGGTAACCCAAGTAGTAAAGCTGTCACTGAGAAAGAAAAAATATCTTCCCATGAACGAGTAAAGAAATCCTGCATATAGTGAACATCGCCCCACTTGAGAGATACAGGACAATGAGACAAATCCACCATAATCAAGTTAGGAGAACTCAAAAAAAAAAACCAAGTAGACCCCATAACCAAGGTCATAGTTGAACCAAAATACCACACACAGAGAAAGATCTTAACTACTCCTAACATAAGGCAAACCCAAACAATCCAGCCTAGTAATGCCATCAATACTGGTAGGAAGAGCAGGTCCCATAAATTCCCTGAACTCCAACAAATTGCAACCAAAATTAGCTAAAAAATAAGCAGCATAATTAGCTTCCCTATATATGTGGGTGATAGAAAAATTGATAGTCGAAAGGCACTGCTTAATTTCTCTCATGGTATAAAAATATTTAGGATTATCATTGACTTTACTAAAAATGTAATGAATGACCAACATAGCATCCACTTCAATCCAAAGATTAATGATCCCTAACGATAGGCATAAATGCACACCATAATTCAAAGCGTCAAGCTCCGTCATAATGGCATTATTGGCAACCGAGGGACCAGCAAAAGCCACAATAACATGGCCATTATGATCCTGAATAAGCCCAGCACAACCAGCTTTAATCGTTTTAAAAGATTCATCAACATTAAGTTTATAGAAGCCTTGGGGAGCCTTAGTCCATTTAACAATAGTGTCTTTACGAAAATGAGCAGTGTACCTAAAATTGATACCAAAAAGCTGAGCAGTTTGATGGCAACCAGTAAAAGAGTTGTTATTAATCAAGTTAGCCAAGTAGAGTTGTCTAACCTTATATATGACCATGAGGATAATGCTCGTGGCATTCATATGGATCTTCTCATGCTTCGAGTCATTCCTACTCTTCCAAAGGAACCAACAAATAATAACAGGTAAAATATTACGGATATGATTCTTAGGAGAGATAAATTAGTCTTTTCAAATATTCTTAATATTGTTATAATCTTTATATAAATGGGTATTAAAACCATATAAAAAAAAAACTTTCAGAGCAATAGACCCATTAGCAAAAACATGATTCAAAGTTTCCATGTGATAACAACACTGGCGTTTGGAAACAATTCAAAAACCCTTCTTGCAAAGAATAGTGTCAACAAGCATGTAATTATTGAAAATCCTCCAAATAAGAATATAAAAAGAGATGGGGATACCTCTCTACCAAATAGTGGATAAAATATGATTTTTAGGCTTAAAATCCCTAATAGAATGCCAAACTTCCGTGAATAAGAAACTCCCATCATTTGATTTGTTAAATAAAATGCAATCATTCTTATCAAGTTGAAGAGGAATTATCACAATGAGGAAAATGATAAAATCAGGTGCCTGTTCCGAGAGATAATCCACATTCCAATTACCATTATGAATAAAATCCGACACTTTACAAGCACTAGTAAAGTGAGTATTAAGTAAATTGTCAATGAAAGAAATACCTAAACAATTGTCTTGCCAAAAGAAAATGTCATCTAAACCCAAGCCCCATTATATGAAACTTTCAGCATCCCATTTAATGGAGCACATTCTCTTCCAATGAAAGTAATTGCCTTTTTTGAAATAACAGTTAAGAGGATGCTTGCCCACGCAATATTTAAAAATCATAAATTTCGCCCACAAGCTTTTTTTGGATCTAAAATTGAACCACAACTTATAAGAAAAACCAAGATCCATATCCCTTAAGTTCTTAAAACCAAGCTTACCTTCATCTTAAACACCAAAGCAATTATCCCAAGAAGCCCAAATTAAAGCTGATTTACCCTCTTTACTTCCTGAGAGAAACTTGTTGAAAATTCTTTCCATCCTACTAAAGAATTCACAGTAGGGTATAAAGTATGAAATAAATAAATAGGAATGGAACACAAAATACTTTTAATTAACACTAATCTACCACCAAAAGAAAGAAAATTAAAGCCCAAGTACACATTTTTTTTTAATATTAGAAAAAATGTTCCCAAATAAATGAGATCTCTTCTTACTCTTAGCAAGAGGCGTGCCTAAATATTTAAGGGGGAGGTGTTTGTGCATGAAACCATAATAATTCTGGATAGCATTGATTCTCTGATGGGAAATAGACTTAGCAGTAATGAAACAACTTTTATTAGGGTTAAACATTAACCCACTAGCATTTTTGAAAAATACCTAGAAATTAAAGCTGGATAATAAGCATTTTTCTGGAACCGTTAGTAAAAATAATAAAGTTATTAGCAAACGTTAAATGAGAAACAGATAAACCACCCATAGTACGATATTGTAAAGACGGATGTTTTCTGAACAAATCATTTAAGCCTCTAGAAAAAATTCCATAGACATAATAAACAAAGCAGGGGATAAAGGATCCCCTTGCCTGAGACCATGAGAAGAACCAAAAAAATCATGACTTTTACCATTTAAAATGACCGAAAAGTAGCAATGTTCAATACTGCTTTTAATGAGCCAAGCAAACTCATTATTGAAGCCAAATTTGTTAAGCATCGTATAAAGGAAAGTCCAGTTGAGATTATCATATGCTTTGGTGTTGACCAATATGTAAAAGAAACAAAAAAGGATAACAGACAAACCTTGTATCCCTCAAGACGATACTCAAATCTCCGCAAATCCCGTCGAGGTCTCGCCAAAAATCTCGCAGAAATCCTATAGCAGTATACGAACAGCGCTGTTGGCGTCATCTCCCGCGATTCCTGCTCAAATCGCGTGGCCTCCGTTCTGTACAGACTCATATTCGCGTTATAAAAGGAAGAGACAATGAGGCCTTCGGAGGTCTCTCGCACGAAGCTCCATTTCCCTTCACCAAGCCGGTCTCCTTCCCAATCTAGTCGCCCTTCCCCTATTCGTAAGTAGAGAGAGAGAGAGAGAGAGAGAGAGAGAGAGAGAGAGAGAGAGGAGAGCTCCTTACCTCAATCCCATCCTCTTCCGCCTTCTAGTCCAGCCGAACTCTACCCTAGCTTTTGCTGGCCGAGATTGAATTCCTCCACCCGAACCCACAAACTCCAAGCTACGATCTCCATAGCCGACCGATCCTCCATCCTGAGCTTTGCCCGATTCCCATCCAGCCGCAAGCCGAACTGAGCCTCAGCTCTACCCGACATCCCGATCCTTCTGATCCCGAGAGAGACAGAGAGAGGGAGAGAGAGAGAGGGGGGGGAGAGAGAGAGAGAGAGAGAGAGAGAGAGAGAGAGAGAGAGAGAGAGAGGAGAAAGGAGGAGAGCCCTTACCTTGCAGACCGCCTCTACCCTCTTACCCGATCCCCTTGTGGTCGGACGACTTCGCTCCTCTGACTTTCCCTTCCTGTGAGATCGGAAGCAAGACAGGAGCTCGCCGGCGTGAAGGTAACTTGCTACCTCCCGTGCGCTACTCCGGCCAAATCCCGTGTATCTGCCGAACAGAGAGAGTGGAGAGGGAGGAGATTTATTTTTATTTATTTATTATTATTATTATTATTATGAATTAAATTTAATTATAATTTAATGATAATTAATTAAACTTAATTACAACTAATTATATTAGTTATAATCAATATTTAATTAATCATAATTAATTAAGATTAATTATGATTAATTACCATTAATTATAATTAGTTAATTAATTGTATATTGATTTAAATTAATTAAATTAAATTATAATTAATTCTAATTAGTTGATAATAATAATTAGTTAAATAGTTATTATAATAATAATAAAAATAATAATGATAATCATAAAATGTTCTCTCCTGCCTCAACTTGTGTATCGGGGCTGCGAATCACCTATGCACGTCTTTATTGAGCGTGGTAGGAGGGAACTCTGTGCGACACCTACGACGAGGTAGGCGAGCGACCCCTCGCCCTCCTGCCTCTACATGCGCGTCGAGCCGGCAAACCACCTATGCACGCCTTTGTTGAGCGTGGTAGGAGGGAACCCGGTGCGACGCACACGATGAGGCCAAGTAAGCCAGGTACACTCTTTTCTTAGCATGGCCGAAACAATTCATAAGTGCCCCCGAGTGGGGGGAAAGCAAACTGCTCTTTTCTTGTAACAGGTACCGTCAAAGACCCCATGCACGTCTTTGTTGCGCGTGGTGGGAAGAAAGATCATGGCTGTGGTGTCCTCGAAAGAGGGCGCCTACCATACACACATTTATTGCGCGTGGTGGGAAAGGCCCAGTTTTTTCGTAGTTTTCATCAAAACGAGGGAGACGCCGGGAGGCTACCGAAATTTCGAATGAAATATTACTCTACTCTGGACTTGTTTTGAACTCAAAAGAACAAAGATTCGGACTTGAAAAAGCAGTGAAGTTGTGGACCTGTGAACAAAATTTGAACCTGTTGTGGACTCAAGGGACATGCACTTGAACTTGAACTGGACTCAAGACATGAACTTAAGCCAACAAAATACATTAAGAACTTGAATTAAATCAAACTACAAGAGAACTCAAATTCAAATAAATGAGCAAAATTTGGACAATCATAAAGAATTTTTATTGGACTTGATCGAACACATTTTACTCAAACTTGAACTTGTATTTTGAATCTCATTTGATTCAAAATCAAGTAGAACTTGGACCTGAATATGACATAGTGCATACACACTGGACTTGCAAATGAAATTGAAATGAGCTCATACTTGAATTTGACTTGGGCACAAATGAACCAAATTGAGCATAAATATAACTTGATCTTAAACATAAATGAGTGATCAATAAGATGCTTAATTTGAATGATCTCTGCAAAGTTCCAACGGGAGGTATTTTATTTGAAAAATAACAAGTCCATCATATAGATTGCAAGTTACCTTTGTGAAACATCTTCGAAGACAACAAACTTGCAATCAACCCATTTGTAAGTGATAAGAAGATTATGAGAATAATAGTTCGATTACAAAGACATGAATACAAGGACTTGGAAACCTTAGGTCTATGATTGCACAACAAGGTAAAAAAAAAACAAAGATTAAAATCTTGAATAACAAGGTTCTAGATTTTTAACCAAATACTAGTAAGCAAGTAGAATATCAATGACATGCAAAAGATAACAAATGCATGTGATATTCGTGCAAAGGTAATAACTTGTTCTTGAAGAATAAATGTATAATGGGCATCTACAAACAAGCATAGAAGTCTATGATGAATGCAACAATGTTCTATGATCAACGTCAAGACATAAGCAAATGCATTCAAACCTGCAAGCAATGAAGATTGAAATTGACGGTAGCCTTCATGTCAAGTTCATAAGAAAATATAGTAGTCCCTCCAAACAACAATGTCTCTTACTAACATACAAATGAACTCAAGGGATATGCAATGAATACAACGATATCCCACCAATCAATACTTGTGGGCTTCTAGATATATGCATCAACCAATATGCAAATGAATGAAACAACCTACAAATCAATGTGCATGAAGAAGTTGGTGGTAAATACGAACTCTTATGAATCACCATAGGAGACCTGTCACATATATAAAGTTCCATCTACGAATAATTACAAAAGAGAACTGCAAAAAAAATGAGCTCCTGCAAGCTGCTATAAAAGACCAATTATACATTCAATATGTATGTTTAAGAAGCAAAATACAAAGAATTATGATGGATACAACTACCTATATGACAAAGCATGAGATTCGTTAGTGCACTATGATCCACCTACATAAAGCAACATATAGTGCACGACAGTGTACCTGTACGAAGCAGCAGACAATTTTATTCAGAAGTTGCTATGCCACGCCACCGGATCTGCAACATTCGTACAAGCAGATAGAAGGCGTCCACAAACTACAATGTCACGCCACTGGATCTGCAACATCCTTGCAAGCGGATAGAAGACATTTACAAATATTTTAGAATACACCTGCACGTGCACCGTAGTTTGTATACACATAGGTACACATAAGCGGTAATTGTAATCAAAACCCACAAAGGCCCCGACGAGCGTGTTATTGGTATACACATGACGTCTAGGAATGATGCGTGGGTCAGTAAATTTGAACTCGATCCTCCTAAGCAAGTAAATAAGAGTCGACAAGGTTCAATCAATAATTATAAAATGCCCCCAAATACCCGCATGGGCCCTGACGAGCGTGTTATTGGTACACATGTGACGTCTAGGGATGCTACGCGGGCTGATAAGTGAATTCAAATTTGAACTCGATCCTTCTGTACAGATCAATAGAAGTCGACAGGGTTCGAACCATGAAACAAATACATGGTTGTGGCGACCAGTGTATTTGTTTCAATACATTCATATTAGGCCTTCAAGGCATAAAATCAATAGAATTCACTAACAAAGACATAAAGCCTACGAAACCCGATCCTTTTAAGCATGTAAATAGGAGTAGACAGGGTTCAGACCATTGGATAAATATACGATCACGAAGTTGACCGGAATATTTATTTCATACATTCATATTAGGCCTTCAAGGCCTTTAACAAAGGAAATTCACAAATCTTTTAAATGTCTTCCATAATGTTCTAGAACTGTAGGGGAGCAAAGAAGAAAGAAGCTTCCCACTACTTGAGAAGTTTGATAGGAGAGAATGATATTTCTTCATTGGTCTTATGGAAACCAAACTTGAAAGATTGGATAAAGAAGATGTTAAAAAATTGGTAAGAGATGATTGGGGGTTTTACCATGTGGCTGCTAGTGGAACTTCTTGTGGTGTTTTAGCATTATGGAAACACATAACGACTTCGTTTACAGTAATTGACTCATCAAACCAATGCATCATTGTTAACATGACCACTCCGAAGGGAATTTCAGTAAAAGTATGCATAGTTTATGGCAACAAAAACTTATATGAAAGACCGAAACTATGGAGATTGATTGAGAATAATATAAATAGTGAGGAGCCTTGTATTGTAGGGGGTGACTTCAATTGCTGACTAACAAAGCACGAGAAGAAGGGAGGAAAAAGATTTCTATTCTCACATGGCCCTCAAGAGATGAAGGAATTCATAACCAATAATGACTTTCATGATATAGGCTTTATTGGTCCTAAATTCACATGGTGCAATAATAAAGGACTTGCTAAAATATGGAAGAGACTTGATAGAGTTTGGCTAAACTCAAAATTAATTATGACCATTCCTTATGCTATCATTAAACACCTTCCTAGAGTGGCATCAGATCATTGCCCTCTACTCCTTCAATTTTCTAGTATGAAGATGCTCAAGCAAAGAGAAATCAGATTTGTGATTTTGTGTTCTTATGAGGTTGCAAGGGGGATAATTGCTAATGCATGGAGGAAAAAGGATTATGGAGGCGCTGATGAAATATTTAAAAGGAAAATAAAAAGATCCTTTAAAAATCTATTCTATTGGAGCAAGAACAAATTGAAAGAGCTAACCATAAAGAAACAAAAGCTACAAGAGGAGATTTTGAATTTGCAAGAACTTGATACTATGGAGGATGGTTTGAACCCAAAAAATATACTAAAACTTAGAATCAAAGTGCATGAACTCAACATTACTTTGGCTAGATTGGCAACATGGTGGAGACAAAGGTCAAAAAGACAATGGATGGAAGATGGAGAAAAGAACACTCGCTTCTACGACACACATGCTACGATAAAAAGAAGAGCAATTTGATTAAACAAATTTCTGGAGAAGATGGCACAATGGAAACTAACCAAGAAGCTACATGTAATGCAAATGATCTCTAAGATAAGCAAGTTTCTTTCTTAATTAAAGAAGATGGAACTTGGAGCAAGAAGAAATTGAACACATATTTCTCTGAAGAAATGGGAATGTTGATTCAACAAACATCTATTGGAAATGAGGAAATGGAAAATAAGGTTGAATTAATCAACACTAGTTCAGGTAGATCAATAATCTCCTTATATTATAAAGCCAATAATTAAATACAAGATGGTAAGGTGAGAAACATAAGATGGATGAAAACTCTGAATGTAAACCAAAGGGAATTTCTGATTTGGTGGAGATTATTGAATGATGCTTTGCCAACCAATGAGTGGTTATACCATAGAAGATTAATTTGCAACAGAAATTGGCCTAGAGGATGCCAAATTCTGGAAGAAACAGAACATATTACTGTAAGTTACTCTAAACTTATTGAAATATTACAAAATCTGAGACAATGGGGAATCAATGTCCCTATATTCCAAAGTATATCGCATTGCGTAGACGAACTAAAGAACAGAGGAAGAAAGAATTGTGTTGTAACTAGAATTTATGTTTTAGTGGTTTATAACAATTGGAAGTCTCAAAATTTATCAAAGAATGGAAAAATTGTTCCTCCTATAGCATATATAGCGACTGAAATATTATCTAATGCTTGTTGCATACATTCAACTCCAATCGAGAAGAACTGGAACACCAATCAGCAAATGCTATCTAAAGATTGGTGTCCCCCACCTGAAGGTTGGATCAAATTGAATGTAGATGCGGCAGTCTTACTATCAAATGCGGCAGGTATTGCAGGAGTACTAAGAGACCATAAAGGGAGAATGATGTGTGCTTATGGCAAAAAGTTGATACATTGAGATATTGCTTTTTTGGAACTAAAAGCAATAGTTTTCTTTGAAAATTACATCCAAGGATGGATGAGTGAATATAAAGGAATTATTATAGAAGGAGATAATATGAATATCATGAAGAAGCTCCAAAACTCAATAAAAAGGAACTCAGAGATGAACAATAAAGCTCAAAGGGTAGACCTCACTTTTCTTGAAGTTTTCAACAATATCATTTTTAATTTTGTTCCAAGAGATTGTAATAAGGTGGCAGATTATTGCTCCTATCTTGCTTTATTAGGTGATTTTTATTGGGAAATGTTTTTAGATATAGAACTTCCATCAAGTTTGTTGACTTGATTAGGAAGGACTGAGATAGATTTATCTTCCTTTAATAGTATGTACTTATTTTCTTTCTTTAGTATAAATGCAATTTGCATCCTTATTCAAAAAAAGAAGAGTTAGTCTTCAGGGAGTGGATGTAGATCTTGTTGGACTGAACAACTATAAATTTGTGTGTTCATTTTATTTTTCACATTTTTAATTTCTTCAATTTTATTGTTGTGGCTAAATTTTTTTTTTATAAAAAATATTTAAAAAATTATTTTTTATTAAAAATCCAAGAAATTTTTTTAATTACCAATTCACCCCTCTCTCTTGGTTAGCCTTGGGACAATTGCATAGGTCTAACAACCTGTACGGAATTGACAAGTCACATCAGAGCTTTATTTTAAAACTATAAGTTTAGACTACTTTTTAAAAATGATAATAGTTACATTTGAAAACTGAAACACACCTGAAAGGTATTCGATCACTAGAACTATGTTATTTGATAATATCCCTTTTGATTTTTGAAAAATATGTATGTCTACATTTCTTCAATCGCTTGACTATTGCATGTGGATTTTAGTTCAGGAAGAGTATACTAGGCCAACTAGACTTATAGATGCATTAAATTGAAACACCTTTTGCTGACTAGACTGTAGAAGAATGCGACTTAGCATAATTAAAAGCAAAAATTTTAAATAGTTTCTTTTGCGCACTTAAGTCTGAAGATTACATGCAGATTTATACTTATAAAAATGAAAAGAAGATTTGCGGTATGCTTTGTATTACATACGAATGGACTAATGAAGTAAAGAAATCTAGATTAAATATCTTGTAACATGATTATGAATTATTTCACATGAAACCCAATAAATCTATTTCTGACATGTACACAAGATTCACTCAAATAGTCAGTTCTTTGCATGCATTAGGTATGGAACTAACGAATGCTGAAATGATTAATAAAATTATTCGTTGTTTTCCTACTATATATGATGCTAAAATTACTGCTATTACAGAGTCGAAGGTTTTAAATATTTATTCTATTGATAATCTCCTTGGATCACTAATTGCTTACGAGCAAGGAGTGACTCAAACGAAGATTGTTGCAGGAGAACAGTGAAAGGAGAAGAACATAGCACTAAAAGTGGATGACTCGGAGAGTGATCAGTCACAACCTAAGGATGAGGACAACATTGCCTTGATGACAAGGAAATTTAGGAGTTTTCTTAAAAGGAATCAAAGGAGACACTAGCAGTGGAATAAATGTAAGTTCCACAAAAATGTTAAGGTTTCTAATGATGTGATTTGTTATGAATGCAGGAAACCTGAACAAATAAAAACGGAATGCTTAAATCTTAAAGCTACTCATAGCAAGGAGAATGTAGAGAAGAAACAAATATAAGGAAGAGAAAGAAGATATTTTAGAGAGTTTTCTTAGTGTACTCATCTTTGGATTCATCAAAAACATAAAAGGAAGAAAAAGTCACCAACTTGTGCTTAATGATCGATAATCTTGATCAGTCAGATTAAGAAGAGATACGCTCTCATACAAGACCTCATGAGAGCATTTGGTACATGAATAGTAGTTACTCAAAGCATATGACTAGAGGCACTACACAATTCATATCGGTGGAAGCCATGAATGGAGACAAGGTTACACTAGGAGATAATAACACTAGGAAAGTGGTTGGTGCAGGTATGATCGGAAACTTGAATAATTTTTTCATTGAGAATATTTTACTTATAAAAGGCTTAAAGTATAATTTGATAAGTATTAATCAACTACGTGACAAAGGGTATAACGTTAAGTTTTTTCCCACTAGCAGTATATTAAGCCTAAATGAAAATGATGTATTGTATGAAACCAGGATAAATAATATTTATATGCTAGATTTGAACTGTCTTAAAACTCCTAATGCATTTTGTTTAAAAATAATTTCTGATGAATCTTGGTTATGGCATAGGAGACTTTGTCACGCTAGTAAGAAAAACCTTAGGAAAATTATCCAAAAGGAATTGGTTAGAGTTATACCAAAACTAGACTTTACTAAGGATCACCTTTGTGATGCATGTCAATTAGGAAAATAAGTGAAGTCTTCATTTCATTCCACTAGGGATCTTAGAACTAGCAAACCATTAAAAATAATCCATATGGATCATTTTAGAACGGTCAGCATTATAAGTATAGGAGAGAAGATAGACAGATTTATGATAGTTGATGATTTCTTAAGATTCACGTGGGTTAAATTTTTATTTAATAAGAGTGAATCATCTAAGAAGTTTAGAGATTTTTTGACTTGGATTCAGAGGAAACTATGATATCAAATTCTAATAATTTAAAGTGATCATGGAGGTGAATTTGAAAATGAAAATTTTGAGGATTTTTATAAAGAACACGGAATTGATTACAATTTTCAGCACCTAGGACCCCTCACTAGAATGAGGTAGTCAAAAGAAAGAGTAGAACATTAATTGAAGCTGTTAGAGCCATGTTGGTAAATATTCACTTCCAAAATATTTTTGAGCTAAAGTGGTTAGTACAACATGTTATGGTCTAAATAGGGTAAACATTAAATCAAAACTGAACAAAATACCATATGAGCTTCTTAAAGGGAGAACACTTAATTTGTCACATTTGCATGTTTTTGGATGTAAGGTGTTAATTTATAATAATGGAAGATCTCCTTTAAGAAAAATTTGATCCAAAATCAGATGAAAAAATTTTTCTTGGATACTATAGTGTTGAAAAATCATATAGAGTATTTAATAAAAGAACTTTGGTAGTTGAGGAGACCACACATATTGTATTTGATGAGTACGACATTTTGGAAGAGCCAAGTTTGAAAGAGGATGATATAGGAAATAATTCCCAAAGGATTGAGAAGATTAATTTGGATAAAATTTTGGAACAAGAAAACCCTTTTCTTAGATAAATGAAATTTTATAAAAACCACCCTAAGGATTTAATTATAGGTGAACCAAGTGAGGGTGTTAGGATTAGGCATGAACTTAGCAAAGAGGTTAACCATTTAGCTTTTATTTCATTGATAAAACTCACAAATGTCAATCAACCACTTTCGAATGAATTTTAGATTTTGGCCATGCAAGAAGAATTAAATCAATTTGTAAGAAATAATATTTGGGAATTGATTGCAAGGTCAAAAGATCAAAGTGTAGTTAGAACTAAGTCTGTATTTAAAAATAAAATGAATGACTCAAGAGTTATTATTAGAAATAAGGCTAGATTGGTGGCTAAGGGATATAATCAATTTGAAGGGATTGATTTTGAGGAGACTTTTGGCCCTATAGCAAGACTTAAAATAATTAGGGTTTTGTTAGCCTTTGTCTGTTTTTGAAGATTTAAATTATTTCAAATGGATGTTAAAAATACCTTTTTAAATAGGGTGATATAAGAAGATGTTTATGTTGAATAACCTCTAGATTTTGAAAGTTCTAAAATTTTAAATCATAAGTATAAATTGAAAAAGACATTATATGGATTGAAACAGGCACCTAGGACTTAGTATGAGAGGTTAAGCACTTTTTCTATTAGAGAGATCTTTTGTAAAAAAAAGTGTGGATGCACTCTTTTTTTGAAAAATATTAGAAGAAATACTCATTGTTCAAATTTATGTTGATGATATCATTTTTGATTTTATAAATAAAAATCTTTGTGATGTTTTTTCTAAAACAATGTGTAATGAGTTTGAGATGAGCTTAATAGGAGATTTAAGTTATTTTTTTAATTTTAGTATTAAGCAAATTAAGAAGGAAATAATTCTTAATCAGTCAAATTATGTTAAGAACATCCTCAAGAAGTATGAAATGGACAATGCTAAATCAGTAAGTACACTAATGAGTTCTTCAGTACAATTAGATAAGGACCCAAAGGGAAAATCTTTTGATAAAAAAAAAATTAGGGGAATTATTGGGTCTTTATTTTATTTCACAGCTAGTAGAACAGATATTATGTTTAGTATTTATTTGTGTGTTAGATTTCAATCAGATCCAAAAGAATCACATTTGATAGCAGTAAAAAATTTTTTGAGATATCTTTTGGGAACTCAAAACTTAGGAATTTTGTATCCTAAGTACAACTCTTCATTTGAAATTGTTGGATATTCTAATTCAGACTTTGCAGGTTGTAGGATTGATCGAAAGAGTACATCTGGATCTTATAAATTTATATTAAATTCTTTAATTTCTTGATCAAGTAAAAAATAGAATTATGTAGTCCTATCTACTACTTAAGCTGAATACATTGTCATAGAAAGTTATGTGGCACAAGTTCTTTCGTTGAAAAAATAATTGATTGATTTAGGATTTACAATAGACACAATTCTAATTTATTATGATAACACTAGTTCAATTTGAATTTCAAATAATCCTATTCAACATTCTATAACCAAACATATAGACATAAGGCATTATTTCATTAGGAATCATATATCCAAAGGAAAAATTAAATTGAATCATATTTCAACTAAAAATTAGCTTGCATATATTTTTACAAAACCACTAGCCTTTGATATTTTTAACACCTTAAGAACAAGATTAGGTGTGTTTGATCTTAATGCTTTGATAAAATTTTCTACAAACTTTATATTTTTTTATGTGTTTGATTTTATTTTTATTTTAGTTGTAAGTGTTTTTATTTTCATTTTTATTTTGAGAGTTTTTCAATTTAGACATTTGTCACTTGTGTAAGGTTGATTGAATTTGAGAAATTTTTCTGAATTTCATTTTCTAAGTATTCTATTCATACTATACGAAATAATTTTTGTACAATATGAATTTTGTAGCATGTGGAGTTGAATGCGTAAAATTTTAGATTTTTTCCCATAGATCATACAATAGGATAATGTCATCGTCCCGTACGATCTATATACATTCGTCTATACGCATATAGATGGTTATCTGGGTAGAATCAGTTATTATAACTGATCATATGTATGAAATCATATTTCGTATGTACGATCAATGTGTCATTTTCTGCGGGGGACGAACATAATCGTAATTAAAACAATCTTTAATAACTAATCGTCCCGGACGAACACCTGTTCGTCTGTATGATCGAATGGTTAAAAAGTCTGTATGAAAGGATGCCTCGTACATTATGTTTACGAAAAATCATTTCATTTTGGATGTTATCATTCATCCATACTAAAATTTTTTCGTCCCATATGATCTCAAAATCATACGTACGAATCCATTTTCGTACTGTACGATGGGCCATTTTTCTTTAAATAGGAGGGCTAATGAATTCATTTCCATTCACTTCCAAAACCTTCTTTAATCCTTCTAGAGGCTCCAACCAAGGAATGGCAAGTTCTAGCAAGTGCTCTAGAGTAAGTAAGAGATCGTCATCCAGGGGTAGTGATGACAACTTCTTATCTAGAGATAATGAAGATTCTTTCTATAGGTATATAGTCTTAAAAATCACTCCTTAAAGACTCCTCATTTAAGATGAAATCTACTTGTCTGTTATGCCTCTCTTTGCCTCAATCCAGTTTTCTTTCATTTTAACTCTGATCTACGCTTACCATAGAGAGATTATTCATTATTTCTTAGCAAATATGAGGTTCAATGAGGATGAGAGTAGGATAACATCATTTATCAAGAAACAGCGTCTGAAAATCACTAAGAAAGATGTAGGGACTTTTCTTCACTTAAGGACTCATGGGACTAAAGGATATACTTTAACCTCTAAATCTGATTATGACTGGTCTGAGATAAATAAAACTGTTAGAGGTGTAACTCAAGTCTATCACTTAGCTAGAGTTTACACTTTGAACTAAAATGTTAGGGTCATCCAACATGTCTTAAGAACATCAATTATTCCTAAGGCTCGCATAAATATGACTCCTCTTCTGTCCACCGTTACCTATTTGATCATGACTGGACAACCTATTGATGAGGCCCAATTAACCTTTTTGAAATTAGGCTTCCTCATCATAAGAGGAAGAAAAATATTGCTCTAAGACACTTAATGATCGACATTTTAGAAAGAAAGTACAATATAATTCATCTTGATCCTCCCATTGAAATGCCAATCTTCTTCACTAATCCTCTTTTTTATCTCTTTTGGGGAGAAATGAGAGTTCTAGTGAGGATAGTGAGGGAGGAGGAGCACCTGCACCTTCTCAGGGACCTGATTAGAATTATTTTCAAGAGATGGTCCAGCGATTTGATCGACTAGAGACTCATTTTGATCAACATTTTGATCAAATTCGGACTCATCTAAACCACCAGGATGCAAGATACCAAAAAGATATTGGGTGGATCTGAGGTCAGCTTGACTCGATGAACACGAATGTAGCTATGATGAATAGCTATTTGTCAGTCTTCAACTAGCCTCCTCATCCAGATCAGGGCCCCTCTAACTTTTAGTTGTACTTCCTTGATGTTGTTTGTATCAGACTTCTTCTTATGATGTGATGATGTGATGATGTCTTTGCTTATTTCTTTCAGTAGTACTTGTTTTTTTTAGACTTGTTTTGTTGTTTTGATATTTTAAGTTTAGAATTTTAGATGTTATGTTTATTGGTATCAATGGCTTTGATGTATCTGATCTTTTTGGTATCAATAAAAATATCATGTTTTGTGATGTTATTTTTGTTTTTAATTTGAAATGTGAGTTTGCCTATATGAAAAGTGTGTTTTAATTGATCTTAAAATGTGTTATAAATTAACTTGCATTATAAAATTAATCTCATTATGAAATCTAATTTTTTTAAAAAATAAGTTAACTTATAACTCAATCATGTTATGCATATTAATCTCATGTTCTTTTTAGGCAAACATAATTTGAATATTGTTATTATAATTTTAATGTCTTATTTTTTTTATTTCTTTTTCAATATAATTATTTTTGTTATTGGAGAAATTTAATTTTTAGATTATTGATTTTAGAGAAAGACTAAATTATATATATATATATATCATAAATAAATATACGATGTGTACAAAAATCGAAAAAATGCGCAATGGTTTGCAAAATGAAAAGAAGCACAAAATTAGCCCAAATAGAAAAAGATGTACGAAGTGTGTCACAAATATTTAAAAAGAAGCACAATGTCGTCTATTGAATTATTTATGTTCTTTCCTCTATCGTTTAATCTTTATTTCAAATCAATCTAATTTTCAGTTATATTATATATTGAAATTTGAAATTAATTAATCTTCATTTTGTCACTTTTGCAATAATCCTTCTAATCTAATTATCTAGAATGCATCATGACCTTGATAAATTATTCTTATCAAAGTTGTTCTTTAATTTAAAATTTTTGAATCTTTCTTTTTCATCGAATGTAATTAACTTTGTTATTGCAACTATTTCACTCACTTTCGAGATCAATTATTTTGGTTTTTTATTTGACATCTTTCATTTCGATTTTTTTCCCTTTTTATTGTTGTCAAAAGGAGGAGAAATAAGTTTGTTTGTTTTCATTTTTGTTTTTGTGTATGTCATTGTGTTTGTTTTTGTTTTTGTGCATGTCTTTGTGTGTTTGTGTTTTTGGATTCATGTTTTTATATTTTAATGTTGTTTTGTATATATTTATGATTTAAAAATTAAAAAAAAAGTTTTTTGTGCTATTCATGAAATCTCCCTATATTCGCATATTCATTCTTTTAGGGGGAGCTAAGGAGAAATTTAGGGTATACATGTTAACTAAAACAACAATTATTTTGTCATCATTAAAAAGAGAGATTGTTGAGAATATTGCAACTTAATTTTTTGATTGTTGATATTTTTGCAACATGTATATTTTTATGATTCCAAATATTATTATTTTAATTATAATTTATCCTAACAAATTTTGGATGTATTATTTTTGTTGTTTGTGTGTACTAATATTTTAGGGAAATCATAATCCAGATTGTTGAAGACTTCAAAACATATTAGATTAGAATTCATTGTAAATAAAGTCCATATTTTTTATTTTATTGAGTCTGAGAGAATGTGATTGTAATTGAGTAACTAGGTACACAAACTAGAGGAGTGTTTAAAATTTGTAATTTTTTAAACTAATCGTACTGTACGAAGTAATTTTGTACATGACGACTTGTTTAGTTATTTTACCCTACGAGCAATCAAATGAACTGCAGGAAGAAATTTTTTTTAAATACTGATCGTACTGTACGAATCTTCCTTCGTACGGACGATGTCCAGAGTACGAATTGGACAGGACCCTTTTCCCCGACAAATCCTAAAGTTTTCTAAACTAATCGTACTATATAATATCCTATTCCTACAGACGATGTCCAGAGTACAAATTTGAAGGGTCCCTTTTCTTCCCGACGAATGCTAAATTTTTTTGAACGGATCGTACTATACGATTTCCTGTTCGTATAGACGACATCCAAAGTACAAAAATGTGGGTACCTTTTCATACCGACGAAGTTGAAAAATTTTATAAATGTTCATACAGTACGAACTTGATTCGTATTGGATGATTATTATGTATGAAAATATTTCATACAGATTCACAAAGGTTTGTACGCAATAGTTTTTGAACTATTCGTATGTACGAAAATAAGATTGTACTATACGATCGTACATCCTCAAAATAGAAAATTTTAGTTTTCTGGATGGTTTTTCTTGTATTTTGTATAAAAGGCCCTTAAAAACTTATGTAAAGAGTATTGTTCTTCGTGATTTTTCAAGAGCAAGTGAAAATGTGAGTGTGGGAGAGTGTTTGAGAGAGAATTCTTGCAAGTGGAGTGTGAAGAGTTCACAAGGTTACTTAAAGATAAGAATATCTTTTGGTTTTTGGTTATTACTCTTCCTTTCTTCTTTTCAGTTGCTCGAGAGAAGAACTTTGAAGAAGATCTGGTACTCTGCCAACACATGGAGAGTGTGAACAGACGAAGGTTCTCTACCAACACTTGAAGGGTATGAAAGGACGACGGTACTCTATCGACGCTTGGAGAGTGTGAACAGATGACAGTTCTCTTCCGACACTTAGAGGGTGTGAAAGGATGATAGTACTCTCCTGACACTTAGAGAGTGAACAGACAACGGTACTCTACTGACACTTGGAGAGTGTAAATAGATAATGGTTCTCTGCCGATACTTGGAGGGTGTAAAAGGACGACGCTACTCTGCCGACACTTGGAGAGTGTGAACAGATGACAGTTTTCTACCGACACTTGGAGGGTGTGAAAGGATGATGGTACTCTGCTAACATTTTGAGAATGCGAACAAACCACGGTACTCTGGCGACACTTGGAGTGTATAAAAGGATGACGGTTCTCTGCCACATCGGGGATTGGTGGAAGAGAGGAAAATTGTAAAGGCTTCTCCACCTTACTGTGGGATAAAAGGAGAGTCACTTTTGGTAATAGTGCAATACCTGAAGAGGAAGTCTTCAAGGAGTGGATGTAGGTCTTATTGGACCAAACCACTATAAATCTGTGTGTTCATTTTATTTCCACATTTTTATTTTATGCAATTTTATTATTATGATTGAAAAATTGATTTTACAAAAAATATTTAAAAATTGATTTTTTATTAAAAATAAAAAAATTAAATTACCAATTAACCCCCCTCTTGATTAGCCTTTGGACAATTGCATAGGTCTAACAAGCTATACGGAATCAACAAATAGCCATAATTCTTAGATTTAGAAAACATGATTTTATTTACAACTTCCTGGGCTAAGAGAATGTGATCCGAGATTGATCTTCTTTTGAAAAAAGTCACATTCTCTTCTATAATAATTTTGGGGTCACCCACAGGAGTTTATTCAATAAAACTTTAGCCATAATCTAGTAAATAGATTTGAAAAGACTGATAGGATGATAATTAGAAGGAAACATAGGGTCTTGGACTTCCGATATCAACACAATAAGAGTCTCCTTCTATTCATGATACAGTTTACCAGAAAACAGGAATCGATTAACTGGTTTCCTAACATTATCTACAATTATACTCCAATAGGCTTCAATAAAGGTATAAGCAATCCCATCACAACCCGAAGACTTATTCCCACTCAAGTTCTTAATAACCTCAATAATTTCAGAATTAGTGAAATCAACCTCCAGTTTCCTTCATTTATCATCATCTAACACCTTCCAAGGAGCTGGCCACTTATCCAAACAACACTTCCTATCCCTCTACTTTTTTGAAAATAATTGAGAAACACCCTCTCAATTTCATCCTGATCTTCAACCATACATCCATTTACATCTTTAACTTGATTAATCCAATTCCCATGACTCCTTGCATTAGCAAAAGCATGAAAAAACTTGGAGTTGGAATCCCCTTATTCTACCCACTTAAGTTTAGCCCTTTGCCTCCACCAAGTACTCAGCCAAGCAAGATACACATTCAATGCGCCAACTTTAGTTCTCAAACGCCACATTTTTCCTTCACTTAACCAACCAACATTAGCTTCGTCCAATTGAAGTTGCAAAATTTCCTCCTTAAGCTTCTCTTTTGAAGTCAAAAGTCCTTTAGTTTAGCTTTACACTAGATAAAAAGATCCTTCAGAGCTCTACTACATTTTTTGTTAAGAACTTGCATCTCATCTTGTTAAGAACCTACATCTCATCTCCTCCAATAGATCCATTCCAAGCTTTAGCAACAATGATATAAGAAGCATGATAAGAAGCCCATTTATCTTCAAACTTAAGAAATCCCCTCTTCTTAGAACCGGAATTGAAGAGCTTTAACACAATAAGACAATGGTCCGAAGCCACTCTAGCAATATGTCTCACGATAGCCACATGGATTTTTTTAAAGCAATGGAGTTTAACAAGCATCTGTCCAACCTTTCCAAAATCCTACCACCACTCTTATTATTGCACCAAGTAAATCTAGGCCCCACCAACCCCACTTTATGAAGGTCATTGTCATTCATAAAACACCTCATTTCCTTAGGGCCTTGAGAAAAGACAAATCTCTTTCCCCCCTCTTTTATCTTCTTGAGACAAAATACTATTAAAATCCCCCCCTAATTACCGAAGGGACCTCCCTATGAGAAAAAGACTGAAGACAGTCCCACAAACTCCTCTTATTAAGATCCTTGCTGCCATAAACCTTAGACACCATCCACCTTCATTTATTAAACACATTGAGATCACCAATTACACATTGTTCTGAAGTCTCTAATACCGAAAAGGAAGCTAAATCAAATCTCCAAATGATCATAATTCCTCCTAACAAGCCGTTCAAAGGAACAAGAAATAGTCCCAATCTAACCCCATCATTTTATTGAACACCACTCTATCAATAACCAAAACTTTGGTCTCCACAATACACACAAAAAAACATCAAATTCTTTAACAAATTCGTCTAAGTAAAGATAGGCTTATCTCTTCTCAGCCCCTCTACAATTCCAAAAAGCAAAGGAACTCATTGATCAACCAAGGGGGATAAACCCCCAGCTTTCGCTTTCCTCACACCATCAGAACTACTGATACGAGGTAGGATTTTAACCGGCCCAAGAGACTTAAGCTCTTTAACAAGCTTAAATTTAGCCACCTCCGAACTCCAACTAGCCTCCTTCCCCATGTTAACATTCTCACCAACTACATCACCACACATTTCTTTAACACCCTTACACAAAACAGAATTAACTTTCCCTAGAGAAACATCACCCTTTATTCCATCCTCTGAAATGATTCTTGAAGTTTCTTCACACTCCAAAGTTTCATTATGACATCCGTTTAAAGATCCAAATCTATTCACAACCATAGGAATTTTAGAAGACATAGTGATAGAATTCATACCCTATACGGGTTCTTGAACACCACATCTGAACTCTTCTTCTGTCAACACCTTTTGCTCATTGATTAGACCACAAGCAGGAGCATCATCTTCAATACCATCCTCCAGAGTAATTTTGTCCTCTTCAGAAATCACATTATCTTCCTTATCTCTGTCTATCACCAACTTAGTAGAGACCACCACCTCTTTAGCTTCAACATAGACACTTTTATAGGCTCCATAGTAGCTGAATTAATAGGATATTTCATCATCTTCTTAATGTACATCGTCTGCCTAGGCTTGAAATTTGATTTGGGTGGACCAAACCTCTTATTTCTTTTATAATTCACATGCAGCCAAGGTCCATATGTGGATTCTTTATCAACTACAACTTCATGACCAGCTTCAGATTTCTATTGCATCGGTTTTATAACACCATTCCTAGGTTCATTAGCATCAACCCTTCCATTGAAGCAGTCACTCCTATCATGCCCAATCCTTCCAAACTTAAAGCAAAAAGATGAGATTTTCTCATATTCAATTTTTTGAAAAAACCTTCTTGACATTCCTTCCACCCAAACTCCCAAGGGAAGTTATTGATCTAACTTCACACGAACACAAACTCTAGTAAATTCTCTTCTCCCACTTTGAAACATATTGCCATCTAACATTAACAGAGTTCCCACCATAGAAGAAATTCTTACCACATCAATCTCATCCCAACATGGCAATTGAGGCATTCTAATCCATATAGGAGAAGTAAGTCCCTTCATAGACAATGGGGATAATTTTAAGGACCATTTATCCAATCCAATAATATGGTCATTTACATTCCATGACCCTTCTGTAAGCACCGACTCCACAGCTTCTAAAGATTTGAAGGAACATAAGAACCATCCAAACCCAAGTGAGGTAAAATGAAACTGGACAAATTGTGCCCATTGTCTTCTTAATTCCTGTGCAATCATGTGAGAAGGAATTTCTTTACCAAACATCTTAATTACCAACGCGAATTGCAACTTGTTCGAATTGGAGATTTCTCTGGGAGCCTACAACTTGACCGCTACGCCATCATCTATCAAAAAAGACTCTTATTCATTAAAATTCACCATTATATAAGGTTTATTGGACCATGGATTAACATGATCTTTTGTATCTGAAAGTTCGTTAGGGATGTTAAGCCCTATGAACTTAGTCCCAAGCTAACCAAGAGGGGGGGGGGGGGGGGGGGGGAATTGGTATTTAAAAAAAACTTCTTATCACAAAGAAAATAAAATCACAAACCAAATCACACCACAAGGAATTAATGCGGAATTAAAAAAGTGCGGAAGCAAAAATAAGAACACAAGATTTATAGTGGTTCGGTCGACTCGACCTACGTCCACTCCTTGGAGGCACCCTCCTAGTATTGCACTACAAAATGAGACTCTCCTTTAGCCCCCACGGCTAGGCGGAGAAGCCCTTACAAGAACCTCCTTTTTGCCACCCCGGCAAGGCAGAGAACCTACCTCCTTTTGCTTCCTTCTGAAGCTGGCAGAGAATTAAAACCAAAAGCAAACTCCTTACCTCTATCGACCCTTCCATGGATGAGAAACTCTAGACGAAGATGAAGAAGAGCGATCCTTGAAGCAACCCTTGCGAATCCCCTCACAAGCTCCCCCTCACAAGATCCTCTCTCTCTCCTCTCTCTCTTTCTCTCCTCAAGGTCTTCTCAGGCCAAGACAACAGTCAAAGGTCTTTCAAAACGTTGAACAAGAGCTCTTAAATAGAAGAGCATTAAAGGAGCTCATTAATTGCAAGTTGCCGATAATATCGTCCAGGCCGATCTGGATATCGGCCTGGCCGATCAGTACAAATCAAAGAAGATCGGCCAGAGCATCGCCCTGGATGCAAAACTAGACGATTGAAAATTGGCTTGATCGTCTAGGCCGATCTAACGATTGTCTTGGCCGATCAGTTCAAATCAGAGGAAAATCGTCCTGACAATAGCCCTGAATACGAGCTGGCCGATATTGATCGTCCTGAAGTAACTTAAGGTTTTTGACTATATCGTCCTGGCCGATCCTGCGATCGTCCAGGATGATATGATCGTATCAATCATCCTTAATTACTCCCTTGATTTCCTGATCAATTAAGGCATAATTTGGTAATTTCGTCCAGGCCGATACGTGGATCGTCCCGGCCGATAATTTAAAAATACAATATGCCTTAACTGTCTAAGGCGGCTACTTCTTTCTAATTTGAGCTTATCGTCCTGGCCGATACATGTATCGTCCAGGCCGATATGTTAATGACGGCTACCTTAATTAAGAAACCATATTTAGACTTTCTGTTTTAAGCTGATCGTCCAGGACGATATGAATATCGGCCTGGCCGATGTGGGCAAAAACAGAAATTCTATTTCTCTCAAGTGTGTGTGTGTAGGGTTACTTAGCATCAGTCTCTTTGACCATTACAAGTAGACTCAAAAAGAGAAAAACAAAAGTACAGACTGACTCAACCCTAAACCTATGCAATTCTGAACTTGGCTTCTTCATGATCGTCCGGTCTTCGATTCCTGAAAAGTTAGAAGCAACAAGTAGTCCAAGAGAAGTAGTGTTTGTCAATCATCAAAACACAAGCCATGAAAAAATAGATTTACAACAATCTCCCCCTTTTTGATGATGGCATACACAAGTAGGAAAATTTTCATTAAAACTTCAAAGTTACAAACCCAAGACCAAACAGCTTTTTCCTACACCCTACTCCCCCTTTTATCATCACAAAAAAAGGGTCCAGAAATATAAAAAAAAACATCACAAAAGACTAATCAAGCAAACTAAAAAGGACAGGAAACAAACAATACAAAGTACAGACTAAAAAAGCGAGGGATCCAGATCATCTGATGGAGGTGGTGGAGGTGGCTGCTGAAAGTAGGTGGCAAGTGTGGTGAACTGAGCATTGAACCAGGCGATGTCCTGGTCATGCTGCTGTTGCTGCTGAGTAACGAAACTGTCAAATCGGGCTAAATCCTCAGCGCGGTGCTGCTCGTAGCGGGTAATATCCTCAAAGTGTTGCTGCTCCTGTGCAGCCACGTAGGCGTCAAACCGAGTCTCCCAACGATCAAACCTCTCAATCAACTGATCAACTGGAGAGTGCTGGTGGAGAGGGACAGGATCAGGAACGGGAGCGGGAGCGGGAGCCTCCTCCTCTCTCGCCCCCTGAGGTTCTTCAGGGTGGAGACGAGTACTGTGAAGGGTGCTGAAGGAATTGTTTGAGTAGAAGGGAGTTGGGAGGTTTGGTGGAATATGATACTAGAGTTGGTATTTGGTTTCAAGGACATAGGCTATGATGTGTCCTAAGGCTAGATTGGGTTTCCTTTTATGGCCTGGATCACAGATTGTGGTTAAGTGATCAATGTATCGGAAAAGTAGGTCCGCAGTATTAAATTCCCTATGAGCCATGATGTAGAAAGTAGTGAGTGAAAGTAGAGGGGTGATGTGGATTCGGTCGCCGGCTTTTGGAATTACGGAGGTGCAAAGGACATGTTGGATTGTCCTAGCATCTTTGACTAAAGAGCTAGTCTCTCCAACATGGTAAGGTACATTGGTCTAGCGAAGGAAATGATTCGCCGTGGACCAGTCAAGATCAGGGTCAGGGACGATTAGGTGCAGCTTATCACCGGTGGTGGATAACTGTAAAAGATCAACACAATCCTGATATGTGATTTCGATAGGGCGTCGATTCACATAGGAGGACAGGGCTGTGAAGGTAGAGTTGATGCGACGGTTTGCAAAAAACTCTCGAAGAAACTCTGAATTAAAAGGGAAAGCAAGAGACAGATGAAGCAAATGGAGGTGCAAGCGAAAAGATCCATTACCGGGTATGAGATGTGGGTAGGATTGATGATTCTTGAGACAGTGATCCCACATTCTTTGTAACGGTGGTAAGCGGCTTCATCTTCTGCTTCTCTGAAACGAGGGTCAATCCTTGCCCTCGAAGAACTCCCAGAAGTTTGTCGGACGCGTTTCCCACCAGCCATAGAGAGGACTAAGCAAAAATACAAGAGGAGAAAGGATGAAGAGTGAAAAAGCATGGCTGGAATGACCTGAATTTAAAGAAACGGCCATATCGTCCTGGCCGATCGCCAAATCGTCCTGGCCGATATGGTTCAATAATTACGTACAGGCCAATTGGTCAAAAAGGCGGTCTGATCCTCCAGGCCGATCAGATATCGGCCAGGCCGATTAGACACAGGCGATCGTCCCGAGGAGTCAATCCGGACGACCGTTGAAAAAGCAGATTGTCCGGGCCGATTAGGTGTATCGTCCAGGACGATGCACAATAATTGATCGTACCGGCCGAAGTTAAAACGTTTAAAATGCTTGCCACATGTATCGTCCAGGAAGAACAGTGGATCGGCCCGGCCGATGGTCCAATAATGGATTGTCCGGGGCCGAATTTAAAGATTAAAACGTGCTGACACGTGGATCGTCCAGGACGATCTAGTTTATCGGCCAGGACGATGCACATAAAATGCATCGGCCAGACAAAAAAGTTCTATCGGCCAGGACTATCACCATGAGTTCGATCAAATCGTCCAGGACGATATAGGATCTTCCAGGTCGATGAGATACACCAAGCACAGAAAAGTTCAGTAGATGGATTTTGAAGAGAATTTGTCACATCGTCCAGGACGATAAAAGTATCGGCCCGGCCGATGTGACTTGAAATTGAAATCAAGAGAAGAATGGTGATGATCAAGACCCTAAAAAAATAAAGCAAAAAAAAAAAAAAGTCAATACACCGAAAAATTAAAAAGAGAATACAAGGAAAAACAAAAGATGAATATTTTTGGATTTTAATTTTTCTAATTAATTTCTTTTTTTAATGGAGGCATCATATGAAAATTCTTTTCAAAAAGTTAAACTTTTAGAGTTCAAAGGGATCAAGAAGTTTAACAAATCCTAATTAGAAGAAGGTAGAGCATCTGATTCTATTAACCTTAAATCGGACATCCTTTAGGGTACAAAATTCTAGAAAAATAGAAATCTAAACTCCGAATAACTAAATAGGATAAAAGATCTATTCAAGACTTGTTTACAAAGAAAATATCTCATAAATAATAAAACCAAGGTAGCTTTTCTCAATCATGGAAATTGAAATCAAGTCTTTGAAGGCATCACATAATCAAAGAGTTTTCTAAGTTTTAAGAATTTTACCAAAGAGAGAATAGCTTGCATCTAGTGGGCTCATTTTATGCCTCTTGTCATTCTAATTGGCCTTTTTGAGCATCTTTTGATTCTTTGATACACTTTTGTGTATATAGCATTTTTCAATTTGGCTTCATTAGCCTCTTTCCCTTTTTTTTTTTAACTCTTGCAAACTAGAAACTCTTTAATATAACCTTAAAGAAAAACTTGGTTGTGAGTATATCCTCTTGAATATTAGAGAATAGGAGCTCTCTCTCTAACATAGAGAAAAACAATCCACAACACAAAATCAAAATCATGTGATAAATGCAATGGCAAGATTTTAAAAGCTTGAATGATATCAAGAACTTGGGCTATTATGCATAAGATAAATTAATGTAGCAAGATAAGAAAAAGATCTTAAAAAAACCATTGGTTAAACTGAGTTTAGACATTTTGTTTAGAGAAGAAAATCATACCACTAAATAAAGTCAGAAGAAGGAAAAAACATCAATAGAATACTCCCTTTAAATAATTTAGAAAAAGCTAAACACTATCTCCAAAACTCCAAAATCTAAAAGCTTTAAAAAAAAATTCATCATATGGAAGGCCATAGTTAAAGATCACATAAAAACAAAAACAATAAAAACAAAATGAAATTAAAGCAAACTAACACAAAGCAAGCACACAGACTAGCACAAAAACAAAATAAACTAATAACACAAAAAGAATTTCAAGCACGTGATAAAGCAGCAAGTTTAAGCAATTTTGAGCTGCAAGCCTCCTTATGTCCAGTTATCCTAAGCTCCCACAAGGTCTTTGGTGAGAGCACTCCTGCAAAACTCAACAACAGTCAGATTTAGGAACCTAAACAGGTTTGGGATCCTTCTTGGGAACAGTAGAGTGCAATGCAGGTATGGTATGCTGTGAAACATGCATCTTAGGTCTCCACACCCAATGTGTACTACGGTGAACGGTGCAAGTGTGTGAGATGTGTCCTAGCATGCCACATGAGAAACATCTAACTCTAGGAAAAGGATTTCTTAAATGGTTTGAGTTATAATGCCTCTTCCTAGGTTTTGGCTTAAGATTAAAAGTAGAAGTCATCCGATTTTTCTTATATGTATCAAAATCATTTTGAATCCTCAAATTTGTTCTTTTTAATGCATCAATCTCAATCCTCAAATTTTTCTCAATCTCTTTAGATTTCTTAAGATCAAAACTAAGTGAGGTGTGTGAATCTTTTAATGCATTATGTTCATCAACTAATTCTAAATGCTTTTTGTTCAACTCATCAAATTCATCAAGAAGAGCCATGTGATTAGAATCAATTGTTGCATGATCTTTAAGAAAAACTTCATGCTCTTTTTGTAGATTTGAATGTTCTAATTTTAGACTAGCATGAGTCTTCTTAAATTTTTTGTATGATGCATGGATTTTTTCACAAATTTCAAACAATTCATCATAGGTTGGTTTACATACCTCTTCCTCATCACTTTGATTTTCTCCCATGAAACACAAGTTCGTAGTCTCTTCCTCTGGTTCAGTCTCAGAGGAATCAGTACCAGATTCTGCCCAAAAACCTCTTTCGATTTTCTTCTTGTCCTTCATTGACTTGGCTTTCTCCTTACCTTTTTCCTTTTCTTTGCTTGAGTGATCTTGAAGTGTAGGGCAATCGGCTCTCACATGTCTAGGTTTCCTGCATTCAAAACAAACAACATCAGAAGATCCTTTAACATGTTTATGATCCTTACCTTTTCTCCAACTTTGATGATGCTTTTGTTTCTTCCTTAGAAAGATTTTGAATTGCCTTGTGATGAAGACCACTTCATCGCTTTCAGACCCGAAAGATTCAGAATCCGATTTGTGTGCCTTCAGTGCGATTGTTTTCTCCTTTTTCTTCTCACCTGCATCAAGATTTCTTTGATTCACCCCTTCCTCATAAGCAATGAGTGAGCCAAGTAAGTTATCAATGGAATAGGTGTTTAAATCTTTAGATTCAGTGATTGCAGTGATTTTTGCATCATAAGACGAAGGCAAGCATCTTAAAATCTTGTTAACTTTTTCATAATTTGAAAGTTCTTTTGCTAGTGCATGCAATGAAGTAACAATCTGAGTAAACCTAGTGTACATGTCAGAAATCGATTTATGAGGTTTCATACAAAAAAGTTCGTAGTCATGCAAGAGAATGTTTAAACGGGATTGTTTAACTTCATTAGTACATTCATAGGTGATACACAATTTATCCCAAATCTCTTTACCGGTTTTGCAAGTTGAGACACGCATGTAATCCTCAGATTTCAAAGCACAGAAAAAACAGTTCAAATATTTCGCATTTAATTGAGCTAAAACAGTTCAAAAGTCCATTCAGTAAAAGCAACTTCAGTTTTAACACCATTAATTTCACGAGAAGGTGGAGAATAACCTTGTTGAATAAGCATCCACATGTGATAATCAGTAGAATGTAAAAACGTTGACATGCAAGTTTTCCAAAAATCAAAAGGTAGGTTATCGAACAGGGGAGGTCGGGTAATGGAATACCGTTCCGTAGTGTTACGATTCCCAATGTGAGCCATGGATCAAAAATTCAAAAGCTTTTAAAAACTTATTTTATGAAAACCGCTCTGATACAACTTGAAAGTTCGTTAGGGATGTTAAGCTCTATGAACTTAGTACCAAGCAAACCAAGAAAGGGTGGGGGGGGGGAATTGGTATTTAAAAAAAAACTTTTTATCACAAAGAAAATAAAATCACAAACCAAATCACACCACAAGGAATTAATGCGGAATTAAAAAAGTGCGGAAGCAAAAATAAGAACACAAGATTTATAGTGGTTCGGTCGACTCGACCTACGTCCACTCCTTGGAGGCACCCTATAAGTATTGCACTACAAAACGTGACTCTCCTTTAGCCCCCACGGCTAGGCGGAGAAGCCCTTACAAGAACCTCCTTTTTGCCACCCCGGCAAGGCAGAGAACCTACCTCCTTTTGCTTCCTCCTGAAGCTGGAAGAGAACCAAAACCAAAAGCAAACTCCTTACCTCTACCGACCCTTCCACGGATGAGAAACTCTAGATAAAGATGAAGCAGAGCGATCCTTGAAGCAACCCTTGTGAATCCCCTCACAAGCTCCCCCTCACAAGATCCTCTCTCTCTCCTCTCTCTCTTTCTCTCCTCAAGGTCTTCTCAGGTCAAGACAGTAGCCAAAGGTCTTTCAAAACGTTGAACAAGAGCTCTTAAATAGAAGAGCATCAAAGGAGCTCATTAATTGCAAGTTGCTGACAATATCGTCCAGGCCGATCTGGATATCGGCTTGGCCGATCAGTACAAATCAAAGAAGATCGGCCAGAGCATCGCCCTGGATGCAAAACTGGACGATTGAAAATTGGCTTGATCGTCCAGGCCGATCTAACGATCGTCCTGGCCGATCTAACGATCGTCCTGGCCGATCAGTTCAAATTAGAGGAAAATCATCCTAACAATAGCCCTGAATACGAGCTGGCCGATATTGATCGTCCTGAAGTAACTTAAGGTTTTTGACTATATCGTCCTGGCCGATCCTGCGATCGTCCAGGACGATATGATCGTATCAATCATCATTAATTACTCTCTTGATTTCCTGATCAATTAAAGCATAATTTGGTAATTTCGTCCAGGCCGATACGTGGATCGTCGCGGCCGATAATTTAAAAATACAATATGCCTTAACTGTCTAAGGCGGCTACTTCTTTCTAATTTGAGCTTATCGTCCTGGCCGATATATGTATCGTCCAGGCCGATATGTTAATGACAGCTGCCTTAATTAAGAAACCATATTTAGACTTTCTGTTTTAAGCTGATCGTCCAGGACGATATGAATATCGGCCTGGCCGATGTGGGCAAAAACAGAAATTCTAATTCTCTCAAGTGTGTGTGTGTAGGGTTACTTAGCATCAGTCTCTTTGACCATTACAAGTAGACTCAAAAAGAGAAAAATAAAAGTACAGACTGACTCAACCCTAAACCTACGCAATTTTGAACTTGGCTTCTTCATGATCGTCCGGTCTTCGATTCCTAAAAAGTTAGAAGCAACAAGTAGTCCAAGAGAAGTAGTGTTTGTCAATCATCAAAACACAAGCCATGAAAAAATAGATTTGCAACAGTATCATCCTTGTTCAGAAGTAATTCATTTAAGTTGTTCAACTGAGCAAATTTCTCCCTCCCATCTTTCGAAGTGACCTTTACACCATCATGAACAACCTCCTCATCCGCAATCACCAAAGCTCTATTGCCTTCAACATTTGAACTATTCTTAGGAACAACATTGAAACTTTCAAATCAGTTTACAAAAATCTTCATATCTGATGAAGAGGCTTCCAGGTCATTGGTCTTCATAGATCTAGCTAGTGATTTAGACCACCGTGGGGTTTTGACATTTGAATATAGAGATATTCTTTTACCTTTACCCTCCACAAGAGCGATTTTCTTAACATTATTAGCAGCATTTTCTCTAATCACCAAAGGAGAACCCTTCGGCAATCCAGACGAAATGTCTTCATTAAAAGTCATCCTTCCAGAATTAGGAATGTTCAGATTTGATTTATTTCGAATAAGAGACCCTCCTCTAGGGCGAACCACCGGCGATGCACCCAACAATGGCCGGCGGCCATCTGTTGCCATCCCTAAATGGTCGCAGGAAAAAACAAAAACAAAACCGGGAAAATTTGAAAGGAAATGAAACGGGACATTTTCTCTAAACGGGACACTATCCAGAATCTCTCTCTAAACAGGACACCACTTGTACCACTACGCTATCATCTGTGTATTGAAATCTATAAGTTATATGTATGTATCCACTTGTACCACTAAAAAAGATATATAGGATAAAATATGTATAACCTATGAAGGAAGTAGTGAAGTAAAACACTCTAAGCTAAATATTCTACTTCATGATTATGAACTATTTCACATGAAACTTAGTGAATCAATTTATGAATGGTGTATTATGTTTACACAAATAGTCACGTCCCAAATGCATTATGTAGATAACTTACAAATTTTGAAAAAGTTAACAAAATTTTGCATTGTCTATCTAATTCTTATGATGCAGATAATTGTAATTACTAAATCTAAATACTTAAATATTTACTCAATTAACAATTTGCTTGGGTCACTCATTGCCTGCGAGTAAAGAATGTGTCAAAGGAAAAGTGATGTAGGAGAAAAGAGGAGAGAACTGTAGCACTAAAAGCAAATGATTCAGACAGTAATAGTTCTACAACGGAGGAGGATGATGACATCACCTTAATGAAATGACAATTCAAGAGCTTTTTGAAAAGGAAACAGAGGCATCATCAACAGTATTGGAGCAAAGGTAAAAGCAACAAAAATGTTAAAGTTTCTTCTTTAACTATTTTCTTCAAATACAGGAAACCAGGCCAACTCCGAGCTAACTGTTCCAACCTGAAGACTCACTCGATCAACGAGAAGGGTGAAGAGAAGCCAAAGTTCAACAGGGGTAAACAAAAGACACAAAAAACTTTCTAGGCCGACTCCACCTTAGAATCTTCAAAATCGGAAACAGAGGAGGTAACAAATTCGTGTCTTATGGCAATAACCTTGATCAATCACATCAAGATGAGGTATGTCAACTTTTTGATGATGAATTACTCATTATTTCTAAAAATATTCATGATTCATATAGGAAGCTGAAAAAGATATATGCTAGTCTTAATATGGAATTGTCAACTTTACAAAAAGTGCATGCTAGTTTAATTACCGAACATTCTAATTTTGCCAATGATCACAAGACCTTGCTTGATGAGTATGATGTCTTAAATAAGAAGTATATCGACTTAACTAATGCACATGAATCCTTGAAAGCATCACATCTTGAACTGGAGAAAGCATACAAAGTATTAGAAGCATTTGAACTAGAAATATATGGTATGGGGCATGAATTTAAAATTAAAATGTCCATTTTTTAAAGTGCAAGCAAATTTTTGGAAGTAAAACTAACTACACTTAAGAATAACAAATCACCACCTACCTTAGAATAATCTCAAAAGCCCTCAGCACAGCATGCATCGCATAAACCTAGGAGAAGGCACCATGACCCACATATTTTAGTAAATATATTTTCGGGTGTTAGGTGTTACTCTTGTGTAATGTTAGGTCTCATAGCCCGCACTTGCACAATCCACTGTATGACATATTTAACGTGGAGGCCTAAAATGCATTCATCACAGCATAACATGCATTCATCTCATTCATTCAAGAATAAGGTGGAGTCCAAACTCACTTAGGTTCCCAAATCTAACCTTTGAATGACTAAGTAGAGCTGCTCTCACAAAAGGCCTAGTGAAAGCATGTGGTACCTGGACAGTGGATGCTCGAGGCAAATGATTGGTGATGTGAAATAGTCATCACGCTAGAGGCCAGGTCAGGAGGCAATGTGACACTAGGAGACAACACCACTAGAATAATAGTGGGCTCAGGTATAATCGATAATGCTAAAAGCTTTATTATTATTAAATATTCTTTTAGTTGATGGATTAAAGCATAATTAATTGAGCATTAGTCAACTGTGCGATAAAGGTTATGACATTAAATTTCTTTCAAAAAAATACATGATTAGTTTAAATGAAAAACTTATATTAGAAGAGAAACAAATGAATAATGTTTATAAGCTAGCTTGAACTGCATTGAAAATTCAAATTCTACATGCTTGAAAATAAATGTTGATGATTACTGGCTATGGTATAGAAAACTATGTCATGCAAGCATGAAAACTCTTAGGAAGATTACACAAAAAGATCTAGTTAGATGCATACCTAAGTTAGACTTCACTAAGAATCACTTATGTGATGCCCATCAACTAGGAAAATAAGTCAAGTCTTCATTTTATTCAATTAAGGACATCAACATATCTAGGCCTCTATAAATCATTCACATGAACCTATTTGGACCAATTAGTATAGCCAACCTAGGAGGGAAGACATATAGATTTATAAAAGTAGATGAATACTCTAGATTTATTTGGGTTAGATTCTTAGCACATAAGAGTGAGTCATTTAAAGAATTTATAACTTTATTCACTTGGATTCAGAGAAAATTAAGATGTGAAATTTAGACCATTCATAGTGATCATGGTGGAAAATTTGAAAATGATAGATTTGAATCTTTCTATGAAGAGAAAGGTATAAAACATATCTTCTCTACCTTTATGACCCCTCAACAAAATGGAATAACTGAGAGAAAAAATAGAATCTTAGTAGAAGCTGCTACGGCAGTATTAGTTGAATATACTCTCCATATATATTTTTGGGCAGAAGCATTAAATACTGCTTGTTATATTGTGAATAGGGTGAATGTTAGATCCAAGATGAATAAGACATCCTATGAACTCCTTAAGGTTAGGACACCCAATCTTTCCCACCTCTAACACTGTCATTGCCAGGTCCCAAGTCCTGGATGAGAAAAGTGGAGGGTTGCATTAGGTAGTCAATAGCCAGCGTAAAACTTGTCGAACAATAATGACATGAATCCTTCAAGAAATTGTGTTAATACTAGGGCGTCCCCTGGAAGCGATGTGCTGTATGGCCTGAATACAGTGACAAGTGCGTAAGGGCCGCTGCACTGGCGCCCGAGTGCAGTGTTAAATAGGCAAGGGTTCCCACATCAAGGATGGATGTGGGCAAAGAAGCTAGTCCATGAAACTAAAATTAGGATAGGAACTTGGAATATAGGTTCCCTTACAAGAAAATTAATGGATTTAATAGATATTATGATTCATTAGAAATTAAATATTTTGTGCATTCAAAAAACTAAGTGGGTTGGAGAGAAAGCTAAGGAAATTGATAGTTTAGGATTTAAACTTTGGTATTCGGGTAGGAGTCGTACTAGAAATGGTGTAGGTGTTATTATAGATAAAAGTTTAAAGGATAATGTTATAAAAATTAATAGGATTGGAGATAGAATTATAGCTTTAAAGATTGTTATTGATGATAAGATTGTTAATATTATAAGTGCTTATGCTCCTCAAGTAGGTTTGGATATGAGTTCTAAATTAAAATTTAGGAATGACTTAGAAGAATTAATACAAAAGATACCTCTTGAAGAAAGTGTTTTTTTTGGAGGAGATTTAAATGGACATGTTGGTAGAGAGGTAGATGATTTTAAAAGCATTCATGGTGGCCATGGATTGGAACGATGAATGAAGGTGGCAAGACCATTTTAGATTTTTGTGTAGCTTATGATTTTTCAATTGCTAATACCTTATTTAAGAAAAGGAATGAGCATCTCATCACTTATGGAAATGGATATAGTACAACCCAGATTGACTATTTTCTTATTAGAAAATTAAATCGTTTAGATTGCAAAGATTGTAAAGTTATTTTGAGTGAAAATTTATGTACCCAACATCAATTATTAGTTTTGGACTTTAAGATAAAGTGGCATAAAATAAAAAATAAAGTAAAATATTTTTCTAGGATTAGATGGGGGCATTTAAAGAATATTAACAAAAATATTTTTGAGAATAAGATTTTAAATCTTAAGATTTTATCTGTGCATGAAGATGCTAATGTTTTGTGGGAAAAAGTGGCTAGTGATATTAAGAAAATTGCAAAAGAGGTGCTTGAAGTATAAAATGGAAAAGCTCCTAATAGTAAAAAGAGTTGTTGGTCGAATCCAAATGTGCAAGAAAAGATTAAAAATAAGAAGATTTGTTATAAAAATTGGTTTAATTTTAAAAATTCTGATAATTGAGAAATATATAAAGTGGCTCGTAAGGACTCTAAGAAAGCAATATGCGATGCAAAGATATTAGCTTTTAGTGATTTATATAATTGATTAAATACTAAGGAGGGAAAAAGATATATGTATAAGTTATCCAAACACAGAGATAGAAGTAGTAAGGATTTAGTTCAAGTGAAGGGTATTAAGGATGAAAATCAAAAAATACTTTTCTTGGAAGATGATATTCATTAAAGGTGGATGAGATATTTTGTTAAACTTTTTAATGAAGATTGTAAAAATAAGATTCACTATAGTGACCTTAGCACCCTAAATGAAAATAAAGATTTCTATTTTTATCGGCGTATTAGTAAAACTGAAGTTAGAGAGGCTTTAAAGAAAATGAAGGGTGGAAAAGCTTTTGGACCTGATGATATTCCAATTGAGGTGTGGAAATACTTAGGAGAAGAAGGGATTTCTTGGCTTACTAAACTTTTTAATACTATTTTGAAGACTAAAAAGATGTCAGATGAGTGGAGAATGAGTGTGTTAATTCCTATTTTTAAGAATAAAGGATATGCACAAGATTGTATGAATTATAGAGGTATTAAGTTAAGTGTCATACTTTAAAACTATGGGAGCGAGTTATGGAGCATAGGTTGCGGCGTGATACTAATGTTTCTCAAAATCAATTTGGATTCATGCCGGGTAGGTCGACTATGGAAGCTATATATTTATTAAGAGGTTTGATGGAGAAATATAAAGAAAATAAGGAGGATCTACATATGCTGTTTATTGATTTAGAAAACGCATATGATAAAGTTCCAAGAGAAGTGCTATGGAGAATTCTTGAAAAGAAAGGAGTCATTAATGCTTATATTCAAATCATTAAAGATATGTATGCAGGAGCTATTACTTGTGTTCAAACACAAGGTGGTTTGACCAAGTATTTCCCAATTTTGGTTTGGTTACATCAAGGATCAGCCTTAAGCCCATATCTTTTTGTTTTAGTCATTGATGTTCTCACTAGACATTTGCAAGAGGATGTACCTTGGTGTATGCTTTTTGCTGATGATATTCTTCTTGTTGATAAGACTAGAGAGGGAGTTGAAGGTAAACTTGAATTATGGAGGTCAACCTTAGAGTCTAAAGGTTTTCGCTTGAGTAGATCTAAAACGGAATATATGAAGTCCAATTTAGTAGTAATAGACCTAGTGAGGGGATTGTGACTTTGGGCGATCAATTCATAAATAAGAGTACACGTTTTAGATATCTTGGATCTATTGTTCAGAGTGATGGTGAAATAGATGGGGATATTATCAGTAGAATTCAAGTTGGATGGTTGAAGTGGAGGAATGCATCGGGCTTGTTATGTGATAAAAATGTACCCCTCAAACTTAAGGGAAAATTCTATAAGATGGTAGCGAGGCCTGCAATGCTTTATGGTGCCGAATGTTGGCCATTAAAAGAGAAGCATAATATTAAGTTAAGTGTGGCAGGGATGAGGATGCTCAGGTGGATGAGTGGCTTTACCCTTAGAGATAGGATACGAAATGAGCATATATGTGAAAAGGTTGGAGTATCTCCAATAGAAGATAAGATTAGAGAGAGTCACCTTAGATGGTTTGGTCACATAAAAAGGCGGCCTTCCGATGACCCGGTTAGGAGAGTAGATGTCACGACCCAACCCGACCGGGACGGATTTCGCTCGCATCGGGTCGCGACGGAACTTAAACTTGAAATCCAGGATCTGGCTTTGGAATTTGCTTCAGAACTTTCTTCCAAATATTACACAGACAGAAAAACACAGAGCGACTATAAACATCCAAACACATAACAGTTCATCTATCTTTTCTTTCCTCAAAATAATCATATACAGATACAGTGCATGGCTTCAGACAGAAATAACAGAACATAACAGAAAAGTCATGACTGTACAAAAATCAAAAGTATAAAATACCTAATCTCAGATCAGACACAGAACTTCTAGTCCAAGACCTCCTTCCCTTTCCCAGAACCTGAAAAACTACGTAGAAAATAAAGATGTGCTAACAGCTCAGCAAGACATCAATCACCAATCAAAATAATCAGAAACTCACATCAGAAAACATATCAGAAAAGTATCCGTACAGAATTCAAACAATCGTACAGAAATTGTATAACAGATAGAACAGATAATAGCTCAATCAGAAATCAAACATCGGATACGGAAAACTGAAGTCATATCAAAATCCAAGTTCAAATCAGAGATCATAAAGCTTCAAATCACAGATCAGATAGGATCGTACAGAATAACTAACAACGTACAGAAGTCATAGCAGAAATAATCACATTACAGCTTTACAGAACAGATAATTTCATAACAGAACTTCCTTCTAGATGTCAGAACTTCCCCTTATATCTCCCTTGTGCTTATAGCACCAGAACTTTCCCTTATGGATCCCTTTTGTGCTTATAGCACCAGAACAGAATATATATACAGAATTTCAGAATTCAAAACTTCCCCTTATGTCTCCCTTCCCGAACCCAGACAGCGGAATCACATAGGATTCCGGCCCCTTATAACTCCCTTCTGATAGCATACAATTAATCAATTCATTCAATGTACAATTCAGGACAAAAGCAGAATTCGTACGAAAAACCAGCGGCATAACAGCAGTATACAAAATTTACACAAAATTTACAGATTCAGAAATTTACCAAATTACCACAGAACATTCACAACAACATTGTAAGACTTTCATTGTACTGACAAAATTTTTTTCCAACATCCTGATAATTTGTAGTTCAATTAAAACATCGCAGAATCCAAAATATCCGGTAAAAATCTTCCAGAAAATACTCTAAACGTGCACAATTATCATCTGAAAAACATACCAAAAGTTAGGCAGTAAAACCTGAAGCAGTAGAAAATAACACACGAAATTCGCTAACGGAAACAAAATCCGGAACAGAAAAGTTATCAAAATCCACGTTTCTTAAAATTGAGAAAGGCGGAATGTGCCTTCTCTTGAGTCGATCAACTTTTCCAACTACGGCGACGGATGAAAACGAGTCGAAGTCGCCCAAAAATCCACTTTTCTTCCTCTTTCCATGGTTTTCTCTCTCCTGGACTTTCTCTCTCTTCAAAATCGGCACTATTCAGATATTTATTAAGCAGGATCGTCCCAGACGATGTCCTGATTCGTCTCGGCATGATCTCCTCTGGACTCAATCGTCCAGACGAAAATTAATTCAAAATTTTTCGTCCCTGGATGAAACTCTCTGTCTTGGTTCGTCCCGACTGTTCGTCCCGACTGTTCCAGGTTCGTACAGATGAAAATGACAGATTTCTTCACAATTTCTTCAGTTCGTCTGAGACTAAGACCAGTTCGTACTGGACTAACAGCACTAAAAAAAAAACAGCTTTTTGAAGGGTTTTACAATCTACCCACCTTAAGAAAAATGTCGTCCTCGACATTTCCAAAGTAAACTGAGTCAAAACAGTTGCGGATATGACGCCTCATGTCCGACTCCTTATCCCAAGTCGCTTCCCGTGCTGTTATGTGCTTCCACTGCACTTTAACCATAGGAATCTGTTTACTTCTCAACTTACGCACATCATAGGCCAAAATTTTCTCAAGTTCTTCTTTGTACTGCAGATTCTCTTTAATCGCAACCTCATCAGTAGACAACTTCTTGTCAGAATTAGATATCCACTTTCTCAAAGAGGATACGTGAACATTATGCACATCAGACAGCTGATAGGATAATAACAATCTATAAGCAGACTTTCTAATCCTTTCAATAATCTCAAAAGGTTCGACATACCTTGGACTGAGCTTGCTCACTCTACCAAATCTGCTGACACCTTTCATCGGACTGACTTTGACATACACAAAGTCACCAACCTAAAATTCCACAAATCTGTGCTTCTGATTGTAATACTTATGTTGTCTATTTTGTGCACCTTTCAATCTTTCTTTAATCAGATTGATCTTCGTAATAGTTTCATCCACAAATGTCGCACCCATTTCCTGTCTATCGCCCACATCTGTCAGAGTCAAAGGAGTTCTACACTTCCGACCATACAAAGCTTCATAAGGTGCCATATCAATACTGGACTGAAAACTGTTATTATAAGCAAATTCGATCAAAGGGATATGATCTTCCCAGCTTCCTCCAAAATCCAAAACACATAACCTCAGAAGATCTTCCAGTACCTGAATAGTCCTCTCAGACTGTCCGTCAGTCTACGGATGAAAAGCCGTACTGAAATGTAACTTCGTACCCAATCCTTGCTGAATACCCTTCCAAAGTCTAGAAGTAAACCGTCCATCTCGATCAGATATAATTACTTTAGGCACACCATATAATCTAACAATTTCCTTCACATATACCTGTGCCAACTTATCCACTAGATCTATCTGCCTGATCGGAAGAAAGTGTGCAGACTTCGTTAATCGATCCACAATTACCCAGATGGCATAATGCCCTTGCCTAGATTGAGGGAAACCCATAGCAAAGTCCATCATTACCTCCTCCAACTTCCACTCAGGGATAGGCAACGACTGCAAAAGACCTCCTGGTCACTGATGCTCTACCTTCACTAACTGACAGGCTTCGTATTTCGCAACAAAATCTGCTACATGCTTTTTCATTCCAGGCTACCAGAACAAACTCTTCATATCTCCGTACATCTTACCACTTCCCGGATGAATCATATAGCCTGAATGGTGAGATTCATACAGAATCTCTTTCCTCAAATCTCCAAACACAGGAATCCACAGTCTATTCTTGCAAAAGATAATACCATAATCAGAAATTTGTAGTTCAGGTTTCTTACCAGATTCAATCTGAGCAATCAACTTCAAATAGTCGGAGTCTGACTTCTGAGCTTCCTGAATCCTTTCTTCTAGAGAAGACTGAATGTTCATCTGAGTCAAAACAACAGAATCCGGACCAATAGAGGAAATCACCTCCAACTGTAATCTTTCCATATCTCGTATCAGATAGTCATCAGAAGTGAGCTGAATACCTGATAATTAAGAAGACTTCCTGCTCAAAGCGTCTGCTACCACATTAGCTTTACCAGGCTGATACTGAATCGTCAGATCGTAGTCCTTGATCAACTCAAGCCATCTTCTTTGCCTCAAATTCAGATCCTTCTGAGTGAATATGTACTTCAAGCTCTTATGATCCGTAAAGATCTCACATTTGACGCCATACAAATAGTGACGCCATATCTTCAAAGAAAAAATAACTGCAGCCAATTCCAAATCATGCGTCAGGTAATTCTTTTCATGTGGTTTCAACTGTCTCGAAGTATAGGCTATTACCCAACCATGCTGCATCAGAACACAGCCCAAACCTTTCAGTGAAGCATCACTGAACACCTGAAATCCTTTCGTACCTGACGAAAGTGCTAACACAGGAGCAGATGTCAAACAATCCTTCAACCTCTGAAAATTGGCTTCACATTCTGGTGTCCAAACAAAAGCTACTGACTTCTGAGTCAGTCTCGTTAGAGGCGTAGAAATTTGAGAAAATCCCTTCACAAATTTCCTATAATATCCAGCCATGCCTAAGAAACTACGTACCTCAAATACCGTAGTAGGCCTTGGCCAATCAGCAACATCCTGAATCTTCTGGAGATCAACAGAAATACCTTCACTGCTCACCATATGCCCCAAAAAAGAAATGCTCTTCAGCCAGAATTCACACTTGGAAAACTTTACATACAACTGATGCTGCCTCAAAGTCTCCAACACAATGCTCAAATGTCTGGCATGATCTTCCTCAAAAGTAGAATACACCAGAATATCATCTATGAAGGCGATCACAAACTGATCCAGATACTCCTTGAATACTCTGTTCATTAGATCCATGAAAACAACTGGTGCATTGGTTACCAAAAAAGGCATAACCAAAAACTCGTAGTGCCCGTACCGAGTACTGAAAGCTGTCTTCAACAAATCAGCTTCCTTCACCTTCACCTGATAATATCCAGATCTCAAATCAATCTTCAAAAATACAGAAGAGCTAGAAAGCTGATCAAACAAGTCATCAATCCGTGGTAATGGATACTTATTCTTGATCGTGACTTTATTCAAATCTCTGTAATCAACACACATATGGAGTGTTCCGTCCTTCTTCTTCACAAACAGTACAGGTGCTCCCCAAGGAGAAACACTAGGACGAACAAATCCTTTATCCACCAACTCCTGGAGCTGAACTTTCAACTCAGAAAGTTCTTTCGGTGCCATCCTGTACGGAGCTTTAGATATTGGAGCTGTACCCGGAAAAACATCAATACAGAACTCAACATCTCTATCCGGAGGCAAATCAATCAACTCCTCAGGAAATACAGTAGAAAACTCCCGTACAACCAGTATATCAGAAATAGAACCCACATCTATGTTCATATCCCGTACAGAAGCCAAAAATATCGGGCAATCCTTCTTTCACATTCTTTTGACTTCTACCATGTAAATTAGACAGGATAAAACTCCTCGTAATCGTTGAAATACACATCTCTCACCATCCATAAGCAAGCTCACTTGCTTCTTCAAACAGTCAATCTGAGCCTCATACAGACTCAGCCAATTCCTACCCAAGATCACATCATACAAGGAAATCGGCAACAAAATCAAACTTGACGTCCACTTCTTGCCAGAAATATCAATATCACAAAAGCAAAACTTCCGGGCAATCAAATTACTTCCAGCCGACAAAATAATGGAAAGCGGAACCGGTAAAGTCACAGAATCCAAATGCAAAACGTCAAAGCAATGCTCGGAAATAAAGGAATAACTCGCTCCAGAATAAAAAAAAAACACGACAGGGATGATCGGAAATATAAATTGTACCTGTCACCACATCCGGAGCATCTCAAGCCTCCTGCTGACTCAAACTGTATACTCGTGGCTGAACTGGAGCTGGAGCTACTGAACCACTAGACTCCCGCTGACTACCAATAGGTGGTCTCCGTGCCACAGAACTCGACCCACCACCTCTACCAGAGGATCCTTCAGTCACAGTATGTGGATGAACAGTCCTCGGCCGTCCTACTGAACCAACAGGTCTATTATCAGATCGAAACTCAGATCGTATATCAAATTCAGTCTGTGGACACTCTTCAATCCGATGTCCTGGCTGACCACATCTGAAGCACTGACCAGTCATCCTGTAACACTGGCCAAAGTGTCATCGTCCACAACTTTGGCACACAGGTGCCCCACTGACTGATCCAGAACTGGTCGTACTGGTAGCGGCAGTACCAAAAACTGTAGTGGATCCCGACTGTCCACTCCTCCTGGGGTCTCCAGAAACAAATCTCCTCTTGCCAGAGGAACCACTGCTAAAAGCATCACCCATGAATCTTTTCCTACTCATAGTCCACCGTTGCTGAGTAGCCATCAAATCGTTCTCTATCAGACGAGCTCTCTCCACAAGCTCAGAGAAATCAAAAATATGGAACGGTACCAGAGGCTACCTTAGACTATCTCGTAGTCCCCTCAGAATCTGTAGCACTTCTCAGCAGAAGTACTTACCAACTGTGAAGCATATCGGGCTAAAGCAGTAAACTCTACCTCATACTGCATCACAGTCCTGCTCCCCTGAATAATTCTCAAAAACATCTCCTGCATCTGTTGTCTTGTAGAAGGGGGTACAAATCACGATCGAAATACCTTAGAAAATTCTTCCCAAGTAATCAAAGAATTTAGCTTTGCTTATAATTTCTCCTCCAGCTGACCTATCCACCAGCGCTCTACTTCCCCATCCAACAGAAAAACTGCCAACGGTACCTTCCTGTCCGATGGACACTGCATATCGTCGAAAGTCTTCTCTAACCTCCTCAACCATTCTTTAGCTTCTTTGGGCTCAATAGTGCCCTAAAACCTCAGAGGTTTCAATCTCAGAAACATATGCAGATGTCTATCTATATCCTTAGATCGAACAATAGAGGCTTTACTTTGAGTCTCGCTCATCATCTGAGTAACCAATGTAGCAAACTGCGAAAGTATATCAGAACCAACCACTGGGGCAGTACTACTCACCGGAGCTGACTGACTAGCACTCTGCCCATCTGTCATATCTGGGTCTGACAGATCTATAAGCACACAGAAAACTAGGCACAAAATAACATAATAAAAATCCAAACAAACCAGAACTACCCCGACAGACTCACAGATCAATTCCTATAGCTCTGTCTTATAATTCAAATTCCAAAACCATTACTCTGATACCACTTAAGTTTGTCATGACCCAACCCGACCGGGACGGATCCCGCTCGCATCGGGTCGCGACGGAACTTAAACTTGAAATCCAGGATCTGGCTTTGGAATTTGCTTCAGAACTTTCTTCCAAATATTACACAGACAGAAAAACACAGAGCGACTATAAACATCCAAACACATAACAGTTCATCTATCTTTTCTTTCCTCAAAATAACCATATATAGATACAGTGCATGACTTCAGACAGAAATAACAGAACAGAACAAAAAAGTCATGACTGTACTAAAATCAAAAGTACAAAATACCTAATCTCAGATCAGACACAGAACTTCTAGTCTAAGACCTCCTTCCCATTCTCAGAACCTGAAAAACTACGCAGAAAATAAGGATGAGCTAATAGCTCAGCAAGACATCAATCACCAATCAAAATAATCAGAAACTCACATCAGAAAACATATCAGAAAAGTATCCATACATAATTCAAACAATCGTACAGAAATTGTATAACAGACAGAACAGATAATAGCTCAATCAGAAATCAAACATCGGATACAAAAAACTGAAGTCATATCAAAATCCAAGTTCAAATCAGAGATCATAAAGCTTCAAATCACAGATCAGATAGGATCGTACAGAATAACTAACAACGTACAGAAGTCATAGTAGAAATAATCACATTACAGCTTTACAGAATAGGTAATTTCAGAACAGAACTTCCTTCCAGATGCCAGAACTTCCCCTTATATCTCCCTTGTGCTTATAGCACCAGAACTTCCCCTTATGGCTCCCTTTTGTGCTTATAGCACCAGAACAGAATAGATATACAGAATTTCAGAATTCAGAACTTCCCCTTATGTCTCCCTTCCCGGACCCAAACAGAGGAATCACATAGGATTCCGACCCCTTACAACTCCCTTCTGATGGCATACAATTAATCAATTCATTCAATGTACAATTCAGGACAAAAACATAATTCGTACGAAAAACCAGCGGCATAACGACAGTATATGAAATTTACACAAAATTCACAGATTCAGAAATTTATCAAATTACAACAGAACATTCACAACAACATTGTAAGACTTTCATTGTACTGACAAAATATTTTTCCAACATATTGATAATTTGCAGTTCAATTAAAACACCGCAGAATCCAAAATATCCGGTAAAAATCTTCCAAAAAATACTCAAAACGTGCACAATTATCATCTGAAAAACATACCAAAAATTACGCGGTAAAACCTGAAGCAGTAGAAAATAACACACAAAATTTGCTAACGGAAACAAAATCCGGAACAAAAAAGTCGTCAAAATCCACGTTTCTGAAAATTGAGAAATGCTGAATGTGCCTTACCTCGAGTCGATCAACTTTTCCAACTACAGCGACGGACGAAAACGAGTCGAAGTCGCCCAAAAATCCACTTTTCTTCCTCTTTCCACGGTTTTCTCTCTCCTGGACTTTCTCTCTCTTCAAAATCGGCACTATTTAGATATTTATTAAGCAGGATCGTCCCGGACGATGTCCCGATTCGTCTCGGGACGATCTCCTCTGAACTCAATCTAATTAATTCCAAATTTTTCGTCCTTGGACGAAACTCTCTGTCTTGGTTCGTCCCGACTGTTCCAGGTTCTTACAGACAAAAATGATAGATTTCTTCACAATTTCTTCAGTTCTTCTAGGACTAAGATCAGTTCGTACGGGACTAACAGCACTAAAAAAAATAGCTTTTTGAAGGGTTTTACAGTAGAGGTATTAGATTTAACTTGTGTTAAGAAAGGTAGGGGTAGACCTAAAAAGACTTGATTAGAAAATATTAGGAATGACCTTTCTTTATTAGATTTAAATGATAATTTGACTTTTAATAGGACACAATGGAGAAAAAAGGATTCATGTAGTCGACCCCACGTAATGGGATAAAGGCTTGATGTTTTTGTTATTGTAATGAAAAATCAACCTTAGAAAATTTGATCCAAAATCTGATGAATGAGTCTTCTTAGGTTATTCATCTGTAGGGAAGGCCTATAGAATCTTCAATAAGAGGACCTTGGTAGTAGAAGATTATGCCCATATTGTATTTGATGAATCAGATAGGACCTCTGAATCTCAATCTGAAGAAGATGTAGAGGTCATTCAAGGGATAGAAGCAATTGTTATAGGAGATAGAGTAAAATCACAGGAGCCTTTGCCTATAGATTTGAGATATTTTTCTAGTCATCATAAAGAAATGATCTTAGGAGACCCATCAGAATGTATTAAAATTAGGCATTGACTTAAGAAGGAGGTTAATCATTCTACATTTATCTCCATGATAGAACCCACCAACATAGATCAAGACTTATCTAATGAATTCTAAATCCTAGCAATAAAAAAGAATTAAATTAATTAGTTATGAATAATGTTTGGGAGTTGGTGAGTAAACCTAAAGACCAGAGTATTGTATGAACCAAATGAGTTTTTAAGAATAAAATGAATGACTCTTGCATATTAGTAAGGAATATGACTATGTTAGTAGTTAAGGGGTACAATCAGATTGAAAGGATTGATTTTGTAGAAATTTTTTCCCCTGTAACTAGACTAAAAGTCATTAGGGTACTCTTAGTCTTTGCTTGTTTTAAAGGATTTAAGCTATATCAAATGGATGTTAAGAGTGTTTTCTTAAATGGGGTAATCAAAGATGATGTATATGTTGAGCAACCCTCAGGTTTTGAAAACTCAAAATTCTCAAATCATGTATTCAAACTAAAAAAGGCATTATATAGATTGAAGCTTGGTATGAAAGGCTGAGCATGTTTATTCTAGATAGAGCTTTTATTAAGGGTAATGTAGACCCCACCCTCTTCCTAAAGAAAGAAGGAGAAGACCTACTCATAGTACAAATATATGTTGATGATATGCTGTTTGGATGTACAAATAAAAATCTTTGTGACAAATTCTCAAAAGCTATGAGTGAGGAGTTTAAAATGAGTATGATGAGAAAGCTGAACTATTTTCTTAAATGTAGTATAAAATAGATGGATGATGGAACCTTTCTTAACCAATCTAAATACATTAAAGACATTCTTAAGAAATATAAAATGGACAATTCTAAGGCAATAAACATTCTCATGAGCTCTACCACACAATTAGATAAGGATCCAAATGAAAAGTCAGTAGATCAAAAGAAATACAAAGGAATAATTGGATCACTTCTTTACTTAACTATTAGTAGGCCTGATATTCTGTTTAGTGTTTGTCTATGTGCTAGATTTCAGATTGATTCAAAAGAATTTCACTTGAATGTTGTTAAGACAATCCTTAGATATCTCTTAGAAATCCAAAACTTAAGAATCTGGTATACATAGCTATTCTTTTGAAATCATAGGATATTCTGATTTAGACTTTGCAAGATGTAGGGTTAATAGAAAAAAAATGTCTGAAACCTGACAATTCATAGGACAATCCTTAGTTTCCTATTCCAATAGAAAATAAAACTCTATATTTCTATCTACCGCTAAAGCTGAATATATAGCTGTAGGGAGTTGTGTTGCACAAGTCCTATGGCTTAAACAACAAATCTTAGATCTTAGACTACATGTAGGCACAATTCAAATCATGTGTCATAACACTAGTTCCATTTGCATATAAAATAATCTCATCCAATATTCAAGAACTAAACATATATATATTAGATACCATTTTGTTAGAAACCATGTGACAAAAGGGGATATAGAGCTACATCGTGTAGCTACTAAAAATCAACTAGCAGATATATTTTATGAACCCCTAGCCTATGACATCTTTAGCACCTTGAGGACTAGACTAGGTGTTATAGACATTCATACTTGACTCAGGATAAATCAAACTTTGTCATCATTTAAAATCAGAAATTTGTAGGTGTTACATTATACTTAATCGTTTTTGTGTTTATTGATTTATGTGTTGGCATTTTGTTTTTATTTTTTTTTTTTGCATTTTTTTAAATTAAAAAATATTTTTTGATCATCACACAGACACTTTTCACTTGATCAAAATATTGAAAAACCATAATTCTCTTATTGTAATGTATGATCCACTTTGGTATTGTACAATATGATCAATTATTCACGAATCACAGCCATTAGCCAAATCGAAAGTCAGCACGATTTCAATTATTGGTCATCGTATTGTACAAACCATACTTCATACTTTACGATACACATGTTTGAATTTTTTTGGATGAATTTAATGCAGTCGGTACGATCATTATTGCATTTCGTACTATATGAATCTCTCTTCATACTTTACAATAGACATGTAAGAATCTGTTAGGACGAATTCAATATGTTCAGTACGATCATAATTATAATTCATACTATACGAACACCTGTTGGTACTGTATGATTTATTTAGTCAACAGTTATTCAGGCGACTCCTCGGAACGAATGCAATTCCATAAGATTGTCCATTATGATACCCAATCGTACTATATAATACCCGATCTTACTATATGATTTGATCATCTTTTTCTGACAAGTCGTCCAGACGATTTAACTCATCTGATCGTACTGTACGATATCACATTTTACTTTACGATTTATTGAAATTTATAAATTGGAGAGTTTTTAAAAGGTTTCAATCACTTTACTCATCTTTCCTTCAAACTTTAAGCCTCTCCAATCTAAAAACCCTTGAATGGCCTGTGGAAGCAAACACGACAAAATGTCCCAGGGGTGCTTCTCCTCCTTTCGTCGCTTTGATGATCGTTTTTTGTCCACAAGGGATGAAGATGCCTACTACAAGTTCAAGGAGGTTCGTACACTAGTTTGTGACTTTAATGATGGCAAATATTATTGATTGAATTGTAACTTTTCTCATTAAATATTTTAGATATTTTTTTTTTCTGTGAGCACTAATATTGCAGGTAAGACATGTACTGCTCAAGGCTACCAAAAGCTCAAAAATGGGTTGAATAGGAATGTCTAGTAAACAAAGTATATAATTTTTTTTCTTTATTTTCTATTTTTTGAGTCTGACCATATAAGAGTGTATGCAATTGGGTAACCGTACACACATACACAGAAGAAGAAAAAAATTTTAAAAGTTAAAATTTTTTTTATACTAATCTTATTGTCTGACTTATAATCATATTATATGACTTATAATCATATTGTACGATCAATATAGAAAAAATAGGCTTATCGGCTAATTGAACAATTAGTTTCTATAAACTAATCGTACTGTAGGATCTGGATCATATTGTAATATTCATTACAATTTAAAAGCCCAAATCGCCAAAAAAATTAAGATTTTCAAAATTTGATTTTTGAATTAAGCGAATTGTATGATTTGGTTTGTATTGTATGAAAATTTGAAATCTTACTTAAATTAACCTCTGTAATTTATTAATCAAATCATGATTTAATTAATGATAATAGATCGTACTATACGATATTGAGTGTCGATTGTCAAAGATGAAATCGTATTGTACTAAATGAAACATGATTTTTAAACTAATCGTATTGTACGATATTCATTTCGTACTAAATGACCTACTTGAAATCAACTAACCATAATGTATGATGATAACAGTGCGGGACAATATACATAGATGATTTCTAATCGCCTTGGGAATCATCCAGTATGAATAGAGAGAAAGCTAATAGATCATACTAGACGACCTTTGGATCGTATTGTATGATATGTTCGAAAAATTAATCAACTTGTCTGAATAACTATTTACATCGTACTAGATGGGTCTAGTTTTTAAACTAACTCAAATCGTACTGTACGAACGTTAACCGCAAACTTGAATTTTTTGGGCTTCTTGAAGTCTGATACTTAAGCAAAGCTTTGTGAATATCTAAGTAATGAGGAGCGGATTGTGTGACTGTTGAAGATACTCTGAGAGAGAAGCTTTTGAAAGAAATTCAGGGTTTGAGAGGAAGGAGAAGGTGAGGTTGAGCATGGAGGAGGAGTGTGAGAGGATCATACGGTTGCTAAGGGCTAGCTACACCCTTTCTCCTCCCTATGTCCTTGGTGAGTTCTTGAAGGCTCTCTTGGGAGAGAGGCTTATAAGTCAAGTTCTCGAGGTACTCTACCTTCTCTAGAACGGATAAAAAGTAATTGAGCTTCTAGCCTGTGAAAGAATTCCGATTCTCTACCATCTTCAGGAGGGAGAAAAAGAATTTGGGGTACTTTTCCTTCTCTAGGCGGGAGAAAAAGGATTCAAGGTTCACTGCCATAGCTGGGGGTGCGGGGTGGTAAAACAAAGCTTCTGGCACTCCGACGCATCAAGTTTGGTGAAAGTGAGTATGTAAAAGCTTCTTCGTCTTGCTATGAGAGCAAAATGAGTGTTACTTTTTGTTAGTGCAATTCTCGAAGCGGAAGACTCTAGGGAGTAGACGCACGTCAATGTTGACCTAACCACTATAAATTTCTGGTATGCTCTTTCTATTTTTTTATTTTCTATATTTTACTTTTCCACATTTTTTCCTGATAATTGCTTGATTGAAAATCTGTGGTTGATGCTATATTGATTTGATTCAATTATTTTCACCATTGTTATAATTGTTGTTAAATTTATTAGTTTCTGCATAGGGTGATTAAGTTCTTCATTTTAAGTTTTGAAAAATCACAACAAAATTTAGTATTCCTGCTTAGGATTTTTAAAATAATGAATTCACTCCCCCCTCCCCTCCTCCTAGTCCACCTCGGGCTAGTTCATTAAGGTCTTACAACCTCCTTGAACTTTCAGGTAGAAGGAGATGGGGATTAGTGTGAGGAGAGTATGTGGAGATAGAGGACTAATTTGTTGGGGTAGCAAAGGCAAAATGAGATTTGTCGAAGGTGACATAACGAGAGATGTTTATGCGACAGGAGATGAGTTCGAGGAATTTGTAGCCTTTATATGAAATGGCATATCCGTTGAAAAAAGATGGTGGAGATTTAAGGGATACTTTGTGGCGAGCATGTGGTGGTAGGAGGGGATCACAGGCACATCCAAAAACGTGAAGATGAGAGTTTTTTTTTTCTTTCGGGGGGGGGTTGTGGAGCAATTGGTGTGGAGATTTGTTTGAGATAGTAGAGGATGGCATAAGGTTAATGAGGCACATGGCCGTGAGGAGAGTATCTAGCCACAGATGGAGAGGGAGACTTGATGTATGAAGTAGAGTTTGGGTGGTCTATATATAAATGAATGAATATATTGATTAAAATGTAAAGATTAAGTAACAAATATATGTACAAAGAAGGGAGATTCAGATGTCTAATTTCTACTTCTTTCCTCATTCCTCAAACTTTTTTTTTTGAAGAAACTGCAATAAGCACTTTATTAATATCAAACTACTAACAATTAAATTCCTCCTTTAACAAAGATAAAAAGGAAGGAGGAATTTTATTACAATTGAGATCTTCCAAAAAAAAATCATTAAAAAGAGCTAAACTTGCACACATGTCGGCAAACGTATTACATTCCCTCCTAGCAAAAAGAAATAAACTTGCTTAAAATCACTAAGAAAAGTTAAATCCTTTGGATTTAAACTCTCCACTTCAATATGCACCTTATTCACTACATTCTAAAAGAATTTGATAACATTATAGTTATCACCTTCAATGATAATGCCATCGCTTTCATACATCCAATCTTGAATAAATCTTCTAAGTGAAATAATTAACAAAATATCAACTTGAGAACAATACCAGTGCAAAAGACTTAACCCAAAAGCATATAAAAATCTTCCTTTGCAATATCTGAAAACTCCGCCTATACCAGCCTTGTTTGTCGTTGTCAATGATGCATCCAAATTAACCTTGATCCATCCAAGCGGAGGATGATGCCAAGAACATTGAAACAGCTTATTTAGCTGATTAGCATCCCAGTTCTCCCAAACACGATTAGAAAAAAAAGACGTAGTAGCTTTACTTATAGCATTTGCAGTAATATAAAAAATACACTCATCCGATCCACCATGCACAACTTTATTCCTGCTCTTCCAACAGAGAAATACTGCAGAACAATATAAGTTTCCATAAAAAGGGCAAGACTTTGCACTATGTTGTAGATAACTAAAACATTCTTCATACGAAGTAAACTCAGGAATGTAAAATCCCCATTTGGAAGTCATTTTAACACCTAATGAAGCTTCTCACAATAGACTGCTACATGTTGAACATCTTCTTTAGCAACACATCCCCTCGGGCAGCCATCAAACTCAGCTAACTTGCTATAGCAAAGGAAAGCATTTGAGGAAATAGAATCTCTATTCAGATGCCATTAAAATAACTCAATGCTGAGGTCTTAATTTCAGTTTTTTCAGCCAACTCCAGTAATTATCTTCATTTACATCCACATACATTCTCTCCGATGCTAAAGCTGTAATGGAATCACCATAACATTTGAACAACAAATACAAATGATCAATCATCATACTAGCTTGAATATGTATCTTAAGAATAATCTCCACCAACTGATTGCTGAAAACCTGCTTCAGTTTATCCACATTCCATTCTCCATTGATAATAAAAACCAACAGATTCTCTACTTCTTGAGGTAATTTTATTACAAAAGTAGGCCATTTCTCTATACATCTAACTAAGATCCACATATATTTAATTATATATATCTTCACACCTAAAACTATTTTCCATTTAACAATGGGAAGAAGAAACTTTGCTCCATGTAAGATAATCTTCCAAGTAGAAGATGAACAGCTCCTCCTATAAGCATTCCACAATTCTTCCCCATACTTAGCAATCAAGGTTCTATTAAGTAGTGAATTCGGATTGGAATGAAGTTCCAAGCAAACTTTGCCCTAAAAGGGCCTATCTTCTCCACAACCAACTGCAATCCCCAACCACCTTTCATCTTTGGCTTACACAAAATGTCCCAAGCAACATAATGAATGCCAAACTTACCATCACTCTTATGCCATAAATAACTCCTGCACATTTTATCATAATCATTCAAAACCCCCGTAGGGATTAATGAATGAGTTGACAAAAATAGAGGAAGAGAAATTTATTCAATAACTTAAAAGAGAGTTTATTATTATTATTATTATTATTATTATTATTATTATTATTATAGAGAACAGTTTACATCCCCACAATTATAAAAGCAAACATTCATTTTGGAATAAACTTTGTGAGCAAGTAATTTCTTTTCATGTTTTTTGTGTATAAACATACATGTGTCAAAAGTAAAAGGAAAGTATCTACATGAGGTTCGTATTATCATCTAAGGAAAGAACTCTAATTATAAATCACTTACGATGTGGTCTATATAACTAACAGATTCGTAATCTTTAGAAAAACAAGATGTGAAGACACCTACTTCATTCTTCTCAAATCTCCCTATAAAAAAAATATGTAATTCAAATGTCTTAGACTAATTTAGAACATCAGTTTAGGAGTTTGGGTGTTTAGAAGGTAATTTCAAATCACCGTTATTAAAAGCAACGAATTGACAGATTAAAGCTCTAAAATTGACACTATAATCTGATATGAATCTCCCTCAAAACTTTTTTTAATGTTATTTAGTTAGCTTTTAGTGATTACTTTTACAAGGTTGTTAATTTTAATGTTTATGTGAGGGCAATCGACACCATTAGAAGATAATATATTACGACTTGTAAGTTTTTTTTTTTTTTTTCGAATTACATTACCCTTGTTAAGTCATAAAATTATATATAAAGAAAAAAATCATTTCAGCATTATTTGAACCCTTATTGTAATGCAATTAATGAGGGGAAGAAGTAAAGTTAATCCTGTGAAAATGCAAGTGTATTGTCTACTTAAATTTAAGGACTACAATTAAAATCAAATACATATCCCAAAGCCAAGTTTCACGACATAAGTAAAAAATTGGTGAACAATAGGGTAAAAAAAATTGGTGAGCAACAGGCTAATAAAACATATGTAGACTTGCAGAAATGCAAATTTGAATAAGGAATATGCCTGAGGTGCAAGAACATTTCGTGATAAAAGCTTAAGAAGATCCATAGCTTTGACAATGATGTATGGATCCCTAGTCTTCCAACTTGTTGATACAGTCATGGATCCCTCAACCATACTAAAATAGTTTAAACTGGAACGTCAGCTGTCTTTAGCTTTACCAGCTGTCTTGCAAAAGAAATATCACTTCAAACAAATTTTAAATACAAGTATTTCTTTGAAAAAAGAGACTTGAAGATAATCTTAGATATAATTTTGTCAAAACCAGATTCTAGATTACAGTGGCGCAGCAACACAACATAATTATTTAACATAAAAACAAATAAACTTAGAAATTACATCTTCTTGCTCCAAATTGGTTCCGTATGCCCTTCATTGCATTAAAATACCCAAAACAAAATCTCCTATTTCAATAAACGATTCAGTAAAAATGAGGGTGAGTCATAATTTCATATTTTATCAACTTCAGAGACCACATAAATCATTGCAGATGTTAAGAAAATGCTTTTTTTCATCTCTACATAATAAGTATTCCTTGCTTCAATAACTTTTGGAACTCTAAAATGAAAGAAAATTAAACAATCAGTAACCTGTCAAATGTTAAAATTTCAATTTAGAAGTAGATAAGAGTGGCGTCCCTATAAGTCTCCATACAGGATTATCAACAATTCACTGTACAAATCTTAATAGGACTATGGTTGACTAGAAAGTAGCATGAGAAGTTCCAGAGAAGCTACAGAACTCTGACTACACAAACTTCATTGAGGCTTGTGCTGTAAACTAGTAAATTGAATTCATTGGATTAAAGTAACCTTTAAATTGTTTAAAAAGGTCCACTTCATTAATTAGTAAGTGGAATAAATTAACAGGTACAAAACCTCCAATATGGAGAACAACTGCTTCTGCAAAACTTCTGCTGCAGGTCACCAGCTAAATTGAAGATAATGAGATAACCTTAAAATTGACTTTGCATGTTAAGAGAAAGTTTCCTGGTTTTCCATTGCGATGCACAACACCCTGCTTATGCAAGCTTGCTAGCGCTTTGAACATACATAAGCCATATCATTGGAGCTCAAACAAACCAGTTTCATACTTCAAAATCTGACTGGCTTGCGTAGCTGCTATCTGGAACCGAATTTGGTTGACTCCCCTTGCTCTCTGAAGATCGCACGCAAGATGCAAAGAGGAGGCAAGGTTACAACTCTTCTCTTCTCATCTCGGCAAGGCTCATGCTAGGCAAGCACGATTGCCATTCTCGACTCTCTCGAGCTCCTAGCATAGGTGGACATCCGAAAGGGAGAAAAATGGAAGGAAATACCAAAGACCCGCGAGTCGAATTTACAGTGTGATGAGTCAAGCCGAGCTCGGTGCAAACATCTTCCGACTCGGAATCAATTCGACTGGTTTACACCTACTTAAAACCAGCCGCCCTTTCACCCTTAAATTATTCTGTCCGGATTTCAGGCCCTAATGAAAATGCTGAGAGAGCAGCTGTGGGAAACGTAGAGAGGAGAAACAAAGAAAAGGAATTCGTATATAGCATTGTGTACAGAGATTACAAGAGTTTAGGGGCTGTTTGGTTGCCTGCAAAGTAAACGTAATATAAAGTAAATGCAGTGTAAAATAAATGTAGTGCATTTCAAATACTTTGAGGCTGTTTGGTTGTCTGCAAAGTAAACGCAAGAAAAATGTTTCTCTTGTTTGATTAGATATATCCAGAGTAAAGTAAAAACAGTGTATTTGTAAAAAAAATTTTGTCATTATAACTTATGTATTTATAAAAGTAATCACCGATTGTTTAAACTTCTTTTGGGCTAGCTTCTTCTTGCTTTCTAAAATAGCTTTTCAGTACAAAGAGAAATAATAAATCAAAATTTGTTAGGCAGGTCGAACCCGCCAAGGGACACTGTCCCCTTGGACCCTGACATATTTGCCAACAGTTACTTATAAATTTGCCCCCATGAAAATTATGGCTGATTCCACCCCTGATTTCGATTGAAGAAAGGCGGAGGAAATGAAATGAAATCTCTGTAACTTAAAATTTTATTATTAATCTGCAACTATTTATTTAAGTATTACAACTCTTTTCTCATTATCTTCCACTCAAACTCCTCACATTCAGAAACAACATTAATTTCATGAGCTCTCCTCTCACAAAAATCCAAAATGAGATTGTCAGCTTGGGAACTAAAGCTGCTGTTTCGCATGTAAAATGAAAAATTTGCAAGTCCAATAGGACAAAAATGAGCAAGAAGCATCTCTCCCGACAAAAAAGATAACAATATTGAAGGTGCAATGCAATTCATTTTAACTACTGTAGATTGAAAGCTATCAGTGTCTAATTTGAAGAATGTGTCACGCTGATCTGAATAATCACTAATGCAAGTTTTAACATTCATTGAAAACAGCAATAAAATTATTATGTTTTATTTAAGCAAGCTTGGAAGTTGAGTTGAACCTCAACAGGTGGAGTCTCATTTGCTGCCTATTCATGCTTAAGATAAATCTCTAAGTTCACATGCGAAAAGCAAGCATCATTTTAACAACTGTAGATTGAAAATTCAATGTGCATGGTATACTATATGGTCTGTTCTTTGATTCTTTCACATACAATAATTCAATTAATATAAATAGAATTATACTCAAAGCAACAAAAATAAAAAAACAAAAGTGAAACAATAAAAATAGCTGGATTTATGATCCGACAACAGAAATGCTTTTTCCTTCCCTACAAATTTCCTACTCAACCTTTTCGGTTCGGCAAACGAGCTACTAAATTAACAAAAAACAATAAGAACTGAGAATTTGTTTGGAGATTTCAGGCTGTATGAATATATGAACCTGGAAGAAGATGACAGAAGTTTCAGAAGGGGCGTCGAGGACGAAGCCGCCCTTCAGAAAAGACTAAGGGCCGCCGACGCACCAACCAACGTCTAGGATGTGATGCTCGGTACGTGCTTTGATGAGATCGACGACGAGTTCATCATGTGCTCGAGTGGCGTCGCGTTGGGAGCGGTTTGGGACGGAAGGCCGTATCCATCGTCATTGCAAGCAGCGCAGCCGTATCCATCTGTAGAATGCAGAAGTAATGGAGATGGAGAAGTGGCGAGCGAGCGAGAGAAGAAATGGAGAGGTTGAGTTGGCACAGCGCTCGAATCACTCTCGTAGGTTCCGTCGACGCCAATCACTGGCTGCAGCTTCTCTTCTCCCTGACTCATCTCACCTTCGCTGGCGAGCTTCGACTTCAACGCAGTGAGCTATGCGACGAGTGAATGGTTGTCGCGGCCGAGAGGATTTCGAACCCGCTCAAATCGAGCGGGTTTCAAAGTCGTGCAAATTGCCGCTCGAAATACACCGTTAATGCTTCCGAGGAATTATTAAAATTCCGCTCAAAACAAACCAAACGAATTAATTTATTAAATGCAGGTAAATAAATTACTTTACACGCTTAATTCTGCATACCAAATAGCCCCTTAATGAAAACGTAGAGTGGGCAAAGAAGTAAATAACAAGACACACCATAACAATAATTAATTATTCGCTAACAATCCCCCTCAAATTAATCATTTGTGGAATGAATGGTTAATTTGCGACGTAGATCGTTGAATCTAGCAGGAGAAAATGCTTTGGTGAGAATGTCTGCTATCTAATCTTTTGAGGAAATGTGAGTGAGAGCGATGTCGTCAGAGTTGAGATGATGACGAATAAAATGGTAATCAATCTCGATGTGTTTTGTACGAGCATGGAGCTGGATTCTTTGAAAGGGCTATGGCTGAAACATTATTGCAGTGTATGATTGCTGGAGCTATTTGCTCGACCACTAGGTGGTGAAGCCAGATGATGTCAGAGGTAGCAGTGGATAGTGTCATGTATTCAGCCTCGGTGGAGGATTTCGCAACAGTTACCTATTTCTTGACATACCAAGAGATGCGATTTGGACCCAAGAATGTGTAAAAATCGGAGATTGACTTTCAGTCCGTTGAGTCGAATGAACAATCGGCGTTTGTGTAAGATCAAAGATGTAGATCCCTTGTAGTTAGAGGTAAACCGAACAACAATGTGCCATTGATGTATCTCAGAAGGCGCTTGAGAGATTGAAAATCTTGCATGGTGGGTTTGTGCATGTGTTGACAGATTGAATTGGTAGTGAAGGCGATATCCGGTCTAGTGATGGATAGGTATTGAAGTGAACTAGCGAGTTTCCTGTAGAATGCTGGATCGGAAAAAGGCTGACTGTTGTCGGATTTGAATTTATATTTTGACGTGATTGGTGTGGGTGCCATCTTGCAGTCATTGAATCCGGCGTCTTGTAGGAGTTTTGTTGCATAATGCCGTTGAGTGAGAATAAAGCCTTCTAGTGTGCGAAGAACATGTATCCCGAGGAAGAGAGAAATTGGTCCTAGCTGCTTGAGAGAGAATTGAGAGTGGAGTTGCTGTAGAAGAGATTGAATGGAAAAGTAGTCATTTCCTATTACAAGTACATCATCAACATAAATTAGAAGATAAATATGAATATTATTGCGATGAAATATAAGTAGAGAGGGATCAGAATGACTGAACCTGAATCTTTAAGATTCTAGGAAACTTGTTAGCTTTTGGAACCATTGGCGAGGTGCCCGCTTTAACCCGTATAGAGATTTTTATAGTTTGCAGCGACATTCGAAAGATTTGGATCTATAAAGCTTGAAGGTTATCACATGTAGATGTCATCCGGAAGATCACCATGTAAAAAGGCATTGGAAACGTCTAGTTGTAGCATGGGGTATTTTTTATTAATAGCTAGAGTAAGAAGGATGCAGATAGTGGGCATTTTCATAATGGTCTTTATAAGATCTAGCTTTCCCTAGACTCTTCTCCTATAGCCCTTCATGCTGACACCAGCTCTGATACCATGAGAGAGCAACAGCGAGAAACGTATAGAGGAGAAATAGGGAAAATGAATTCGTATATTACATTTGTTGCGAATCTGCTTTCAGGGAGTATAGTTTTGATGATAGCAAACACTTATGTTTCTCTACGACTGCCTTGCCTACTAATATTTTAGGTCCATAAGACCAAACTACAATTTGAACCAACTCAAGATTGGGTAGACTAGGTCTGAGTCAGTTTGTAAACTTTTCCCTTTCTTGAGTCTATTATAAACGATGTGGTTCCTAATGCTAAGTAACATTGCAAACACACAGATGGAAGAAATTTTTTGACTGATTTTAGAGTTCTCTATTTTTGGTCACATCGTCCGAGATGATCCACAAATCGGCTTGGATGATTAGTTAAAAATAAAAACTCTAATTGAGGCATCCTGGTTAAGGCAGTCGTCATTAAGCGCATCGTCTTAGATGATATGCATATCGGCCGAGATGATAGGCTCAAATCAAAAAGAATCAGCCACCAGATCTATTTAGATATTATTTATTTTTTGACATCATCCTGGACGATGAAACAGAATTATGCATAAATTAATATGGTTATTAAGGAAAGCAATTAAGATTTGATTGCTCAATTAAATCGTCCTGGATGATTGCAGGGTCCCGATCAGTTCAAAAAACCTTAGTTGTTTCTAGACGATCAACATCGGCCACCTTCTATTCAAGGCGATGGTTTGGACAATTTTCACGAATTTGAACCCTTTCGTCTGGGACGATCATGAGATTGGCCTGGACGATCAACTATTTTTTCATCGTCCAAACATCCATTTAATGCGATTGTCTAGACAATATTTAATGACTTATACTAATCATACATGACGATATCTTCTTGTCCTGGATGATATGAATAAAAACCTTCTGATCGCACCAAACCGTCCGGGCTGATTGAGAAAAATTTGCGCTGATCGGACAGGACGATATTTATATCATCTTGGATGATAAAGTTGGTTTGTTTAAATTAAGAGCTATTCCAAAACTCTTCTATTTAAGACCTCTTGTTCTACCCAAGAGATCATCTTTTGTTGCTGTCTTAACCTGAGAGAGCCTAGAAGAGAGGGAGAGAGAAAGAGAATCTTGTGAGGGGAGTTTGTGAAAGGTTTTACAAAAGTTGCTCCAAGCAAGGATCCAAGTCATCTTCTCCGATCGTCGTCCCTTATTCTTGGAGGTTCGAGAGAGGTCCACTTCATCAATCGATCAAGGTTCTCTGCTTGCTTCAGGTGGAAGCAAAAGGAGTTAGGTTCTCTTCCTCACAGGTGTTGGTGGAAAGGAGGTTTTGTACAGGCTTCTCCGCCTTGCTATGGGAGAAAAAGGAGAGTCACTAAGTTTAGTGTAATACTCAGAGGGCACCTATAGGGAGTGAATGTAAGTCAAGTTGACCGAACCACTATAAATTTCTGTGTCCTTTACTACTGCTTTTTCCATGTTTTATTTTCGCACGTTAAATTTCTTTGTGGTGAATTTTGGTTTGATTAAGTTTTTGTTATTGATTGAAAGATTTTTAAAATACCAATTCACCCCCCCTCTTGGTTAGCTTGGGCTAGTTCATAAGGGCTTAATATCCCCAACAAACTTTCAACATTGTGTATAGAGATTACAAGAGTTTAAATAAACGTATAATGGGTAAAGAAGTAAATAGCATGACATGCATAACAATTATTAATTATTCTCTAACAAATGCACCACGTCAGGTACCAGACTTATACTGAGCATCACTCAGTATCGCTCGATACTTGAGCGTAAACCAGATAGTTATCCCGTCCGATGTCCACATAGAATAATCTCTCTCTCGCTTGCCCAAATCATGAGCATGCAGGGAAAAAACAACCAATTACCTATTAAGGAGAATAAAAACTATCCTGCCCCTCTAATTTGCAATTTAATGGCTGATATTTATTCTGCAGGATTTTTGAGGCATTAAAAGAGTTATTTTATGATTTTAATATTAAAAAGGTGATCAAATTGAATTGAAACATGTTTAATTTGGCTCAAATTTACTCCAAACAAATACAATTTGTGTTGATTTAGGTTTGACTAGATTTTGTTTTTGTTTAATTATATTTGGACAAAATTAATTTGATATTGAATCGCTTTTGTCTTAAAATGCAACGACTAGGACTATGATTCATTTTTAATTGATTTTAGATTCATTTTGGTTAAGCATGCTCATTGAATTTTAAAATGAATATTGCAATTATTTAGATTAATTTAGTTCGAACCTATGCCAACTAGCTTGTCATTAAATCAATATTTTTTCTTTAAATTGGGTTCGAGTCAATTTAATTTCATTTCAAATAGCATCAATTTAGCTTTAGTTTATTAAAGATGAATTAATTTAGGCCGATATAAATCATCGAGGTTGAATTAAATTTGAATCGAGTCAAATTTATCCGATGTTGCTCAATTTAATTTATTTCATTAAATTTTAAATTAAATTTGATTAATTCGGTCTAGGCTCTTTTAAATCAATGGGTCAAGGATGACCCTAAGGTCGAATTGCTTAAGTCGAATTAAACTGACTCAGCATCGAGTTGAATTGACTTGGTATGGCTTGATTTAACATATTTTAGATTAGATTGATCTTTATTAACTTGAAGTTGAATTAACTAAGCTCGATTTAACACAAATTTTTTAATCTAAATTAAATCTTTACAATTGAGGCTGAATCGATGCTATGTCATTAGTTGATCACCTAAAGGGAATCCGAGGAATAACTTCTACACTACGATAAGGAGCCCTATGTTCTGAAAAAATATTATGTGCAGACATCATAAATCATTCGGAGACAAATTAGGACGTACCACATCACTTTTTTACTGTGTACCGGTGCTTTGTACCACTGCGTACCGGGAGATGTGGCACATTATGATTTGCCTTTGAACGGTCTACTATCCAGTCAGAATAATTTCTCCAAATTTCTAGGAGAACCATATAGGAAGGTCGACCTCACCAAAAGTGAGGTCAACAAAGAGTGGTTAACCAAGAGGATGAATCCTTCTAGAGAATATTGATAGTTGTTTTTCATGCAAATGTACATCATAATTATATTGTTTATCTTGATTATTTTTACTCTTCATGCCATGGAGATATCTAGAATAAAAGTATCATTAATAACTTAAGCTTTTGTAATTTATCCTTCAGAGCAATCTTTGTTCATAACATTTCCTTTATTAACACTTAGATTTCTATCATGTATACAAACTTTAATCAAAATTTGTGCAAATAATCACTAAAAATATATAAGAAGTAAAAGCTGCTAGGATTAGTAACCTTTTCAATTGGATACACCCTCCAATACTGAACAGGTCTAGCTCACAAGGCAAAATAACAACCAAGTGAACCATTATGTCAAATAAAGCAGGTGGAAATATTATTTCAAGCTAACAAATTGTATTAATGATCATATCTTCTAATTTTTCTATTACATCCAATCTCAATGTCATATCACATAATATTCTAAAAATCTTGAAAAATCTCTTAAAGTATTATGCACAACCTTATTTAAATATCCACGCAATCCTAAAGGAAGGATTTACTGCAACAGAACATGAAAATCATGACTTTTAATCTCATAAGCTTACCATTTTGAATATGTATTGATCTAAATATGTTTGTTATACAATCATCTGGGAACTTTACTGATCTAACGAAGTTGAAAAACTCTTCTATTTCTCTTGGATATAGTGGGTAATAGGTCGAAGGTTTAAGATACTTCTTACCATATTTATACAATCGTAGCTCATACCTTATTCCCATATCTTATAGATCCAAACAAAGATCCCCAAAATGTTATCACAAACATTCTTTTCAATGTGTATTCAATCAACATGATGAGAACATGAGACTTCCTCAATAAGGCAACTCAAAAAGTACACTTTTTTGTCCAAGTTGATTCATGGAGGTTACATTTTCTTTTTTGGCTGCTTGGATGCTTTCCAAACTTTACATCCTTTAATGACTCCATTTATAATAATATTTTCATCTATGGATAAAAACTTGAGGTCTCACTCTAACTTCATGCTTTCCATTTGTGCTCTTTAGGAAAGAAGCATATGTGACCCATGTAACAAATTTCTTTTTCACAAAGTTGATGAAAAAGTTTCACTGTCACATATTAGGCATGCCTTGAAACCATTTACTTTATGACCCGATAATATATCATATGCTAAAAAATCATTTATTATCCATAAAAGAGTAGCATGCAATTGAAAGGTGTTCTTACTTACAGTATCATAAGTTTTGATTGCATTCACCCATAAGTCATTTTATTCTTCTATAAGGGGCTTTAAATACATGTCTATATCTTTTCAAGGAGTAGATGGACATGGAATTAATAGTGTCATAAACATAAACTCGGATGACATATAGTTCCAAGGAGGTAAATTATATGGCATAAGAATTACATGCAGCATACTATAAAAAATGATCATATTACCAAAAGGATTGAATCCATCTGAAGCTGATCCAAGGCGTAAATTATGAGAATCTTCAACAAACCAAGAAAAGCTAATATCAAAATCCTTCCAAACTTTAGAATCAATTGGATGACTTTATGTATTTTCATCCCCAAACTAATTTTCTTTATGCCATCTCATTTCATGAGCACTTTTTCTTGATATAAATAACCGTTGTAATCGAGGTTTAATAGGAAAATAATGTAGAAAATTTTTGGGAATTTGCTTTCCTTCTCCATTATTAACTTTTCATCATTATTTCACACACTATCACTATATTACTTAATTCGACAGGTAAACTTGCATATATTAAGTGAAGTTTTTATAATTTTTATATCAAAGAAAATCTAAGTATTGTTAGGGATTGATAGAGTCATAAATTATTTCAAAATTTTATAGGTTATTCTATAGCCCCCATCATGTTTTTGGCATCATTGTCGGGGAAGCATTTCACTTTTTATAAAATTTTAACTATATTATTAAATTAATTGCATGATTAGACTTACTTATATCATTTTTTTTCTATTGTTCTTGATTGCATATTCATTATTGCATTATTGGTTATTTTGAATAGTTTTGCATTCTATTTTATAATAATAATTAAAATTATAAAATAAAAATTAGCAATTTAATTATAACATTTAGCACTACTACGTTGACTATTTGAGCGTTGCAACATTCGGTCAATTGAATCAGAAGGCGTGACCTGCAAAAATAAAAAAGATAATGCACTGATATAACTTTAATTATTAAAGTTAGGTGAGCTCCACAACATTATTAACAAGCACCACATCTATTGTTCATGATTGCATATTCATTATTGCATTATTGGTTATTTTGAATAGTTTTGCATTCTATTTTATAATAATAATTAAAATTATAAAATAAATATTAGCAATTTAATTATAACATTTAGCACTACTACATTGACTATTTGTGCGTTGCAACATTCGGTCAATTGAGTCAAAAGGCATGACCTGCAAAAATAAAAAGATAATGCACTGATATAACTTTAATTATTAAAGTTAGGTGAGCTCCACGACATTATTAACAAGCACCATAGCATTATCAATAACCATAAGTGTTTTGGTTAGAGCATTGTAGCATTTCTTAGACTTTATCATTGTGGCATATACACATGTCAAATGCCATGGCAGTGGCCTTTCTAAAAGTGATGCTCCAATTTTAAAAAAGTAACACCACTGGGCTACGTGTTGTGAACCACTGCAACATTTATCGATTGACCATTTTATCATTTAGTGTCTGCAATAAGCACTGTAGCGACATATCTCACAACACCGTAGCGCTTCATCAAGTTATAAGAAAGGAATACATTCTTCATTTCATTTAACATTATCATTTCCTTCAAACTCCTCCTTTCTTTGAATTTCTCTCTAGAGAATGGATCCTAAGATGTTTGGCAAGAAGAGATATTCTTCTTTTGTTGATAAGAGTAGATTTATTTATGTTGATGATAAATCAAGATTTGTTGAATCACTTGTTAACAAATAACTAATTCTAGAATGAGGTTTTCTGAGTCCTACTCCACCCATTATGCTAACCATAGCAAACAGAAGCTAGGAAAGATTCTGTGAAGAACCATATGCCGCCATTATTAATGTTGTTCATAATTTTTTTTTCAAATGGAAAGGAGGCAGTCGATAATAAATATTCTGTCTAGGATAAGTGGGTCCCTTTTAATTCAGTATCCATAAGTAAGGTTTATAAATATAGGAACTTTGAATTTTATGAGTGTAATGCCTTCTTTATTACACCTATTAATCTTGATGAGATCTTAAGTATATTGTGTGGACCTAATAGTGGAGGTTGTTGTAAAAACAAGTATAATATAATTATCAATTTCTTATTTTAGCATGTCCCATACTTCCTGTTGACCTCATTTTTGTATTAGATCACTAAGACCCACTTGGGTTCTTTCTAGTGAAGTAGTGATTGGGAAGTCTCTACTCCCTGATCATATAGGTGCTGGATAAGACCCAAACCAACCTCAATCAAATTCAATTCCACCTCCTAATCCAGTCCTTGGATCAACCTCCAGTTAACCTTCAATCAATTCCTAGTCAACATTCAATCAACTTCCAAATCTCATACAAACATTAATAATAATCCCATTGATTGTTAATGATATGGATAAGTCATCCTTAATCATCTAAGTCCAAAACTCAATCCAATTCCAAAGTTTCAAAAAAAATCTAAGAACTAAGGGCTAATGTCCTGAAACCAATTTCAGGGGAATTCGCAAACCACATGAAACCTAGTCTAATGACCTTGGATTTGAGGTCTATCAATTTCATTTTGTTTAGGCATGTCCTTAGGGTCAACCATCCAAATTTGAGTTCAATATGACATTCCTAGCCCTCAAATTCAATCTTTTCTCGAAGGCTGCAAAACCTTCAATTATTTACAACACATGCCACTGGACTTATCATCTTGTAGATATTGGCATTTGAACCCTTTCCAAACCTTCCAACCACTTCCATGACCTTCATTAGGACCTATTGATCAACACTCTACATCTTTTTGACTGATTTAACCCAAAATTGACTTGGGGTCAAAATGACCAAAATGCCCTTTAAAGGGGCCCTTTTTGGTCTTTTCGCCTAGTTCAATCCAACCCCCTACCTCAACCATCAAAACCCATCCCAATAGAACTTAAACAGCACTAGGAATACATTGGGTCCAAACCCACATGTGGGTTTGACCTGGTTGACTAAAGTGACCCCTTTGTGATCAAATGGCTACTTCAAACCAAATGCCTTCTTCTTGGCCTGAGACCACTCCCATTGAGTTCTTATGATCAAATTGAATTCAATGGACCCAACTCTTGGTCAAAGGTCAACTTTGTTGACCAAGTCAACCAAGTTTGACTAAACCTCCCATACACCCCTATTCATCCAAACCCTTTGATCAAAACCTTCTCATTCCCACTTAAACCCATGGGGTAACACCTTAGGTCCCCAAAAGAGCTATCTTGGAGACCCAAGCCTTGGGTCCAATTGGGTTAGCCATTTGGCTTAACCCAAGTGTCCATGTTGAGGTTCCCCTTGAACCATTTCTCAATCCAATCCAAATTGGATCCAACCTAAGGTGTAATTGGGTCTCCATTGACCCAGTACACCTTCCCTAGCCAACCCAGCCATTGGGTCAACTTGGGCTAGGAGTTAGACTAACCCAAAGTGTCCAAAACCTCTTATGATTGAGCCAACTCCCACCTTAAGCTCAATTAAACCTAGCCAACACCCCCACTAAATGGCCTTAGGTCCAAGGCATCTACCCTAGCCAGCCTAGCCTTTGGGTTGACTTGGGTCAACTATTAGGCTAGCCTAAAGGGGTCAAACCACATTGACCCGAGCCATCTCCAATCTCAAGGCAATTCAAACCCAATTTCCACTTACATTGGGTGAACCTGACCAAGACCTACCTCCCACAACAAACCTATGGTCTGGCTTGACCTAAGTCAAGCCCAATTCAACCCAAATCGAGCATATTTGGGATAACCTGATCCCTTCCATTGATTTGGAATTCCCCAGGTCCAATTGAGCTCACACTCGAGCTCACCACATACCCATCATCATTTTTAGGTTAACCTAACCCTAAGCCCTAGTCATCAATGGCTGGAATTAATGAAGATCAAGCTCTAGTGGTCCCCCCCACTTTGAGCCCGATCTCGAGCCTTCCAGAGCCTGGCCTCACTGGCTTTAGGTGCATGATTGCTCTGGGGGAATTTCTCTTATGACTTAGACCCCATCCGATGACCAGCTTAATATATCCCAACCGTCCGAGCCTGTTGGAGTGAGTTAAACATGTCAGCTTGTTTTAGAAGACATTATTTACATTGAAGTCCTCAAAATTGTTTCCCAAAGCTCCCTCAACCTTCCTCTCTCACTTTCAAATCTCCCAGTCTCTCCCATCGATCCATTCGAGCAAAATCTGATGAAGTCCATGTGCGGCCCGTTCGAAGTCATACCTACGACCACCCTCCCATCCTGATGTCTAAAGGAGATATGCTCACCTTCATCCCCTGAAGTTTCCAGATAGAGAAGCTAATCCATTGAGAAATTCTCTATAGTAATACCTCGATCTCGAGCTCCCTAGATATGTAGTCCGGTCAAGTGTGAAGGAAACCTTCACCCAGATATATTTCTACCATTGGATTGAAGGTTTTCAATCCCCTAATCCTCCCTATGAAATTTAATCAGAGTTCGCCGGTGAAATTGCTCGGATCATGCCAGAATAGCTATATGGTTTAGGGTTCATGTGGGAGGTGGAAGACTTAAACCTAGCTATTGATCTCAATCAATGGCTTGGATTAGATCCCTTGATTTTGGAGGCTGTTTAATCTTAGCCATCTGATCTCTCATTCGACTGCTATAATCAACTGGACCATTATCCCGTTAGCCACCAATGATTGCCCCACCAATCGGAAGGTGTCGTGTGTAAAGCACCGGCTGTCTGGGAAATTAAGGGATTTAATTTCATAGAAAATTAGGGGAAACTTCATAAAATCATATCTCTTATACACTTAGCTGATTTAGGTGTTCTGAGGCTCATTAGAAAGATCTTAGGGAGACCTTCAAAAGATCTATGGTCCTAAGCCTTAATTGAATCTTTGTTAAGCATAATTTTAGTTTGAATATTTTATCTATTATTGCATTTGTATGCTTGATTTAAGTCACCAGGGGTTGGGATTCAGGGAGAGTCAATTTGGATATGTCCCTAAAATGTCCAAATTTTCCCTCCCCTATTTGAGGTGTCTAAGGGCATTATTCCATCAATTTTATTGTAAGGGTCATGGTTTGACCCTTAAGATCAGAATTGATACCATGATCTTTCCAATGGGGATTAGGAATTTATTTTTGGTGTGATGGTGATGATTAGCATAAGGATTTTAGTGCCTCTTATTTTGCCCCAATCCAATCCTAGGATAGATCCCAAGGAATTTTCTAAGGTGACTTAGATATTAGCTTGGGTTGCTTGGCTACCAATCTTAGAGAGCTCCATTTGGGCTAAAATTCAATGTGTTTAGACCTTGAGATTATGTGATCTCATGGTCAACATTTCACTGAATTTGGTGCCCATTTGATCTACCAAGTAGGAGCTTCAAAAATCCCTTCCTAGAATTAACCTAGAGCATCAAATAATGCATTAGTAATTCATACTAAATCTTAAAAATTCACTTCAGAGCTCTAATTAACCACGGTTTAACCCTCTATCTAGGAAAAATGGAATCCCAATCATTTAATCATTAACTTCACTATAATTCCAATTTTAAGTTAAATTAATAATTAATTAAAAATAATTAAAAATCATAATAAATTCTCAAACACTTGATAATCCCTCCTTAGATCATTTCTAATCTTTGGCGGTGATTTCAAGGAGTTTGGAGTCCATTGGGTTCAAATCACTAAAAGGAGCTTTTAATTTAAATAACTTATTAAATCACTAATATTCCAAAATTCCTAATTAATTTTAGAAAAATCTAATTTAATCAAACTCAAACTAAAATCTATTATTTTCTAAAAATATCAAACCTTCAAAATTTAGTCAAAGACAAAAAGTCAACAGTTAATTCAAATCTAAGTCAAAATATAGACTTAAAACTTCAAAAATTCATAACTTTTTTTAAAAAACTCTAAATTGAATATACTAATAGTCTAATCACTCATTATAAGACCTAATATTTATTAAAAATATTAAACCCTCAAGATGAACTTTAATTCTAAAAGTCAACTTTCAACCCCTTAATCAACTCACTAAGACAACCCTGATAAGCCAAAAATTCTATAATCCGCTAAAATTTTGAGAAAACTTTTAAATTGATTAATAAAATCCTTAACCAACTAATTAAACCTAATCAACCCTAATAGTTACATGGTAACCAAGGCCTACGAGGCTATTGACTTAGCCCTAAGGAAGGTGAAATAAACTTTACGGCCTCGATGTGCAATAGAGGTAGCAGTAATCAAATAACTAAAATGCATCCAAATCAATCTTCAATACATTAATACTTAAACTCTAACATAAAACCTCCCTTCAGCCTTAATAAACTCAAACTTTAGATAACTTCAACAAACTACCCAGCTTAGGATCTACACCAGCCACACTACCTTACTACACACTTTAGATAGTTTGCTAGGACAATCGACTCTAGATCTCGGCTAGGCTGATACTTTCTACTATGTGCCAGATTTTTTGAGATTTCATTGCATGTTGAGATTGAAGTTATCTAGTATGTTTGCTTACTTTTATTACACTTTATGGATAATTGATGTGTTTGGTGACTAAATTACCCTTAGGATAGGAATGATATGGATGTTCACTTTGTTTTTTGTAGGTGGCCACGCTCATGTAGGACAATAAAGGGACCTAAATTAAAAAAAAAATATAACTGCTACAGGTGCTTCAGCTACTTAGCCCCCAAATAAAAAGAGCGTGGCTAGCATATTTTTCTTTTTTACATACATATACAATTGCTTAGGATAACCTGATATTTAAATGCTTAGGATAACCTTGCAGAAGAATCTAGAATTTTTATTTTCATACATATGTAATTCATTTGAGTATTGAGTTGTGAAATTTGAAGTTTGAGTCCGGGATAAATATGTCCAAAACATAGATTCCAAAGAGGAAAATATACCCCTTTGGGGGATAGCCCTTTCGTATTTGGAAGTCTAAATTTGAACTACCTTTTCCTACCCAAAGAAAAAATAGTATCCTTCCCCTCGAGGGAAGAGTTCTCTTTTTCATTTGGTTAGCCTACTACGAATAATCTAAGGAGCCCAAAGGAGAGAATACTGAAACATTAAAGATGAAGAGTATCCAACTCAAAGTCACTTGCATCTTTATTAGGTTTAGAATCTGTGTTATTATTAGTGGTGCCCGACAACTTTATTTTATGAATACACTGGGTTGTAATAATCAAGGTAGTTTGCCTAAAGATATTTATTAATTAGTTTGATTATATTTGATGTGTTGACTTGATTGCCTATAGAATTGCCTGCTTTTCCTAGTTTTTTGGTGATTGTGTGCCGTTCTTTGTTTTAGGCTGGATACGTGAGGCTAATAAGAGTATGCAAATTTTTATATTCATAATCAAAATTTAAAATTCCAGGAGTTAAGCAGCATAGAAAGATAATGAATATAAGAAACAAGTCAGGGATCACCTATGATTTGAGTATTTTGACCAGTATGCATTGAATTAGAAACACATTTAAAAAAGTCTAAATTTTAATTATGTCTTTCCTTAGCATTTTCACCCTGCATAAGTAAAGGGGCCACTTAGGATAATCTTTATATGTCGGACCCAACTCTCCAAAACTTTAATAAAAATGTTCCTACCACTCTTTTATACAATGACCACACTCATGTATTTAAAATCAACTAGGTGGTTAGCTGGCTCCCCAATCCTGACCGGTTAAGTCCAAGTTTTATATTACATTAGTTAGGTTTGGGTCACCACTGTGTGGTACCCAATTTAGATTTAGGATTCGGGACGGATCTTGGTTCATAAGACCCCAACTTCAGGGAATATAATCCTAAATTTTTAATAAAATGCTCAAATCAAACTAAAACTTCTCTCAATCCAAGATTTAAAGCCCAACAATTAGATTAGGTTGGGGCACATCTGGATGGTTCCAGAATCTCAAAGTGTCCCATACCCTTCTTTCTTTGATTCCACTAATAAGTGTTCAATCTTGATCCATTCTCTTTTGAAATTCCAAAATTCAATTTCTTTGATATCACTCATAGAAAATCCTTAATAAAATTTGTCATTATTTTAATCGAGAGTTTTTGTAGGAGACTTTGTCTTCCTAAAATATAATTAACTATGAGGGCTTACTCTTATGGGAGATTTAGAACCACATACACCTAATTTTCAAAAATCAAAATTTCAAAACTCAAAATTGATCTTCTTTCAGAAAATCAAGTCGATAACGATCATTATCGTCATGTCCCGTCGATTAATAATAGGTGATATTTTCTCTCTTTGGAGAGATATATCATTAGTTATCGTGATATGGAATATGAAATTAATCCTCCATTTGGATTATAGTGGTTGAATATTAATAGAACCTCATCTCGACCCTTCGGGATTGTATGTGATTCATATCTAAATTCGATTACTATAATTGGGATGACAACCTTCAGTTTCATAATCTAAACATGTTAGCAAATGATATTCTTTGCCTCAAGGAGCAATATATAATTTATAATGAGATGTTCAATTTTTGAAACTACATATTCAATCTCAAATTTCCCAAATAAGATTAGATTTTTCAAAACCCCACCAAAAATCACAAAAAAAAGCATGACTAGTGGGACTAAATCTCTCTCTCCATCTTTAATAATGATAAAATTTTATTTCATCAGTAGTCCTAACTACATTTTCTTCTGTTGTTCCTTCTACCCATTTCTTCCTTCGTTGAGTGTGGCCAACATCAAAAAGAAAAGACATGCACAAAAAAGAGGTGAAACCTCAACAAAAATTTTCTAATTTTACCTTCTACCCCTAGGTTAATTGGCAGGGCGATAGTGTCAAATCAGACCTTTAAGATATCCTTTTCAATTTTATGAACTTGTGAAATTGAATTTGATTCAATATTGATTCAATACATAGAGTTTTTATATTTTAATGAGCTTTATTGATCTTGCTCTCAGGATCTTAAATTCTTTAGCCTTAACCTCACACTTCCCATTTGACTCATAGAGGTGGAGAGAGTTGGGCAACCAATCTTCCTCAAATATTCTCCCTATTTTTTAAGCCTTCGGAAAAGACAAAAGTCTAACATGTTGTGTTTTAGAATTTACGAGATGTTCCTTTTAATATCAAAATCAAGATCCTTTTAAAAATGCCTTCCAATCTAGATTTGAAATCCATATCACTATATGCTATCCACAAATACCTTTTTGTGGGCTAGTGTATGTTGTACATATTTCATTTCTCCTTGAATTCATAGCTAATCTTTGTATTCTATTGTTATATGTTAGGTTGTAATTCTCATAACTTTGTATATATCATAGAATAAAGATTATGTTATGATTTTTAATTCTTTAAAAGAAACTTTCTTTCAAAAATATCTAATTCTAATCTTCTTCTTCAATTCTAGAAACTCAAATCAGGCACCAATGGTTGGCAAGTTGAATTTCAACTTTAACTGAGAGTTCTCTTCTGAAGTGATTTGATCTGGGAAGTAATGCACTATTTAAGATGGGTTTCAATATCCTTATGCTATCAATGGACATCGATAAGATAATTAATCTAGATGCTAGTAAGGAAGTCCCCCCTATATTGGAATTAATTATGGGGATGGGACCTATTCTATCTATGATTAGTGATGAAGAAAAATAACCTGAGGCGACTACTGAGCCTCCTACTATGGTTAACTCTATTTTTTTAGGAAGAATCAAGTTCTGGGGTCACTTTTACTAGCAAGAATTAGAGAAGAATTATTTGAAGAGAGTGAGAAAGAAAATATCTAAGGCAAGGAAAGTTGTTTCATTTAAGGCTCTAGGTCAGGTTGAGCCTAAGGCTGTCGAGGAGCTACATATTCTTGTTTCTTCTCCCTTTCTTAAAGGGAGTCATTTCTACCCCTTGGCCGCTACTCAAGGGGAGGAGAGGGTGGCTAGGATAGCCCATTCCTCACCATGCCCGGTCAACTACTCAATTAAAGCACTCCTAAAGAGAGACACCTCTAAAGGACAAGGACATTAAGGAACATAATCCACTCTAGTGCTGCCCAGTCTGGATTAATAAAGGAAGAATACATGAAACACTAGAAGGAAATTATTTCCAACCACTACCAAAAAGAAGTTTTGAATGAGGAGACATCTAAAACTAAGAATCTAACTCCTCAGCCTGTTAGAAAGAACAAAAAGTTTTTTTGACAGCCTGCCACTTTTGTACTAGTTGATGGGTACAACAGGTTACCACGCCCTCCATCTTTTATAATGGAGGGCATCATAATTATGTATCCGAGAGAGGCCACCATTCTATAGGTAGGCCCCTAGTCCCTTCTCCAAAATTCGAAAGGTTGGCTTCAGTAGTGGTAAAGCTTAAGGAAATTTCTGAAGTTCAAAGGACAATGGATGTTAAGGGAAATAAGCCCAAATCTACTGAGAAAATATATGTTCCAAAAAATACTAAATTGGATATCCCTCCACTGATCTCTAGAACTCCTGAGTTCACTCTCCAATTGAAATAGATTCCATTAATTGTTCCCCCAGTCCCAGTAGTTACAATGGATAATACTTCTACTACCAGTTTAGTTGATACTTTGGTCGCTGGCCCTATTGATGTTCCAGGTGACTTTTCTCAAAGTCTATATGTTATTCCTGGGCTCCCTACTCAGGGTTTTGAGGACCTTACCATACCAAATGTGGGAGCTATCACTCTTCAAGCTCCTATATCGCCCCTTAAGGTGTGTCTCTCACCTAGTTGAGGATGCCACCCCTCTGACTTCCAGTCTCGGGATAGTCGAGGGGGAGGGGATAGACTTAGACCAAGAGATGGTTTACAAGTCAACTTCAAAGTCTCAGCCAGATGATAATCCTAAACTTCAAGCCACTATTTCCTAGTTAGAGTCATATGAGCTCATTTACAAGGAGATTATGAAGGCTATGTACCTCTCAATCTTGAATCAATTGGGGATATACTGATCGATGAGGTAATATAAGAGATAATGGATATCCTATAAAAGAAAGAAGGGACAGTGACCTCCAATCTTGATTTGGATGATTTTTTAGGAGAAGAGGAAGAAATCACTTGTAGTATTTGCGTGGATGAGACTATAGGATCTAATAAAGAGACTGAGCCAAGAAAATGTTGATCTAGTAAAGAAGAAGGTTTAGCTATAGTTGAGTCAGATTATCATGAGTCAGTAAGAGCCAGAGATGAGCAGCATATATAAAACTTGGAGATACATGTTGTAGACATGTTGTCACAAGTTAGAGAAATACAAGAACGATTATACAATTTGTTGCAAATCTATTTTTTCATGTCTTATGTTTTGATGATTGACAAACACTACTTTTCTTGGACAGCTTGTTGCTTCTAACTTTTCAGGAATCGACGATCGGACAATCAAAAAGGAGCCAAGTTCAGGAATGCGTAGGGTTAGGGTTGAGTCAGTCTGTACTTTTATTTTTACCTTTTGAGTCCACTTGTAATAGTCAAAAAGACTGATACTTTGTAACCCTTCACACACACACACTTGAGAGAATTAGAAATTCTGTTTTTACTCATATCGGCCAGGACGATATATTATATCGGCCTGGACGATCAGCTTAAAACAGAAAGTCTAATTAAGGGTTCTTGATTAAGGCAGCCAACGTTAACCGATCGGCCTGGACGATACGTGTATTGGCCAGGACGATACGCTCAAAACAGAAAGAAGTAGCCGCCATAGACAGGTATGGTATAGCATATCTTTAAATTATCGGCCAGGACGATCCTCGGATCGGCCCGGACGATATTAACAGATTATGCCATAATTGTTCAGGAAATCAAGGAAGTAATTAAGGATGATTGATACGATCATATCGTCCTGGACGATCTCAGGATCGGCCAGGACGATCTAGTCAAAAACCTTAAGTTACTTCAGGACGATCAATATCGGCCAGCCCATATTCAGAGCTATTGTCAGGACGATTTTTGTCTGATTTGAACTGATCGGCCAGGACGATCGTGATATCGGCCTGGACTATCAAGCTAATTTTCAATCGTCCAATCTGGCATCCAGGGCTATGCTCTGGCCGATCTTCATTAATTTGTACTGATCGGCCAGGACTATGTTCATATCGGCCTGGACGATAAAGTCGGCAACTTGCAATTAATGAGCTCTTTTGAAGCTCTTCTATTTAAAGAGCTCTTGTTCAACGTTTTTAAAAGACCTTTGGCTGCTGCCTTGACCTAAGAAGACCTTGAGGAGAGAAAGAGAGAGAGAAGAGAGAGAGAGGATCTTGTGAGGGGGAGCTTGTGAGGGGTTTCACAAGGGTTGCTTCAAGGATCTCTTTGCGTCGTCTTCGTCTAGAGTTTCTCGTCCGTGGAAGGGTCGGTAGAGGTAAGGAGTTGTGCTTTTGGTTCTGGTTCTCTGCCAGCTTCAGGAGGAAGCAAAAGGAGAGAGGTTCTCTGCCTTGCCGGGGTGGCAAAAAGGAGGTTCTTGTAAGGGTTTCTCCACCTAGCCGTGGGGGCTAAAGGAGAGTCACTTTTTGTGTAGTGCAATACTTGGAGGGTGCCTCCAAGGAGTGGACGTAGGTCGAGTCGACCGAACCACTATAAATCCGGTGTGTTCTTTTCTTATTATCGCTTCCGCATTTATTTTTGTTCCGCACTTTTTTTGTGGTGATTTTGGTTGGAGTTTTCTCTTTGTTTTAAAGTTTTCAAAATCACCTCTCTCTTTTAATTAGTCTTGGGCCAGTTCTATAGGGCCTAACATCCCTAACGAACTTTCAAGTGGTATCAGAGCCCTGATTCGAAAATTAAAGTTTAAAAACTTTTTGAATTTGATCCATGTCTAACTTTGGGAATCGCAACACTACGGAAGGGTATTCTATTACCCGACCTCCTCTGTTCGATAACCTACCTTTTGATTTCTGGAAAACTCGCATGTCAACTTTTTTACAATCTACTGATTATCGCATGTGGATGCTTATACAAGAAGGGTATTCTCCACCTTCTCGTGAAATTAACGGTTTTAAAACGGAAGTTGCTTTTACCGAATGGACTTTTGATGAACGAGATTTAGCTCAACTAAATGCTAAATGTTTGAATTGTTTTTTCTGTGCATTAAAATCTGAGGATTACATGCGTGTTTCAACTTGCAAAACTGGTAAAGAAATTTGGGATAAATTGTGCATTACTTATGAAGGCACTAATGAAGTCAAACAATCCCGTTTAAACATTCTCTTGCATGACTACGAACTTTTTCGTATGAAACCTCATGAATCGATTTCTGACATGTACACTAGGTTTACTCAGATTGCTACCTCATTACATGCACTAAGAAAAGAGCTTTCGAACTATGAAAAAGTTAACAAGATTTTGAGATGCTTGCCTTCAACCTATGATGCAAAAATTACTGCAATTACTGAATCTAAAGATTTAAACACCTATTCTATTGACAACTTGCTTGGCTCACTCATTGCTTACGAGCAAGGGGTGAATCAAAGAAATCTTGATACAGGTGAAAAGAAAAAGGAGAAAACAATTGCATTGAAGGCACACAAATCGGATTCTGAATCTTCTGGGTCTGAAAGCGATGGAGTTGCCTTCATCACAAGGCAATTCAAAAGCTTTCTAAGGAAGAAACAAAAGCATCATCAAAGTTGGAGAAAAGGTAAGGATCATAAACATATTAAAGGATCTTCTGATGTTGTTTGTTTTGAATGCAGGAAACCTGGACATGTAAGAGCCGATTGTCCTACACTTCAAGATCATTCAAGCAAAGAAAAGGAAAAAGGTGAGGAGAAAGCTAAGTCTAGGAAGGACAAGAAGAAAATCCAAAGAAGCTTCTGGGCAGAATCTGGCACTGATTCCTCTGAGACTGAACCAGAGGAAGAAACAACAAACTTGTGTTTCATGGGAGAAAACCAAAGTGATGAGGAAGAGGTATGTAAACCAACATATGATGAATTGTTTGAAATATGTGAAAAAATCCATACATCATACAAAAACCTTAAGAAAACTCATGCTAGCTTGAAATTAGAATTTTTTAATCTACAAAAAGAGCATGAAGTTTTTCTCAAAGATCATGCAACGATTGATTCAAATCACATGGCTCTACTCGATGAATTTGATGAATTAAACAAGACGCATTTGGAATTAATTGATAAAAGTAATGCATTAAAAGCTTCACACACCACACTTAATGATGATCTTAAGAAATCTAAAGAGATTGAGAAAAATCTGAGGATTGAGAATGATGCATTAAAGAGAACTAACTTGAGAATTCAAAATAATTTGGAAACATGTAAGAAAGCTAGGATGACACCAATGTTTAATCAAAGGCCAGAACCTAGGAAGAGGCATTTTTACTCAAACCATTTAAGAAAACCTTTTCCTGGAATTCAATGTTTTTCTTGTGGCATGTTAGGACACATCTCACACACTTGCACAGTTCACCGCAGTACACATTGGGTATGGAGACCTAAAATGCATGATTCAATACATACCACATCTGCATTGCACTCTACATTTCCTAAGAAGGAGCCCAAATCTGTTTGGGTTCCTAAAACTAACTGTTGTTGAATTTTGCAGGAATGCTCCCACCAAAGACCTCGTGGGAACATAGGATAACTGAACATAAGGAGGCTTACAGCTTAATTGCTAAAATCTATTGTTTTATCACTTGCTTGATATCTTTAGTTTTCTTGTGTGAATTTTATTTTTAGTTTTTGTGTTTATTTTTTTTGTTGTCTTTAGTTTGCTTATTGTTTGTTTTTGTTTTTCATTTTGGTCTTTATTTATTTTTTGGGCTTCCATATGATAAAACTTCTCATGCTTTTAAATATTAGAGTTTTTTTATTTTGATAGGGTTTAGCTTTTCTAAATTGGTTAAAGAGAGTAAACTGGTGATGTTTTTCCTCTTCTGACTTTGTTTAGTGGCATGATTTTTCTTTTATAAAACAAAAAGTCTAAACTCAGTTTAACCAATGGCTTTTTAAGATATCCTTCTAATCTTGCTACATTAAGTCATCTTATGCATAATAGTCAAAATTCTTTGATATCATTCAAGCTTTTGAAATCTTACCATTGCTGTCATCACGTGATCTTGATTTTGTGTTGTGGATTGTTCTTCCCTATGTTAGAGAGAGAACCCCTATTCTCTAATATTTGGAGGATATACTCACAACTAAGTATTTTCCTTAAGGGTATATTAAAAGAGTTATTAGCTTGCAAAAGATAAAAAGGAAAGAGGCCAATGAAGCCAAATTGAAAAGAAAAATACACAAAAGTGTATTAAAAATCAAAAGATGCTCAAAGAGCCAATAAAAGTGAAAATAGGCATAAAATTAGCCCACTAATTGCAAGCTATCATCTCTTTGATAAAACTCTTAAAACTTAGAAAACTCATTGATTAGGTGATACGTTCAAAGATTTGATTTCAAATTCCATGATTGAGAAAAACTATTTTGGTTTATTATTTATAAGATTCTTTAGTTGTTAACAAGTCTTGATTGGATCTTCTTAAAACCTCTTGTGTTATTTCATGTTAGGACTCTGTTGTTTTTAAAAGATTTTTTGTACCCTGAAAAATGTCCGATCTAGGGTTAATAGAATCAGTTTTTCAATCTTCTTCTAATTAGATTTTGTTAAACCTCTTGATCTCCTAAAAACCTTAAATGTTTAAATTCATGAAAAGAATTCTCATATGATGCCTTCATAAAACAAAAAAAAAAAAAATGTAGAAAAATTAAAATCCAAAAATATTCGATGTTTGTTTTATTTTTTCTTTTTGTGTCTTTGACTGTCTTTTCTTTTGTTTTATTTTTGAGGGTCTTGATCATCACCATTCCTTTCTTGATTTCAAATTCAAGTCACATAGGCCTGGCCGATATTTCTATCGTCCTGACCGATAGGACAAATTCTTTCCAAAATCCATCTGCTGACCTTTTTCTGTGCTTAATGAAAATCATCGTCCTGGACGATACATTATCGTCCTGGACGATTTGATCAAAACTCATGATAATAGTCCTGGCCGATAGTATATTTGTCTGGCCGATGCATTCTATGTACATCGTCCTGGCCGATACACTGGACCGTCCCGGACGATCCACGTGTCAGTACGTTTTGATCTTTAAATTCGGCCCCGGACGATCCATTATTGGACCATCGGCCGGGCCGATCCACTGTTCGTCCCGGACGATACACGTGGCAAGCATTTAAAACGTTTTAACTTCGGCCGGTACGATCAATTATTGTGCATCGTCCTGGACGATACACCTAATCGGCCCGGACGATCTGCTTTTTCAACGGTCGTCCAGACTGACTCCTCGGGCCGATGGCCTGTGTCTAATCGGCCTGGCCGATATCTGATCGGCCCAGACGATTGGACCGCCTTTTTGACCAATCGGCCTGTACGTAATTATTGACACATATCGGCCTGGACGATTCTGCGATCGCCCAGGACGATATGAACGTTTCTTTAAATTCAGGCCGATCCAGCCATGTTTTCTCACACCTTATCCTTTCTCCTTTGATTTTCTGCTTAAAGTTCTCTCATATGGCTGGTGGGAAGCGCGTCCGTCAGACCTCTGGAAGTTCCTCGAGGGCAAGGGTTGACCCTCGGTTCCGTGAAGCAGAAGATGAAGCTGCTTATCATCGCTATAAAGATTGTGGAATTACGGTCTCCAGAATTATCAATCCGACCCACATTTCCTACCCGGTAATGGATCTCTTCGCACACACTTCCTTTTGTTTCATTCTATCACTTGTTTTTCCTTTCAATTCTGAGTTCCTGTTAGAATTCTTTGCAAACCTCCGCATAAACTCTACCTTCACAGCCCTGTCCTCCTATGTGAATCGACGCCCTGTCGAAATCACATATCAGGACTGTGTTGAACTTTTACAGCTATCCACCACCGGAGATAAGCTGCACCTTATTGCCTCTGACCCTGATTTTGACTGGTCCACGGCAAACCACTTTCTTCGCCAGACCAATGCCCGTTACCATGTTGGAGAGACTAGCTCTTTAGTCAGAGATGCTAGGACAATCCAACATGTCCTTCGCACATCTGTCATTCCAAAAGCCGGCGACCGTGTCCACATTACCCCTCTACTTTCCCTCACTACCTTCTACATCATGGCACATAGGGAATTTAACACTGCAGATCTATTTTTTCGTTACATTGATCACCTCACAACAATTCGCGACCCAGGCCACAGAAGAAAGCCAAATCTAGCCTTAGGACATATCATAGCCTATGTTCTAGAAACCAAATACCAAATTCAATATCCCAATCCACCAGATCTCCCAACTCTCTTCTACTCAAACAATTCCTTCAGCACCCTGCACAGTACTCGTCTCCACCCGGATGAACCACGGGAGGCTAGAGAGGAGGAGGCTCCCGCTCCAGCTCCCTTTCCTGACCCTGTCCCTCTTCACCAACATTCACCGGTAGATCAGTTGATTGCAAGATTTGATCGTTGGGAGACCAGGTTTGATGCATATGTTGCTGCCCAAGAGCAACAACACTCTGAGGACATCGCCCGCTACGAGCATCACCGCGCTGAGGACCTAGCTCGTTTTGACAGTTTTCTTACTCACCAGCAGCAGCAGCATGACCAGGACATCGCCTGGTTCAATGCTCAGTTTACTACCCTTGCCAGTTACTCTCAGCAGCCACCTCCACCTCCTCCATCTGATGATCAGGATCCCTCGTCCTTTTAGTTTGTACTTTGAGTTATTGTTTCTTGTCTTTCTGTAGTAGTCTTTCGTGATGTTTGTTGTTCTTTTTTTACTGTTTCTGGACTCTCTTTTTGTGATGACAAAAAGGGGGAGTAGGATAGGATGTGGTAAGGAAAAGTTGATGTTGTAACCTTTTTTTTTTTTTTCTTCTAATGAATTTTTTATTTGTGTTTTGTCATCATCAAAAAGGGGGAGATTGTTGCAAATCTATTTTTTCATGTCTTATGTTTTGATGATTGACAAACACTACTTTTCTTGGACAGCTTGTTGCTTCTAACTTTTCAGGAATCGACGATCGGACAATCAAAAAGGAGCCAAGTTCAGGAATGCGTAGGGTTAGGGTTGAGTCAGTCTGTACTTTTATTTTTACCTTTTGAGTCCACTTGTAATAGTCAAAAAGACTGATACTTTGTAACCCTTCACACACACACTTGAGAGAATTAGAAATTCTGTTTTTACTCATATCGGCCAGGACGATATATTATATCGGCCTGGACGATCAGCTTAAAACAGAAAGTCTAATTAAGGGTTCTTGATTAAGGCAGCCAACGTTAACCGATCGGCCTGGACGATACGTGTATCGGCCAGGACGATACGCTCAAAACAGAAAGAAGTAGCCGCCATAGACAGGTATGGTATAGCATATCTTTAAATTATCGGCCAGGACGATCCTCGGATCGGCCCGGACGATATTAACAGATTATGCCATAATTGTTCAGGAAATCAAGGAAGTAATTAAGGATGATTGATACGATCATATCGTCCTGGACGATCTCAGGATCGGCCAGGACGATCTAGTCAAAAACCTTAAGTTACTTCAGGACGATCAATATCGGCCAGCCCATATTCAGAGCTATTGTCAGGACGATTTTTGTCTGATTTGAACTGATCGGCCAGGACGATCGTGATATCGGCCTGGACTATCAAGCTAATTTTCAATCGTCCAATCTGGCATCCAGGGCTATGCTCTGGCCGATCTTCATTAATTTGTACTGATCGGCCAGGACTATGTTCATATCGGCCTGGACGATAAAGTCGGCAACTTGCAATTAATGAGCTCTTTTGAAGCTCTTCTATTTAAAGAGCTCTTGTTCAACGTTTTTAAAAGACCTTTGGCTGCTGCCTTGACCTAAGAAGACCTTGAGGAGAGAAAGAGAGAGAGAAGAGAGAGAGAGGATCTTGTGAGGGGGAGCTTGTGAGGGGTTTCACAAGGGTTGCTTCAAGGATCTCTTTGCGTCGTCTTCGTCTAGAGTTTCTCGTCCGTGGAAGGGTCGGTAGAGGTAAGGAGTTGTGCTTTTGGTTCTGGTTCTCTGCCAGCTTCAGGAGGAAGCAAAAGGAGAGAGGTTCTCTGCCTTGCCGGGGTGGCAAAAAGGAGGTTCTTGTAAGGGTTTCTCCACCTAGCCGTGGGGGCTAAAGGAGAGTCACTTTTTGTGTAGTGCAATACTTGGAGGGTGCCTCCAAGGAGTGGACGTAGGTCGAGTCGACCGAACCACTATAAATCTCTGTGTTTCTTTTTCTTGCTTCCGCACGTTTAAAATTCCGCATTATTTCCGTTGTGTGATTTGGTTTATGCAACTTTATTTCTTTGTTTAAAAAACGAAGTTTTTAAAATACCAATTCACCCCCCCTCTTGGTTAGTTTGGGACTAAGTTCATAGGGCTTAACATCCCCATCGAACTTTCACAATTCATAAGAAGCCTCTTTTAAATTATAATAATTAGCTTGAGAGATCTCTGTAAAGGCTAAAAAGGCATAATCTAATTCTAAAGACTTCGAGTCAGTGCCAGTAATTTCTCTTTATCCGTTAGAGGCACCTTCAGTACAACCTACAGTCCTCATAGTTCCTTCACCACCACCTCATAAAGACCTTAAGAAACTCATTGAAGATCAGGTAAGGGAGGCCTTTGCCCATTCGCAAGGAATTGCATCTATTCTAAAGGGTAGGCCCTTCCTCAAAGAGTATGATTTGGTTCCTTACCCTAAGGGCTTTGTTCCATCGTCTTTTAAGATTTTCACCTGTGTTGAAAACCCAAGACAACATCTGGCCTATTTTTGAGAAAGTTATTGCAACGTAGAAGGGTAATACGCTCTACTATTTTGCCAACTTGTTAGTAATCTCTCAGGCATTGATTTCAAATTATATGCTGATCTGCCCAATGTTTTGGTGAGGACCTTTAATGAACTAGAAAATCTATTTTTAAAGAGATTTTTTGGAGTGTAGTAGCGCACTATATTGGGCAATCTTGTCGTTGAAAAGCAAAACCTAGGAGATTCTTTAGTTGAATACATCTTGATGTGGTAAAATCTCTTGATGAAGTGTGAACCCCAACTACAAGAGCAACATACCTTGGAGATCCTTCTAAAGAATATCCATGGCCCAGTTGCTTTTCTCCTGAAGGGTTTCATGATCAAAACTATAGAGAAACCTATAAACAAGAGGCTCCTAGGATGTCATTCTTATGGGAGCAGTTTAAAGATAAGAAAGGTCGTAAGATGGTGAAATCTTTTGAGAAGAAAGCTGCAGTCTTAGTGGTTGATAAGGGGAAGAGGCCAGTGGTCAGTCAGTTTAGTGTTCCACCACCACCACAGATTCAGAAGTAACCGTATCAGATCACTCCCTATCCTTCTGAAGAGCCTTACTCAACCTATATTAGAGAGTGGTTGGCTAGACCATACCCCTTTAAGAGAGAGTCAGTAAGGAAGATCTTTAGGAGTCTTTAGAAAAAGCCAGATTTCTAGTTACTTGAGGCTAGGAGGCCATAAAAGGTAGACAAGAAAGATGACCCTAAGTACTATCCTTACCACTACATGTTGGGTCATCCGATTGAATACTGCATTGTGTTTAAAGTCTAGGTAGAGAAGAACTTCAGGCAAGGTAACATCATCATCCCTAAAGAATTCCTAGTAGAGTCAGAGTAACAATTAGTCAAAATCATTTTAGGTAATACTCTTAACACTTTTTTGTCCATTGAATATGGTTAGGACATTGCTTTGTCCCAGGCACTTAAAATGTCGGTTAATAAGTCTTTTCATCTTTCTCAACAATTGACTATGACAACCTAGAATCCAATTTGGGAGGTTAACCTGGATGCGTCATAGAAGGATGTTGAGCCGCTTCCCTCTCCAGTAGTTATAGGAACTACTATACTACATAAAAAAGAAAAGAAAGATACTTTTGTAGAGAGGAAGTGTATAGATGAGAGATATATTTGAGTGGTGGATGGTGGTGTGAAAACCCTTTCATTCTCCTATTATTTGACTTTTACTTTGCTCCATCAAAGGTAAAGGGTCAAAAAATGAATAAAAAATATCCTTCTGCCTCTATTTTGATGATTAACCATGAGTCCGGAATGCAAACTGATAATTTTTCTACTCTAAATCAAAATTCTACTGAGGTCAATATGAATGCTGAATAATCCGACCTTCATGAATTGAGTTTTCAAGGAGATGTCGAATTTGAAGACTTATCAGAAAGTGAGTTCCCCAAAATTGACTTTTAGGGGAGTCCTATCATGATAGATCTCTCAGATTTTGACTCCCTTTTAGGAAATAATGACCCATTGCCTACGGTGAGCATAGACACTGCCCTAGTTTTCCCTCTTGAGGATATTGAGCGAGTATTACTTTATGGTGGCAAGGTTTTACCCCCTAGGCTTCCCCGTCAGAATAAAGAAAAATAAGCTATCTCCAAAGATCCAAATCCAAACTCTCCTCAGCAACCTAACTTTCATTTAATTCTTTTAGGTTAAGAATATGCTGTTCCTAAGGTTGATTATAATATCTTAGCCCATCTTAGGAAATTACTAGACAAACTGAGCTTCTACGATGCCATCTTCTTTCCAAAGAAATGAGGGAATCTTTAATCAAAGCACTTCTTGATCCTGAGATTTGTTTAGCTCAACTGGCTTCGACTTCAAGAGACGAGGAAGTGTACTTCAAAGAAATCCCTGGGGTGACTTTTTAAGATGATGACCTACTTCTGGGAACTGCCAAACACAATCTCCTGCTCTACATTATTATAGATGTGGGCAACTTCAAGTTATTAAGAATTCTTATTGATCTGGGTGCATCGGTCAATGTAATGAACTTAAAAATCCTCACATACCTTAGAGTTGATACTACCAAGCTCTTGAGTGATAAATTGATGCTTAACATGTTCAATGAAAAGGGCGAGAGGGCTTTAGTTTCAATTACCCTTCTTTTAGAGATAGGAGAACTAAAAACTAAAGCTAAGTTTCATATAATTGACTCAGCAACAACCATTAACACACTCATTGTAAAGTCCATATAGGTTGTGAAAACTATGAAAATTTCCCAAGGCTAATAAAGAGGGGGGAGAATTGGTATTTTTAAAAATTCTCTTGGAAATTAAAGAAAACAATTTTTTTATATATTTTGCAAAAAAAAAAAAAAAATTCAACCACAAAATGTAAAATGTTGAAATATAAAAGTGGGGAAATAAAAATGAACATAGAGATTTATAGTGATTTGGTCCAACAAGACATATATCCACTCCTAAAAAACTCCCTTTTTAGGTATTCCACTATTACCAAATTGACTCCCCTTTTTCCCTCATAGCAAGGTGGAGAAGCCTTTATAATTTTCCTCTCTTCCATTAATCCCTAGTGCAGTAGAGTACCATCATCCTTTTATATCCTCCAAGTGTTGGCAGAGTACCGTCATCCTTTCACACCCTCTAAGTGTCAGTAGAGTAAATTTGTCCTTTCACACCCTCCAAGTGTCGATAGAATATCATCTTCCTTTCACACCCTCTAAGTGTCAGCAGAGTACCATCATCCTTTCACACTATCCAAGTGTCAGCAAAGTATTATCATTCTTTTATACTCTCAAAGTGTCTGCAGAGTATCGGATCTTCTTCAAAGATCTTCTCTCGAGCAAGTAGAAAGAAGAAAGGAAGAGAAGTAACAAAATATAAAAGAGATTCTTACCTTCTAGTAACTTTGTGAACCCTGTACACTCCACTTTCAAGAAATCTCTCTCAAACACTCTCCCAAAACACTCTTTCACTTGCTCTCAAAGAAATCATGAAGAACAACACATTTCCAGTTAGTTCCTAAGGACTATTTATATAAAAGACATGAAAAACTTTCCAAAAAACTATAAATTTCTATTTTGAGCATACACGATCATACGATACAATCAATATTCACCCCGGATGAATATTTCAAAATTGATTGGTATGGTCCTATACAAAATTTTTTCATATAAGCCTATTATACAGTGCGATATATATATCGTCCCGTACGAACAGTTATAAAAAAAATCCTATTCATGTGGACAATAATGTTCCCAATAATTTTGTACTCTAGATGTCGTCTGTACGAAATCTAAATCGTCCCGGATGAACAGTTCAAAAAATTTACATGTTCGTCTGGACGAAAACAATCCCCACATTTTTGTACTATGGACATCGTCTATAAGAAGCCCAAATCATCCCGGACAAACAAATAAAAAAAATAACATGTTCGTTTGGACGAAAATGTTCCCCATATCTTTGTACTATGCACGTCATATGTATGACGCCAACTTCATACAGTACGAACAGTACTTAGAAAAAAATTTTTTGCCCAAATTTTGATTATTTGCTAGCTGGAGGAAATAATTGAACAAATCATCCCGTACGAATGAAAGTCGTACAATATGATTAGTTTAAAAAAAATTTAAACACTACCTCAGTGTGTATGTGTATGGTTACTCAATTACAATCACACTCTCTTAGACTCAATAAAAAAGTAAAAATTCATACTCCAATTACAATGAAACATATACAAATCTGACTTGAAGTCTTCAACAGTTTAAAATATGATTTCTCTAAAATATTAGTACACATTAACAACAAAAGCAATATATCTAATATATATTAGGAGAAATAGTAATTAAAATAATAATATTTAGAATCATCAAAAATAAACATGTTGCAATAATCTCAACAATTAAAGAACTAAGTTATAACAATATCAATAATCTCCCCCTTTTTGATGATGACAAAATAATTATTATTTGAGTTAACATTTATATCCTAAATTTTTCTTTAGCTCCCCCTAAATAAATGAATATATTAGAATATACAGATTTTCCATGAAGATCAGAACTTTAAAAAAAATTATTATTTTTTTAAACAAAACACATAAAATACACAATACACAAGAAACACAAAAACACACAAAACAGATAATACACAAGAAACACAAAAACACTCACAAAAACACAAACATAAATAATAGACACAAACAACAAATAATATTATTACTATCCCTTTTAACAACAACAAGAAGGGAAGAAGGAATTTAAATGAAAGATATCTAACAATACATCAAAAGAATTGATCTTAAAAATTATTTTAAATTTATTGCAATAACAATATCAATTAACTTCAATTTTTAATATAGAGTATAATTTAAAATTAGATTGATTTGAATTAGAGATTAAATGATAGTGGAGTGGAAAGAACATAATAAAGAACAAAAAAAATTAAATTGGCTACATTACACATCTTTTCAAATATTTGTGGCACACTTTGTGCATCTTTTTCTATTTTGGCTAATTTTATGTTTTTTTTTCAATTTATGAACCATTGTGTAATCTTTTGATTTTTGCACACAATGTGCATTTCTTTTGATATACTTTGAGTCTATCCAAAATTCGTAATCTAAAACCAAACTTGTTTAATAACAAAATAATCATATTGAAGAAGAAATAAAAAATAATAAATCATCAATATTGCAATAAAGATATTCAAATTATGTTTTCCTAAATGAGCATGAGCAAGAAATTAATCTTCTTAAATAAATTCAATTATAATTTAATTTAAAATTTTGAAAAATTAGTTTTTGTAATGAAATTAGTTTTGTAATTCAAGTTAATTTATCACATTTTTTAGATTAATTATAAACGGCTTTTCGTATAGGCATACTAACATTTAAAAATAAGAAACAAAAACATGTTTGCAAAACATAACATTTTTCATTAATATCAAAAGGATTTAATACATTTAGTACAATGATATCAACTAATAACACTACAAATAACACACATAGTCATCATATTAATAAATTTAACAATTAACAACAAACACAACAATAACAATAGAAAGAAAATACAACATCACATCACAAGCAAAGGACTGGTAGAAGCAACATTAGAGAAGTATAACTAAAAATTAAAGGGACCTTGGTCTGGAGGAGGTGGTTGGTTCAACTTTAAAAAATAGCTATTCATCATAGCTACATTTATGTTTACTGAGTCAAACTGACCTTGGATCCACCCTATATCTTCTTGTTATCTCACATCCTGCTGTCTCAAATTGATCAAAGTGAGCATCCAACTAATCAAATTGCTGGACCATTTCTTGAAAGTAATTTTGATTAGGTCATTGTGCAGGTGCAGGAGCTCCCCTTTCTCCCTCAATGTCATCACCTGAACTCTGATCTCTCCCAAATAGTGATAAAAAAGAAGCATCAGTAAAATAGATTGAGAGTTTAGTGGGTGGATCATGATGAATCTGTTGAGTCTAGTAATTAGGTTGTTAAGCCTAAGAAAATGTCCCAAGGCTACCAAGAGGGGGGGTGAAGTGATAGTTTAAAAATTTAAGTCCCCTTTTGAAAATTATTGAACTGAAATAAAAATTTCTTTTAAATTTTGTAGAAAAATATTTTTTAACCACAGAGTTTTTTAAAACTAAAATTTAAAGTACGGAAACGTAAAAACAGTAAAGTAAATGACACCAGATTTATAGTGGTTCGGTCAAAAACCAGACTTACATCCACTCCCTAGAGGCACCCTCTGAGTATTGCACTAATACCAATAGTGACTCTCCTTTTGCACCCACAGCAAGGCGGAGAAGCCTTTACAACATACTCTTTTCACCACTCCCCGGTGCGGCAGAGAACCGTCCGTCCTTTTACACAATCCCCAGTGTTGGCAGAGAACCGTCTGTCCTTTCACACTATCCCCAGTGTTGGCAGAGAACCGTCGTCCTTTCACACTCTCCTAGTGTGGGCAGAGAACCCTTCGGTTGTTTACACTCTCCAAGTGTAGGCAGAGAACCCTTCGGCTGTTCACACTCTCTAAGTGTAGGCAGAGAACCTTTCGGCTGTTCACACTCTCCAAGTGTCGGCAGAGAATCGGATCTCCTTTTTTTTTTTTTTTGAAATTTGCAACAATTGCATTAAGAAAAAAAGAACAAAGAACAGAGAACCGGATCTCCTTGACAGATCTTCTCACAAGAATCTAGAAGGAAGAAGGAAAAGAGTGAAGTAATCCCAATTCACAAGTAGAGACTCTTACCTTTGAAATCCAAGTGAAGCCTTCTCGCTCCAGTGGTAGGAATCCTCCCTTGAATGCTCTCTTCCACTCTCTCCTTGGCTATTCTCTCAAGAGGCATGAAGATCAAATGACAAAAAGATTGGGTGACAGTCTAATTTGGACTATTTATACAAAAGACAAGAAAAACCGCCCAAACACTGCAAGTATTCAATTCTGTACGCAGTGGATCGTCCCGTATGATCGTGGATCGTCCTGGACGATTTTACTTAAACGATTTGAAACGACCCCATTGGTATATGTGTACGAAATATCTTCGTACAGCTGATCGTCCCGTACGAACTAGGTTCGTCCGGTATGAACGGTTATTACAAGGTTGGTTATAGAAACTGCTGAAAACCATTCTAAGTCGGTTAATCGTTTGGACAAAAATTTTTTCGTCTGGACGAAAATTTTACAGAGGACCGATCGTCTTGGACGATTATTTATTTCGTCTGGACGAAAATTTTCTAGAGGACCAATCGCCATGGATGATAATTTAATTTCATCTGGACGAAAATTTTCCAGAGACCAGATCGTCCTGGACGATTAATAATTTCGTCTGTACGAAAATTTTCCAGAGGACCAATCACCATTGACGATAATTTAATTTCGTCTGGACGAAAATTTTACAGTGAACCAATTGTCCTGGACGATAATTAATTTCGTCCTGGACGAATAGGACTTAGAAATTTTTTTTTTCGAGCAAGTTCCTATTCGTTCCATGTGCTCTATAGGAGATAACTGTCTGATCGTCCAGTACGAACTGATATCATCCCGTACGATCAGTATAAATTTTATATGATCTCCTTATGTGTGTGTGTATGTTTTTATTCACTCAAAATACAATCACTCTCTTTCAATTTGATTTTTAAGAAAAGTGCAAGCTTCAAATTTTACAAAGTATCTCATGCTGAATTTAATTTGAAGTCTTCGTAGTCTGGAGTTCGTTTTTCCTGAAATGTTAGTACACACAAGAGCAAATACAGTTCTTCCAAAAAAATGTTAGGAGATAACTACACATTTGAACAATAATGTTTGGAATCATCAAAATTTCATAAGTTGCAAAAATGTAAAGCATGCAAATAGCAACTATCTTATCAATCTCCCCCTTTTTGATGATGGCAAAAAGATTATTGTTTGTATGGTTTCAATTTAAACAAATCTTATATCTCTTAAACTCCCCCTGAATTGATAAATATATGAAAATAAGGAGGCATTTTGAACCATAAAACACAATTTATTATTTTCAAAAAAAAAAAAAATAAAAAATAAAAACAAACTAGAAAAGCTAGAAAACAATAACACACAAACAAAACATACAAACACAAACACAATGATTTCTCCCCTTTTTTGACAACAACAAAAAGTGAAGAAGAAATAGACGAGAAATGTAAGTAATTGTATGAAATTCATTTGAAAATTTAATCTAAATGGTGATTGACACAAGGTATGCAATTTTAAACTAAAAACATTAGGTCAATCATAGAAATTCATAAAATTTAAGAAGTGATATAACATTGTAAGTAAGAAGAATTTATCAAAGACATGATTCAATTTAGACATTCCAATATAGAAAATCATTATAAGAGAGATGTAAAAAAAAATTTTATATTTCAAAGTTCAATAGAATATAAATGAACATAAGATCAATTTGAATTAAGAGATTGAAAGAATTTGGAAAGAAGAGAATTACCACATGCGGCGCTTTGCGCATCTTTTTCAAAATTTTTGGGTACATTTTATGCATCTTTTGATATTGGGCTAATTTTGTGCCTCTTTTTCATATTTGCGAACCTTTGCGCATTCCTTTTGATTTTTGTACTTTTTGTATAATTTTCAAGAGTAATTGAGACCAATTCTTTCCAAAATCAATAATCTAAAATTTCAAATATTTCTAAGTGCATAAATATTACTTGAGCAAAGAAATACAAAATAAGAAAACATCTAAATTGCAATAATAATATTAACTTTTATGTAGTCTAAATTAATAGACATGAATTTAAAAGTTCTAATTACAACAAGTTATAAACAACTTTTAAATTTAGAAAGACTACATTTTCTAATGTAAATAATCTCAAATTACAATCTAATTTAAGCACTATGAAGATTAAATAATACTAATAAAATTTATAAAAATTAACCACATTTCAAAAATAAATCAAATTTGAAACAAGTACAACATGCATTGATATTAATGAAAGGATTACACATTTCATAATATCTAAAAACAAATAAGAAAATACACTGAACTTAAAAGTAAAAACAAACATAAAAATAAACACTTAACATAAAAACTGATACAACAAAATATAAAACACGAGTACAACAAACACAAAGAAATTCATCTCTACTATTCTGGAGGAGGAGGAGGAGGAATTCCATCGAAAAGGTTGAAGTAGGAGGCCATCAACATTACATTGGTAGTGATTTCATGTACTTCATTTCTGATGCTACCAATGTCTTGTTGTTGCTGCATAAGTTGAGCATCAAGTTGATCAAATCTTTGATCAACATGAGTCTCAAGTCTATCAAATTTTTCAATCAGATTCTGATAATCTGACTGAGGTGCAGAAGTTTGCACTCCTTCTTCTTCTTCTTCTTCTGAAGCACTGGCATGTGCTTTTTCTTTTTCTTTTTCCTCCTTGAAGAGCAATCTGAAGGAAGCATCATTATAGTAAACTGGCTCTTCGTATTCTTCATCAGGATGCACTAAGTTATATTTCTTTTCCAAGATGTAAGTAACTAAGTGTCCCAAAGAGATGTTCCTTTTTCTCTTCTGATCTGCATGTCCTATTTCTGAAAGCCCATAGATATGATCTATGATAAGTTGGGCTTCGTCAATAGGATGACATTCTATAATCAAAAAGGTTAGAACAGAAAGGAGAGGGGTAATATTAATCCTATCACCAGCTTTAGGAATGATTGAAGATCGAAGGATATGCTGGATGATTCAGGCATTTTTGGTCATACCGGAGACTCTAGCAACATGATAGTCAAGACCATTTTGTCTAATTACCCTATTGACATCATACCATTTGAAAGTGGTTTCTGTCGTTAGAGTGTGGGCTCTATATCCTTCAATTCTAAAGTTTAAAAAGGCTCCAATGTCATGCTTCGTGATTTCTACTTTTTGTTTGAAGACAAAGGAACTTATGCAAGAATGGTCGGAGTTAAAACTCATGTTTGCCAGGAAATAGTGGAAGGTTTGCTTGTTGTAGAAGTGGACGAGAGAAAGTATGAAATGAAATTGGGTTGAGGCAAAAAGGTGCATTACCTTAAAGTGTATCTCGCTTTGAATTAAAATGCGAGAGGGAGTTATTTTGGCAGAGGCAAAACGAGGAAAGGATTCCTCATTTGCTTTTGACAGGAAGTTTTCAGAGGCATTCCTGTTGGGTTTCTTTGCCAACACCTTTTGTCTCTTGCTTGAGGAGGCCATTGTCGATTTGAAGTAGAAAGGGATTGAAAGAGAAGTTTGAAAGTGTGATTGTTAAGTTAGAAAGCCTTCATATTTAAAGAAAACGATACGTTCGTCCTAGACGAAAAAACTTCGTCCTGGACGAAAATCATCGTTCGTCTGGACGAAAATATTTCGTACAGACGATCAAATTCGTCCAAAATGTAACGGCTTTTCGTAATCAACACTACTTACGATGCGTCCCTTCGTACAGGCTTTTTGACTTGACCTATCGTACAGACGAAATTATTTCGTACAGACGATCAAATAGTTTAACTCATTTTAATGTCTCTTGAAAACCGTCCCCTACAATGAAACGACATCTGTTTGTCTGGACGAACCAAAAATTCGTACAGACGAAATCCATTTTAAAATTGTCTTATCCACTCAACCGCTGCATTCAATCGTCTAGATGTTTGAGAGAAAAAAAAATTGTCGTCCTGGACGATCGTCAGATCGTACAGACGATCTAATTAAAAACTGCTCTCAAAATGGTTAAAATTCGTGCAAACCGTTCTTTCTCACATCGTCCAGTACGAAACAAAATTCGTCCCGGACGATTTCCTCCAATTTTTGAATTTTGAATTTTAATTTAAGAAAATCAAATTAAACATTCAAAAACACAGAAAATATAAAACAAAACCATAGACCCAAAAACAAATTCATTCAAAACACACAAAATTTCACAAAATCAAAAACAAAACAAAAAACATAAATATCAATGTTGCAAAGACATTTTGTTTAGGCATTCAAATCAATAACACCAAGCCTTGTTCTTAAAGTATTGAAGGTATCAAGGGATAAAGGTTTTGTAAAAATGTCTGCAAGTTGATTTTCAGTTGAAACATGTGTGAGTTCAATTTCTCCCTTGGATACATGATCCCTTATGAAATGATGCCTTATATCAATGTGTTTGGTTCTAGAATGTTGAATAGGATTTTTGGAAATGCAAATAGCACTAGTATTGTCACAATAAATTGGAATAGTGCCTACAGTTAATCCTAAATCAATCAGCTGTTGTTTTAACCAAAGTACTTGTGCCACACAACTTCCTAATGCAATGTATTCTGCTTCTGCAGTAGATAGGGCTACTGAATTTTGTTTTCTACTGGACCAAAAAACTAATGAATTTCCAATGAATTGACATGTTCCAGAAGTGCTTTTCCTATCCACTCTACAGCCTGCAAAGTCAGAATCTGAATAATCAATAATTTCAAATGAAAAGCTAAACTTAGGATACCAAATTCCTAAGTTTTGAGTTCCTAGTAAGTATCTTAAAATCCTTTTCACTGCTGTCAAATGTGATTCTTTTGGATCTGATTGAAATCTAGCACATATGCAAACACTGAACATAATATCTGGTCGGCTAGCAGTCAAGTAAAGCAAAGATCCAATAATCCCTCTATATTTCTTTTGATCAACAGATTTTCCCTTAAGGTCCTTATCCAACTGAATTGAGGAACTCATTGGTGTACTAACAGGTTTAGCATTGTCCATTTCATATTTCTTGAGGATGTCCTTAATATATTTAGTTTGACTAAAAAATGTCCCTTCCTCAAGTTGCTTGATGCTAAAACCTAGAAAGTAATTTAAATCTCCCATTAGACTCATTTCAAATTCACTACTCATTGCATTAGAAAAATCATCACAAAGATTTTTATTTAAAGATCCAAAGATGATATCATCCACATAAATTTGAACAATGAGTATTTCCTTTCCAAATTTCTTTAAGAAGAGAGTTGTATCCACACTTCCTTTTTCAAAAGATCTTTCAAGTAGGAAAGTGCTCAATCTCTCATACCAAGCCATAGGTGCCTATTTCAATCCATATAATGCCTTCTTTAACTTAAAAACATGATTTGGGTATTTTAAATTTTCAAATCCTAGAGGTTGTTCTACAAAAACATCTTCTTCAATAACACCATTCAAAAAGGCACTTTTGACATCCATTTGAAACAATTTAAAACCTTTAAAACAGACAAAGGCAAGTAAAACCCTAATTGCTTCAAGTCTTGCTACAGGGGCAAAGGTCTCCTCAAAATCAATTCCTTCAATTTGATTATACCCCTTAGCAACTAATCTAGCCTTATTTCTAATGACTACTCCTGAGTCATTCATTTTATTTTTGAACACCCACTTTGGTTCCAACAACACTTTGATCTTTTGGCCTTGTAGTTAATTCCCAAACTTTATTTCTTACAAATTGATTTAACTCTTCTTGCATGGCCAATATCCAAAATTCATCAGAAAGTGCCTGATCAATATTAGTGGGTTCTATTGTTGAAATAAAGGCTGAATGATTGACTTCCTTATTTAATCGACGCCTAGTTCTAACACCCTCACTAGGTTCTCCTATAATCAATTCTCTTGGGTGGTTTTAGAAAATCTCAAATCTCTAGGCAAAGGGTTTTCTCTTTCCAAATTTTCTTCCAAATTTAATCTATCAATCTTTTGGGAGTTTTCCTCAATCTCTTCTTCAACAATATTTGGCTCTTCTAAATTTTCAGATTCATCAAATACAACATGTGTGGTTTCTTCAATGACTAAAGTTCTTTTGTTGAATACCCTATAAGATTTTCCAACACTTGAATATCCAACAAAAATTCCTTTATCTGATTTTGGATCAAATTTTTTTAAGGCAGATTTTTCATTGTTATGAATGAACACCTTGCAACCAAAAATATGCAAATGAGACAAATTTGGTGTTCTACCTTTTAGTAGCTCATAGGGTGTTTTATTTAAATTCGATCTCACATTCACCCTATTCAGAACATAACATGCAGTGCTAACCGCCTCAGCCCAAAAATATCTAGGAAGTGAGTATTCTGCCAACATTGCTCTGGCGGCTTCTATTAATGTTCTGTTTTTCCTTTCAACTACCCCATTTTGTTGAGGGGTTCTAGGTGCAGAAAAATTGTGATCAATCCCTTTTTCTTTACAAAAATTTTCAAATCTTTCATTTTCAAATTCTCCTCCATGATCACTTTGTAAAGATATTATTTCACATCCTAATTTTCTCTGTATCCAAGTTGAGAAATTTCTGAATTCCTCAAATGATTCACTTTTATGAAAAAGAAATCTTACCCACATGAATCTTAAGAAATCATCCACAATAACAAATCTGTATACCTTCCCTCCTAGACTTACAGTTCCTACTGGTCCAAAAAGATCCATGTGAAGAATTTCCAATGGTTTACTAGTTCTAAGATCATTATTAGACTTAAAAGAGGACTTCACTTATTTTCCTAATTGACATGCATCACAAAGGTGGTCCTTAGTAAAGTCTAGTTTTGGTATACCTCTTACTAAATTCTTTTGGGTAATTCTCCTAAGATTTTTCATACTAGAATGACAAAGTCTCCTATGCCAAAGCCAAGATTCATCAGAAATAGTTTTCAAACAGAAAGCAATAGGAGTATGAAATGAATTCAAATCTAGCATGTAAACATTGTTTACCCTTTTTCCATTTAAAACTTCTTTCCCATTTAGGCTTAATATGCAGCTAGTAGGTAAAAATTTCACATTATATCCCTTGTCACATAGCTGACTTATACTTAACAAATTATGCTTTAAGGCTTCAACCAATAACACATTGTCTATAAAAAAGTTTTTGAAATTACCAATCATACCAGATCCAACCACTTTCTTTGTGGTATTATCTCCAAGTGTAACCTTGCCTCCATTCCTGGCTTCCAGCGATATGAATTATGCAGTATCTCCAGTCATATGCTTTGAACATCCGCTATCCAGGTACCATATGCTCCCACGAGGTCTTGTGTGAGAGCAATCCTGCAAAAATAACAAATGTTAGACCTGGGAAACCAAACAAGTTTGGGTTCACCTTTTAGCAATTTATAATCAGATACATGTATGATATGTCTAGGTTTATGCATCTTAAGTCTCCACACCAAATTAGTTTTCATCTTCAAAGTATAGGTGTGAGATATATGTCCAAAAAATCCACAATTATTACATTTAACTTTAGGAAAAGTATTCCTAAGTTTTCTTCCATTTGCTTGTCTTCTAAGGGATTCCATATATTTAGGATAATATTTAGGATTTGTAAAATCTTCAATTTTGGGCGGTATCCTATTATCCTCAAGAGCTCTTATTGTCAATTTATAAAATGAATTTATTTCTTCCAAGAGTCTATTTGTATAATTGATTCGATATGTTTTCCTCTCAGATTCATCCTTAAAATTTTTAAAATCTTTTTCAAGATCAGCATAGGATGATTTTAGATTTTCAAAATTCTTATTCAAGTCATCATATTCATCAAGTAGTTTCATGTGGTTGTCATCTATTAACGCATGATCTTTCCTAAGGATTTCATGTTCCTTCTTGAGCTCTTCCAATTCTAAACTTAAACTAGCATGCATCTTTTTCATTTTCCTATATGCATCATGCATGTGTTCAAAAACTTCAAACAATTCATCATAGGTTAAGTCACATACCTCTTCTTGATCTGATTGTCCAACATTATCTGCCATTAAACAAAGGTTGGTGACTTCTTCTTCTTTTTCCGTCTCAGATGAGTCTGAAGCTGAGTCCGCCCAGAAAGCTCTTTGAAACTTCTTCTTGCCCTTCTTTACCATAGGTTTCTCCTCCACCTTCTCCTTACCAGGAGTGGCTTTGAGTTTTGGGCAATCAGTCTTGATATGACTTGGTTTTCTGCATTCATAACAAATCACTTCATTAGAAACCTTGCCATTTCTGTTAAACTTACCTCTATTCCATTGCTGGCGTCTCTTCTGCTTCCTCTTTAAAAAGCTTCTGAATTGTCTAGTCATCAGTGCAATATCATCTTCATCCTCAGGTTGTGAGTGTTCACTCTCTGACTCTTCCACTTTTAGTGCTATATTCTTCTCCTTTCGTGGTTCACCTGCATCAATTTTTCTTTGACTTACTCCTTGCTCATAAGCAATGAGTGAACCAAGAAGATTGTCAATAGAATAAATGTTTAAATCTTTAGACTCTGTAATTGCAGTAATTTTTGCATCATAAGCAGTAGGTAAACAACAAAGAATCTTATTAACCATTTCAGCATTAGTTAATTCCCTACCAAGTGCATGCAAATAAGTGACAATTTGTGTAAATCTTATGTTCATGTCGGAAATAGATTCATTAGGTTTCATGCGAAATAATTCATAGTCATGTAACAAGATATTGAGCCTTGATTGTTTAACCTCATTTGTCCCTTCATAAGTTATACAAAGTCTATCTCATATGTCCTTTCCGCTTTTGCAAGTGGAAACCCGCATGTTGTCTTCAGATTTTAAAGCACAAAAGAAACTATTTAGACATTTGGCATTTAATTGTGCTAAGTCACGTTCTTCTATAGTCCAATCTACAAAAGGTATTTCTACCATAAATCCATCAACTAATCTAGTTGGTTTTGTGTAGCCATCCTGGACTAGCATCCACATGCGATAATCAAGTGACTGTAAGAAAGTAGACATGTGTGTTTTCCAAAAATCAAAAGGAATATTGTCAAACAGTGGAGGTCTAGTGATAGAGTAACCTTCAGGTGTGTTTCGGTTTCCGAAAGTAGCCATCTACATTAATACAAAAGTAGTTCAAACTTATGATTTTGAAACGAAGCTCTGATACCACTTGTTGAGTCTAGTAATTAGGTTGTTAAGCCTAAGTGAATGTCCCAAGGCTACCAAGAGGGGGGGTGAATTAGTAGTTTAAAAATTTAAGTCCCCTTTTAAAAATTATTGAATCGAAATAAAAATTTCTTTTAAATTTTATAGAAAAATATTTTTCAACCACAGAGTTTTTTAAAACTAAAATTTAAAGTGCGGAAACGTAAAAACAGTAAAGTAAATGACACCAGATTTATAGTGGTTAAATCTAAAACCAGACCTACATCCACTCCCCAGAGGCACCCTCTGAGTATTGCACTAATACCAATAGTGACTCTCCTTTTGCACCCACAGCAAGGCGGAGAAGCCTTTACAACACACACTTTTCACCACTCCCCGGTGCGGTAGAGAACCGTTCGTCCTTTTACACAATCCCCAGTGTTGGCAGAGAACCGTCCATCCTTTCACACTATCCCCAGTGTTGCCAGAGAACCGTTGTCCTTTCACACTCTCCTAGTGTGGGCAGAGAACCCTTCGGCTGTTTACACTCTCCAAGTGTAGGCAGAGAACCCTTCGGCTGTTCACACTCTCCAAGTGTAGGCAGAGAACCTTTCAGCTATTCACACTCTCCAAGTGTCGGCAGAGAACCAGATCTCCTTGACAGATCTTCTCACAAGAATCTAAAAGGAAGAAGGAAAAGAGTGAAGTAATCCCAATTCACAAGTAGAGACTCTTACCTTTGAAATCCAAGTGAAGCCTTCTCGCTCCAGTGGTAGGAATCCTCCCTTGAATGCTCTCTTCCACTCTCTCCTTGGCTATTCTCTCAAGAGGCACGAAGATCAAATGACAAAAAGATTGGGTGGCAGTCTAATTTGGACTATTTATTCAAAAGACAAGAAAAACCGCCCAAACACTGCAAGTATTCAATTCTGTACGCAGTGGATCGTCCCGTACGATCGTGGATCGTCCTGGACGATTTTACTTATACAATTTGAAACGACCCCATTGGTATATGTGTACGAAATATCTTCATACAGCTGATCATCCCATACGAACTAGGTTCGTCCTGTACGAACGGTTATTACAAGGTCGGTTCTAGAAATTGCTGAAAACCATTCTAAGTCGGTTAATCGTTTGGACGAAAATTTATTCGTCTGGACAAAAATTTTACAGAGGACCGATCGTCCTGGACGATTATTTATTTCATCTGGATGAAAATTTTCCAAAGGACCAATCGCCATGGACGATAATTTAATTTCGTCTGGACAAAAATTTTCCATAGACCAGATCGTCCTGGACGATTAATAATTTCATCTGTACGAAAATTTTCCAGAGGACCAATCACCATTGACGATAATTTAATTTCGTCTGGACAAAAATTTTACAGTGAACCAATCGTCCTGGACGATAATTAATTTCGTCCTGGACGAATAGGACTTAGAAATTTTTTTTTTTCGAGCAAGTTCCTATTTGTTCCATGTGCTCTATAGGAGATAACTGTCTGATCGTCCAGTACGAACTGATATCGTCCCGTACGATCAGTATAAATTTTATATGATCTCCTTATGTGTGTGTGTATGTTTTTATTCACTCAAAATTCAATCACTCCCTTTCAATTTGATTTCTAAGAAAAGTGCAAGCTTCAAATTTTACAAAGTATCTCATGCTGAATTTAATTTGAAGTCTTCGTAGTCTAGAGTTTGTTTTTCCTGAAATGTTAGTACACACAAGAGCAAATACAATTCTTCCAAAAAAATTTTAGGAGATAACTACACATTTGAACAATAATGTTTGGAATCATCAAAACTTCATAAGTTGCAAAAATGTAAAGCATGCAAATAGCAACTATCTTAACAGATTCAGGTTATACTTCTTTTCAAGGATATAGATAATAAGATGTCCTAAGGCCACATTCTTTTTTCTCTTTTTATGAGGATGACCAATCTCAAAAAGGTTTTGTAGATAATCCATAATGAGTTGGGCTTCATCAAAGAGTTTTTTAATCATGATAAAACATGTGACAGTGGATAGGAGTGGAGTCAAATTCACTCGATCACCAACTTTAGGAATAATAGAAGTTCTTAAAATATGCTGAATGATCCGTGCATTTTGATTCAAGGAATATACTAAAGCTAAATGATTGATTTGAGAAATACCTATAAGAACTTTGTTAATTTCAGTTCAGTCAAAGTCAGATAAAGAGGTCATTGTATATGCTCTAATCCCTCGGGTTCTTAAATGAAAATATTTGCCTAAATATTCTTTGGTAATCTCTAAGTGTCATTTTTGGTTGAAAGAACTATCCTAGAATTATCTTCGCTGACTCTCATGTTGGCCAAGAAGTAATAAAAGGTAACTTTATGATATGCATAGATAAGAGTCAGAATAAAGGCTAGTTGAGTGCAGGCAAACAGGGGCATTACAGAAAAATAAAGATATTCATGAATTAGCAGTCGAGATGGAGTGATCTTCGCAGTAGTGAACCTAAAGAATGCATCTTCAAACTTCTTAGATAAGAAGTAAGAATTAGTAGCACTAGAAGAGGAAGAACCTTTGAAACCTCGAGGATGCTTATTAGAAATGGCCATTTCGTAGACACGGGCTCTAAAGAGTTTTGAAGTGAAAATGAAAGTGAATGAAAATGATTTTCAATACCCTTCTATATATAGAAAAACTGAACATTGTACTGTACAAAATTATTTTTGTGCGTACAAATGAAAACTGCCAAAAATTAAATGCTTTTTGTAAAATGTTATTTCCAAGGCATCATTTTGTACAGGTTTTTTGACCACATGATGGTACAAATGAACAAGTGTTTGTACTGGATGATCAAAAAATTTAAGATCATTTTAAAGTCGGTATGGTTCATCCCCTATAGAAACTGACACTTTGGATCGCACAGACAAAAATGTTTTCATACATATGATCACCAATAAATAATTAAAACTAACTAGTAAAATCATCCCCATTCGTATGGATGAACCCATACTAATCGTACCGGATGATGACAACATCATACAATATGAAACCTTTTTTTTTTAATTCGAGGCTTCACATTTTTCTATTCCCATAACAATCATGTATATGCTACAGGATTTATACAAGATGAATATATATTCATACAATACAAATAGAACACAATTATAATATATGAAAATCAAACAAACTTCTCAAAATCAAGTGACATGTTTTCAGTTTTAACACACATAAAAAATAAAAAAATAAATCAAAATCTCAAAAACAAGAAAAACAAAAACTCACATAAACATCAAAATAAAAAAAAATTAAAACATACATAAACATAAAGCATATCAAGTTTGCAAAACATTTTAATTTTAAGCATTAAGATCAATCACACCTAACCTTGTCCTTAAGGTGCTAAATGTGTCAAAGGCTAGAGTTTTTGTAAAAATATATGCAAGTTGAATTTTAGTAGAAATATGATTCAATTCAATTTCTCCTTTGACTACATGATCCCTAATAAAATGAGCCTTATGTCTATATGTTTGGTTCTAGAATATTGTATATGATTCTTTGAAATACAAATGATACTAGTGTTATCACAATAAAATAGGATTGTATCTATTGTAAATCCTAAATTAATCAACTATTATTTCAACAAAATTACTTTAGCCACACAACTTCCTAAGACAATGTATTCAGCTTTAGTAGTAGATAGGGCTACATAATTCTATTTTCTACTAGACTAAGAAACTAAGAAATTTCTTATAAATTGGCAAGTTTAAATATACTCTTTTGATCAACCCTATAACATTCAAAGTCTAAATAAGAATATTCAATAATTTTAAATGAAGTGCTATACTTAGGATATCAAATTCCTAAGTTTTGTGTTCCCAAAAGATATCTTAAAATTCTTTTCGCTACTGCCAAATATTATTATTTTGGATCATATTGAAATCTAGCACACAAACAAATACTAAACATTATATCTAGTCTACTAGCAATCAAATAAAGCAATGATTAAATTATACCTCTAAATTTCTTTTGATCAATAGATTTTCCCTTTAGGTCGTTATCCAATTGAATAAAGGAACTCATTGGTGTAGTTACTTATTTAGCATTGTCCATTTCATACTTCTTGAGGATATCCTTAATATACTTTGACTGACTAAGAAATGTTCCCTCCTCATTTTGCTTAATGCTAAAACTAATAAAATAACTTAGATCTACCATTAAACTCATCTCAAATTCACTACTTATTATTTTAGAAAATTTATCAAAAAGATTTTTATTTGTAGATCCAAAAATGATATCATCAATATATATCTGAAGAATGAGTATTTCATTTTATAATTTCTTCAAAAAGAGAGTGGTGTCCACACTTCTTTTTACAAAAGATCTCTCTAAAAAGAAAGTGCTTAAACTTTTATACGAAGCCCTTGGTGTATGTTTCAATCCATATAATACATTTTTCAATTTATATACATGATTAGGGAATTTAGAATTTTCAAAATCTGGAGGTTACTCAACTGAAATATCCTCTTGTATCACCCCATTCAAAAAGGTAATCTTAACACTCATTTGGAATAATTTAAATCCTCTAAAATGGGAAAAGGCTAATAAAACCCTAATTGCTTCAAGTCTTGTTACAGGGGAAAAAGTCTCTATAAAATCAATACATTCAATATGATTATGCCATTTAGCCACCAATCTAGCCTTCTTTTTAATCACAACTCCTAAATCATTCATTTTGTTTTTGAACACCCACTTAGTTCCAACTACACTTTGATCCTTTGGCCTCTTAATTAATTTTTAAATATCATTCCTTACAAATTGATTCAACTCCTCTTGCATAGCCAAAATCCAAAATTCATGCGAAAGTACTTGATTAATATTTATGGGTTCAATCTTTAAAATAAAGGTAGAATGGTTAACATCTTTACTAAGTCCACGCCTAGTCCTAACACCCTAACTATGTTCACTTCAAATCAATTCCTTAGGATTAATTTTAGAAAATTTCAATTCTCGAGGCAAAGAGTTTTCTTTTTTCACATTTTCTTCCAAATTTATCTTTTCAAGCCCTTGAGAGTTATTTTCTATATAATCCTCTTCCAAATTTGGCTCTTCTAAAATCCCAGATTCATCAAATACTGTATGTGTGGTCTCCTGAACTACCAAAGTTCTTTTATTAAACACTCTATATAATTTTCCAACACTATAGTATCTAAGAAAAATTCCTTCTTATGTTTTTGGATCAAATTTTTTAAAAAGAGATTTTTCACTATTATGTATGAACATCTTACATCCAAAACATGCAAATATTATAAATTAGGTGTTCTCCCCTTAAGAAGCTCATAAGGTATTTTATTCAATTTTAATTTAATATTCACCTTATTTAGAACATAACAAGCTGCACTAACTACTTCAACCCAAAAATATTTGGGAAGTGAATATTTTGCCAACATGGCTCTAGCAGCTTCAATTAATATTCTGTTCTTTCTTTCGACAACTCCATTCTACTGAGGGGTCTTAGGTGTGGAAAAATTATGATCAATTTCTTTTTCTTTATAATATTCCTCAAAATTTTCATTTTGAAATTCACTTATTTGGTCACTTTGAATTGTTAAAATTTCACATCCTAGTTTCCTCTAAATCCAAGTTAAAAAGTTTCTAAATTCTTCAAATGATTCACTCTTATGAAATAAAAGTTTAATCCATATGAATCTTGAAAAGTCATCAAAAATTACAATACTATATACTTTTTCTCCTAGACCTATAGTGCTAATCTGTCTAAAAAGATCCATATGAATAATCTCCAATGGTTTGCTAGTTCTAAGACCCTTAGTGGAATGAAATGAGGACTTCACCTATTTTCATAGTTAACATGCATCACAAGGATGATCCTTAGTAAATTCTAGTTTTGGTATACCTCTAATAAGTTCTTTTTGGATATTTTTTCTAAGATTTTTCATGCTAGCGTGACAAAGCTTCCTATGCCATAACCATGATTCATCAAAAATTATTTTTAAACAAAAAGTATTAGGAGATTTAACACAATTTAAATCTAGCATATACACATTATTTACCTTATTTCCATGTAGTACATCAATTCCATATTGGCTTAATATGCAACTAGTGGGAAAAAAATTAATATTATATTCTTTATCACATAGCTGACTAATACTCAAGAGATTATGCTTTAATCAATCTACAAGTAAAACATTTTTCAATAAAAAAATTATTGAAGTTTCCAATCATACCTATGCCTATCACTTTTCTAATGGTATTATCTCTCAGTGTAACCTCACCTCCATTCCTGGCTTTCACCGATATGAATTGTGTAGTGCCTCCAATCATATGCTTTGAGAAACCACTATTCAGGTACCAAATGCTCTCATGAGGTCTTATATAAGAGTGTTTCTACAAAATGATCAAACGTTAATCTTGGGAACCCAAACAAGTTTGGATTCTCCATTTGGCAAAATTAAACTGGATGTATGTATGATATGACTTATTTTATGCATCTTAGGTCTTCATACTAAATGAGTTTTTCTATGAATAGTATAAGTGCGAAATATGCCCAATCATTCCATAAGAAAAATACTTCACTCGAGGAAAATGATTTATCAATCTTCGATAATAAAACTGTCTCTTCTTAGGTTATATGATTTTTTATTTTAAAATAGGATCATTAAAATCTTCAAGTTTAGGGGGGATCATATTCTCCTAAAAAACTATTACTTTCACTCTAAGAAATGAGTTTGCATATTCTAATACAGTATTATAAAATTTCAAATAGTGCTATCTATTTTTAGATTCATCCTTAAAAGTTTTAAATTCTTTTTCCAATTCAGTGTAGGATGATTTTAATAATTTATTTTATTTGCTCAAATTATTAAATTCATCCAATAAACTCATGTGATTGTTCTCAATCTGTGTATGATATTTCCTAAGGATTTCATGCTCTTTCTGTAACTCTAGGAAATCTAAATTCAACCTAGCATGTATTTTTTTGAGTTTTCTATATGACATATGAATTATTTTAGAAACTTCTAGTAATTTATTATAACTTAAGTCTCATACCTCTTCTTGATTAGATTGATCAAGATTATCAGCCATTAAGCATATATTAGTGACTTCTTCTGCCTTTTTTGATGAATCCAAAACTGAGTCAGCATAAAAAGCTTGCTAAAATTTCTTCTTGCCCTTTCTTAAATTTTTTTTCTCCTCCACCTTCTCCTTGATAAGAGTGGCTTTAAGATTAGGGCAATCTGATTTGACATGTCTAGGTTTCATGTATTCATAAAAATAACATTATTAGAAACCTTAACATTCTTGTGAAACTTACCTTTATTCCAATGTTGGCATCTCCTTTGCTTCCTCTTTAGAAAACTCCTAAATTACCTCATCATCAAGGCAATATCATCCCCATCCTTAGGTTATGACTGATCACTCTCTGAGTCATCCACTTTCAAAGCTATGTTCTTCTCCTTTTACTTTTTTCCAGCATCAATCTGTCTTTGAGTCACTCCTTGCTTATAAGTAATTAGTGATCCAAGAAGATTATTAATAGAATACACATTTAAATCCTTAGACTCTATAATAGAAGTTATTTTAGCATCATAAGCCGTAAGAAAATAACGAAGTATTTTATAAATCTTTTTAGCATTTGTTATTTCCCTACCTAATGCATGCAAAGAAGTGTCTATCTGAGTGAAATGTGTGTACATGTCATATATAGATTCATTTGGTTTCATGTGAAATAATTCATAATCATGAAATAAGATATTTAATTTAGATTGTTTCACTTTGTTAGTTCCTTCATATGTTATACAGAGTCTATCCCATATTTCTTTTCCACTTTTGTATGTAGAAACACATATGTATTCTTCTGATTTAAGTGCACAAAAGAAACTATTCAAATATTTTGTGTTTTATTATTTTAAGTCTCATTTTTTTATAGTTCAAGCAGTAAAGGGTGTTTTAACTCTAATGCCATCTACAAGTCTAGTTGGCTGAGTATACCCATTCTAAACTAAAATCCACATATGATAGTCAAGAGATTGAAGAAAAGTAGGCATACATGCTTTTCAAAAATAAAAAAGAATATTGTCAAATACTAGAGGTCTAGTGATCGAATACTCTTCAGGTGTGTTATGATTTCGTAAAGTAGCCATTATTTTTTTAAAAAAGTAGTCTAAACTTTAAGTTTTGAAAAAAATCTCTAGTACCACTTGTAAAGACCGTATATGTTGTTAAACCTATGCAAATGTCCTAAGGCTAACCGAGAGGGGGGGGGGGTGAATTGGTATTTTAAAAAATTGCATTGGAAATTAAAGAAAACTATTTTTAATATATTTTACAAAAATAAAATTTTAAAAACAAATCGTAAAGTGCTAAAAAATAAAAGTGCAGAAATAAAACTGAACACATATATTTAAAGTGGTTTGGTCCAAAAAGACCAACGTCCACTCCTTAAAAGCTCCCACTTCAAGTATTGCACTATTACCAAAGTGACTCTCCTTTTGCCCCTACAGTAAGGTGGAGAATGTTGAAGAGAGTTGCTACTTAGCTTTGCATGTTTTACATTCTTGTAAATTATATGTTTTGATGATACCAAATATTATTGTTTTGATTATTATATTCTAATAACACATCTTTGGAAGAATTATTTTTGCTCTTGTGTGTACTAACTTTTCAAAAAAATCATACTCCAGATTGTTGAAGATTTCAAATCAAGTTTAGCTTAGAATTTTTTTGTAAAATGAAGTCTGTGTTTTTTTATTGAGTCTAAAAGAGTGTGATTGTAATTGAGTAACTTAGCACACACATACACACATACACACCAGGGGAGAGTTTTAAAATTTATAAATTTTGAAACTGATTGTACAGTACGAACCATGTTCGTATAGGATGATCTGGTTAGTTTTACTCCTAAAAAGAGCAAATGAAATGAACATGGAGAGGGAAAATTTTTTATAAGTACAATTCATCCAGACGATAATTACCTTCATCCTAGGACGACGCTCTCTGGACGTGTTCGTTTGCATGATATTTACATATGTCCCAGGATGATGTTCTCTAGATGCCTTCATCCTGATGATAATTTCCTTCATCCCAAGACGATGCTCTCTATATACGTTCATTCAAATGATATTTAACGTACGTCCAAGGATGATGCTCTCTGGATGCATTTGTCCAGACAAAAATTATGGTTCATCCCAGGATGATGGGCTTTGGAATAGTCAAAATGAACTATTCATCCAAAGATTAATATGGTTCATCCTAGGACGATCTTCTCTATTCTGGAAACTTAAGAGTTGTTCTATTTTTTGTAAAAATGAACTATGTAAATAATCGTTCGTACTGGATAAACATGGTTCGTATGAGATGATAATCAGGTACGAAGGGGAATAGTACCAGTTCACATTTAGTTCATACACAACAATAGTTACACTATTCATCCGTACAAACTAGGATCATACAGGATGATCAATAACACACAGTTTTGAATAATTGCAGTTTTTGGACGGTTTTTCGTGTCTTTCATATAAAAGGTCCACTTTAGACTATCATGTAATCATTTTTTCTACTGGTCTTCATGCAAATTGAAGGAGGTTGAAGGAGAGAGTGTGAGAGAGTGTTTGAAGGAGAATTCTTACTAGTAGAGCGTGAAGGATTACCTTGGTACTCAAAGGTAAGGATTTTCATTTGTGAATTGTGATTACTTCACTCTTTTCTATTGTCCTTCTAGATTTCACGTGAAAAGATCTTTTCAAGAAGATCTGATTCTCTGCCGACAATTGGAAGTGTGAAAGGATGACGATTCTCTACTGACACTTGGAGAAGTGTGACTGGATGAAGGGTTCTCTTCCTACATTTGGAGAAGTGTGAAAAGATGAAGGTTCTCTGCCTACACTAGGAGAGTGTGAACAGCGGAAGGTTCTCTGCCTATACTTAGAGAGTGTGAATAGTGGGAGGTACTCTGCCTACACTTAGAGGATATAAAAGGACGACGTTTCTCTACCGCACCGGATAGTGGTGGAAGAGAGTTTTTGTGAAGACTTCTCTGCCTTGCTGTGGAGGTAAAAGGAGAGACACTAAGTGGTAAAAGTGCAATACCTGAAGTGGGAGACTTCAGGGAGTGGATGTAGGTCGTGTTTGACAGAACCACTATAAATCTCGTGTCTTTTATTTTTTGCTACTTTTTTACTTTACTATTTTTGTTGATCTGTGGTTGAAAAATCATTTTCAAAAATTTCATTAAAGTTTTAATCAATTTGAAATAAGAGGAAATTAAAAAAAAATACCAATTCACCCCCCCTCTTCGTTAGCTATTGGGACGTAAGCTTAGGTCTAACAACCTAATTCATAATTAACAAATTTTAACAAGTGGTATTAGAGCATAGTTTCAAAATCATAAGTTTAGACTACTTTTTGATTAATGACCATGGCTACATTTGGAGATTGAAATACACCTGATATTCAATCACTAGACCTCCATTGTTTGATAATATCCCTGATTTTTGGAAAACACGCATGTCTACATTTTTAAAGTCACTTGATTATCGTATGTGAATTTTAGTACAATAAGGGTATACAAAACCAACTAGATTAGTTGATGTAGTTAGAGTTGAAATGCGCTTTATGGATTGGATAGTAGAAGAACGTGACTTAGCATAACTTAATGCTAAATACTTTAATAGTTTCTTTCGTGCTCTTAAATTTGAAGATTACATGCGGGTTTTTACTTGCAAGAGTGAAAAGGTCATTTGGGATAGACTTTATATAACATATGAAGAGACTAATGAAGTTAAACAATCTAGACTTAATATCTTATTGCATGATAATGAACTGTTTTGCATGAAACCTAATGAATCCATTTCTGACATGTACACAAGATTCATACAAATAGTCACCTCTTTACATACATTAGGTAGGGAACTAACGAATGTTGAAATGGTTAATAAAATACTTCATTATTTACCTACTACTTATGATGCTAAAATAATTATGATTACAGAGTCTAAAGATTTAAACATTTACTCTATTGACAATCTTCTTGGATCACTAATTACTTACGAGCAAGGAGTTAGTCAAAGAAAGATTGATGCAGGTGAACCACGAAGGGAGAAGAATATAGCACTGAAAGTGGAGGAGTCAAAGAGTGATCTCTCACAACCAGAGGATGAAGATGACATCGCACTGATGACTAGATAGTTCAAAAGCTTTTTAAAGAGGAATAAAAAGAGATGTCAATAATGGAATCGAGGTAAATTTAATAGAAATATTAAGGTTTCAAATGATGTTATTTGATATGAGTGTAGGAAATCTAGACATATTAAGTCAGACTGCCCAAAACTCAAAGCCACTCCTAGTAAGGAGAAGGTAGAGGAGAAACCAATGATGAAGAAGGGCAAGAAGAAATTTCAAAGAGCTTTCTAGGCGGGCTCAGCTTCAGACTCGTTAGAGATTGAAAAGAAAGAGGAAGTCAACAATCTGTGCTTAATGGCTAAAAATCTTGATCAGTCAGATCAAGAAGAGGATCGCTCTCACACAAGGTCTCATTAGAGCATATGAAATTTGGACAGTGGTTGCTCAAAGCATATGACTGGAGATAATGCATAATTCATATCGCTGGAAGCTAGGAGTGGAGGCAGGGTTACACTTAGAGATAACACCACAAGGAAGGTGGTAGGGTCAGGTATAATTGGAAACTTGAAAAACTTTTTTTATAGAAAATGTTTTGTTGGTAGAAGGCTTAAAATATATTCTTCTAAGTATTAGTCGCTATGTGATAAAGGTTATTGTGTAAAATTTTTTCCTACTAGCTGCATATTAAGCCTAAATGGAAATGATATTTTGAATGATATACATGTAAACAATATGTATATGCTAGTCTTGAATTGCATTAAAACTCTTACTGCTATTTGTTTAAAAACTATTTCTGATGAGTCATGGCTTTGACATAGGAGACTTTATCACGCTAGCATGAAAAACCTTAGAAGGATTACCTAAAAGAACTTAGTGAGAGGTATACCAAAACTAGAATTCAATAAGGATTACCTTTGTGATACATGTCAATTAGAAAAATAGGTAAAGTCCACTTTTCAGTCTAATAAAGATCATAGAACTAGTAAACCATTGGAGATTTTACATATGAATCTTTTTGGACCAGTTGGAACTGTAAGTCTAGAAGGGAATGTATACGAATTTGTGATTGTGGATGATTTCTCTAGATTCACATGGGTTAGACTTTTATATCATAAGAGTGAATCATTTGAGAAATTTAAAATTTTTTTGACTTGAATTCAAAGAAAACTAGGATGTGAGATAATGACAATTCAAAGTGATCATGGAGGAGAATTTGAGAATGAAAAATTTGAGGACTTTTATAAGGAGAAAGGAATTGATCACAATTTTTTTGCACCTAGAACCCCTCATCAGAATGGGATAGTCGAAAGGAAAAATAGAATATTAATAGAATTCGCCCGAGCCATGTTGGCAGAATATTCACTTCCTAAATATTTTTGGGCTGAGGTGGTTAACACAATATGTTATGTTCTGAATAGGGTGAATGTTAGATCAAACTTAAATAAAACACCTAATGAGTTACTAAAGGGAAGAACACCTAATTTGTCATATTTGCATGTCTTTGGATGTAAGGTGTTCATACATAACAATGAAAAATCTGCCTTAGGAAAATTTGATTCAAAATCAGATGAATGAATTTTTATAGGATACTCAAGTGTTGGAAAATCTTATAGAGTATTCAATAAAAGAACCTTGGTAATGGAGGAGACCACACATGTTATATTTGATGAATCTGGAATTTTAGAAGAGCCAATTATTGAAGAGGATGAGATAGATATTAACTCCCAAAAGATTAAGAAAATAAATTTGGAAGAAAATTTAGATATAAAAAACCCGATGCCTAGATATTTGATATTTTCTAAAAATCATCCAAAGGAATTGATTATAGGTGAACCTAGTGAGGGTGTTAGGACTAGGTGTGGACTGAACAAAGAAGTAAATTATTCAACCTTTATTTCAATGATAGAACCCACAAATATAGATCAAGCACTTTATAAAGAATTTTGGATATTGGCTATGCAAGATGAATTAAATTAATTTATAAGAAATGAAGTTTGGGAATTAATTACAAGGCCAAAGAATCAAAGTGTAGTTAAAACTAAGTGGGTATTCAAGAATAAAATGATTGACTCAGGAGTAGTCATTAGAAATAAGGCTAGATTGGTGGCTAAGGGGTATAATCAGATTGAAGGGATTGATTTTAAGGAGACTTTTGCCCTTGTAGCTAAACTTGAAGCAAATAGGGTTTTATTAGCCTTTGCCTCTTTTAGAGTATTTAAATTGTATCAAATGGATGTGAAAAGTGCCTTTTTAAATGGGGAAATTCAAGAGGATATTTTTGTAGAACAACCTCCAAGCTTTGAAAATTCTAAACACCCAAATCATGTTTTCAAATTGAAAAAGACATTATGTGGATTGAAACAAGCACCAAGGGCTTGGTATGAGAGGTTGAGCACCTTCCTACTTGAGAGATCTTTTGAAAAAGGAAGTGTGGACACAAGTCTATTTTTGAAAAAATTGGGAGAGGAAATACTCATTGTACAAATTTATGTTGATGATATCATCTTTGAATCTACAAATAAAAATCTTTGTGATGACTTTTCTAAAATAATGAGTATTGAATTTGAGATGAATTTAATGGGAGATTTAAGTTATTTTATAGGCTTTAGATTTAAGAAAATTGAGGAAGGTACATTTCTTAGTCAGTCAAAATATGTTATGGATATCCTCAAAAAGTATGAAATGGATAATGTTAAACCTGTTAGTACACCTATAAGTTCCTCAGTTCAGTTGGATAAGAACCCTAAGGGAAAATCTGTTGATCAAAAGAAATTTAGAGAGATAATTAGATCTTTATTTTACTTGATAGCTAGCCGACCCGATATAATGTTCAGTGTTTGTTTATGTACTAGATTTCAATTAGATCCAAAAGAATCATATTTGACAGTAGTGAAAAAGATTTTAAGGTATCTGTTGGGAAATCAGAACTTAAGAATTTGATATCCTAAGTTTAGCTCTTCTTTTGAAATAATTGGATATTCGGATTCGAACTTTACAGGTTGTAAGGTTGATAGAAAGAGCACTTTAGGAACATGTCAATTTATTAAAAATTCTTTAGTCTATTGGTCCAGTAGAAAATAAAATTCTGTGGCCCTATCTACTGCTGAAGTTGAATATATTACCTTAGGAAGTTGTGTGGCACAAGTACTTTGGTTGAAACAATAGTTGATTGATTTAGGATTAACAATCAGCACTATTCCCATTTATTGTAATAACACTAGTGCAATTTGTATTTCTAAAAATCCTATTCAACATTCAAGAACCAAATATATAGACATCAGACATCATTTCATAAGAGATTATGTATCTAAAGGAGAAATTGAACTCATTCATGTTACAATAGAAAATCAACTTACAGACATTTTTACAAAACCACTAGCCTTTGATACTTTTAGTACATTAAGAATAAGACTTGGTGTGATTGATTTAAATACAAGTTTCTGCAACATTAATATTTTTTTTATTTTGTAAGTATTCTTTTTTAATTTTGTGTTTTTTTTTTCCGTGTGTGTTTTGTTTTTATTCGTATAATTTTGAATTTTCTTGTTTCGATTGTTGATTTGAAAATTTTGTGTATGAAAAATATTTTTCACATCAAAATTTCTATTTTTTGAGCATGGTATGAAAAATTTATATAACAATCGTCTGTACAAAATTAATTTAATATAGGACGAATCACGTAGCATATTAATGATTAATTTGAATAGCTTGCATGTACTTTTTTAGTTTTTAATACAGTTTGTTTATACGATCGTCACGATCATCTGGACGATGAGTATTAAATTGTATGTGCATTCCTTGATGAATATATGGATAAGAACGATTTTAATTCTATTCGTACGTACGAACCCACATTCGTACATACGAATCTTGTGTCACTTGAAGTAGGGGACGATTCAAATGGTCATTAAAATGATATTAAATAATTGATCGTCCCGGACGAACACCTGTTCGTTCGTACGATCATCTGATTAAAAAGTCTGTATGAAAGGATGCCTCGTAACTCGTATGATTACGAAAAGCCATTTCATTTTTAACGCATGCATTCGTACATACAAAATTTCCATTCGTATGTACGAACCAATCTTCGTACTGGACGAACCAAATTTTTGTCCGTACGAATTTTTTTTTTTTTTTAAATTGACAAAGTTTAGCTGTTAAACTTCATTCACCTTAACAACATTTTCAACCTTCCAATCCTTTATGATCTTATCAAATGGACAGTTCAAGTAAGAGAGTCAGGCAAAAGGAATTGACTAGGGGACCCGCCTCTAGGAATACCCATGAAAATTTCTTATCCAAGGAAAAAGAGGAATCCTTCCCTAGGTTTGTATCTGCTAAACTGACTCCTTCAAGAGTTTTGATTCAAGAGAATACAATCTATCATATTCTACCCCTCTTTGCTTCCACTCAATTTGAGTTTATCCTCACACTGATTTATTCTTTCAATATTTTTACATTTCACTATTTTCTGGCAAACATGACTTTTAACTCTAATCAGGATAGGGTTAGATCTTATGTTTTGAGAAAGAATGGAGAAATAACCAAGCAGGATCTGAGAGCTTTCTTAAACCTAAGGACTGAAGGAATACGAGCTCACACTTTGACTTCTTCCACAACTTATGATTGGAGTGAGATTATCCGAGTGCTTAGAGGGATTAGACAAGAATGCCATTTTCCCAAAGTGAACACTTTACATCAAGATGCTAGAATCATCTAGCATGTGCTTAGAACTTCCATCATTCCTAAAGTTGGTGATAGAATTAATATAACTCTTCTTTTTCCCATTATCACTTATCTGATCATTACTGGTCAACCTATTAACGAAGCCCAACTTAGTCTTGACTACCTTTATGGAGTTTTTGAGATTGGCTATGTATCCCATAAGAGAAAGAAGAACATTGCACTAGGACATCTTGTAACTTACATTCTTAACAAGAAGTATGAATTAGTTCATCTTGATGTGTCTCACCTTGAGGAGCCTTTATTCTACAATGATGGTTCATTCCAAGCTATCTTTTCAAAACATGATGAAGGTGATGACTTTGAGAGAGAGGAGAGAGCACCTGCACCTGCGCCTGCTCGTGAACCAAACATTCAAGATATGGTTCACAGGTTTGATCGTTTTGAGACTCATTTTGATCACCACTTTGATCAAATTGAGATCACCTATAACAGCAGGACGCGCAGCATCAATAGGACATGGGTAGGATGCGAGGCCAACTCGATGCTATGAGCTCGAATATGGCTATAATGAGTAGCTACTTTAATTTATTTAACCAGCAACCTTCTTTAGATCAGGGCCCTTTAGAGTGATGATTGTACTTCCTTCTTGCTTCTCTCTACCTGTGATGACTTGATGTGATGTGTTTTTATTTTATGTGTTGTAGTTATTTTTATTATGAAATATGATGTGTTAGTTTTTCATGTTTTTATTTCAAAAATGTCATTGTATTGATATCATCCATAATTAATGTAATGTCCTTTATCATGATATTAATAAAAGTTATCTTATCTTACTTTTAGAGTTTTTGATCTCTTTTTAGAAATGTGTGTTAGCCTATATGATCATCCTTAAAATATTTGATCTAACAAGTGCCATATTTTGCATTGCAATACAAAATTGAATTCATTAGAAAATATAATTTTTTTTAATTTAAGTGATGTTATAACTTGATCTAGTTAAAAATGTCAATATCATGTTTCTTGTTACACTAACATAATTTTAATATTATTATCTTAATTTTGATATTTTCTTATTTTTATTTCTCTTTTCAATATAAATATTATTGTACTTAGAGAAATTTGAGATTTTAGATTATCGAATTTGGAAAGATAAGGAATACACTTGAAAATATACAAATGTATAAAATATCAAAAGAATGTGCAATAGTTCACAAATTTGAAAAAGAGGCACAAAATAAGCCTACAAGTAAAAAGATGCACAAAATGTGCCACAAATATTGAAAAGATGCGCAAAGCGCCACAAGTACAAGTTCTTTCCACAATATTTCAATCTTTAAATTCAATTTAATCTTATGTGCAATTTTATTTTGTATTCAATTTTGAAATATAAAAAAAATTACATTCATCTACTTTGCAATGATTTTTCTTATCTTATTATCTAAAAAAATTCATTATTTTGATATTTTTTCTTGTCTATGTTATTTATATACTTAAATTATATGAATCTTTTTATTTTTCTAATGACATTTCATTTTTCGTTGCAAATATAACTCAATCTCTTCTTCTCTTTTTGTTGTTGTCAAAAAGGGGGAGAAATATTGTTTGAAGTGTTATTTTTAAAGTGTCTTTAACGTGTTGTTCGCATTTTTATGTTCATAATTTTTTGTTGTCTTCTTGGTGTCTAAGTGTGATTTTTGTTGTGTATTTTTGGGTGTGTAAAAATTTTCAAAATAAAAAATTGGGATTAGTTAAACATATAAGCCCCTTATTCTCACATGTTTATTCATTCAGCGGAAGTTTAGGAGAATTTTAGGACGTTGAAATTTATACAAACAATAATTATTTTTCCATCATAAAAAAGGGGGAGTTTGTTGAAGAGAGTTGTTACTTAGCTTTGCATGTTTTATATTTTTGCAACTTGTATGTTTTGATGATACCAAATATTATTGTTTTGATTATTATATTCTCCTAACACATTTTTGAAAGAATTTTTTTTGCTCTTTTGTGTACTAACCTTTCAGAAAAAACATACTCCAGATTATTGAAGAATTCAAATCAAATTCAGCTTAGAATTTTTTTGTAAAATGAAGCCCGTGTTTTTCTTTTTATTGAGTCTGAGAGAGTGTGATTATAATTGAGTAACTTAGCACACACACACAGGAGGAGAGCTTTAAAATTCATAATTTTTTAAACTGATCGTACAGTACGAACCATGTTCGTACGGAACGATTTGGTCAGTGTTACTCCTAAAAAGAGCAAATGAAACGAATGGTGAGAGGGGAAATTTTTTTAAGTACAATTCATCCAGACAATAATTACCTTTGTCCCAGGATGATGCTCTCTGGATGTGTTCTTTTGCATGATATTTATGTATGTCCTAGGACGATGCTCTCTGGATGCCTTCATCCAGATGATAATTACCTTCATCCCAGGACGATGCTGTCTGTACACATTCGTTCAAATGATATTTAACGTATATCCAAGTATGATGCTCTCTGGATGCATTCGTCCAAACAAAAATTATGGTTCATCCTAGAACGATGGGCTCTAGAATAGTCAAAATGAACTATTCATCCAGACGATTAATATGGTTTGTCCTAAGATGATCTTCTCTGTTCTGGAAACTTTAGAGTCATTTTATTTTTTGTGAAAATGAACTATGTAAATAACCGTTCATACCAGACTAATATGGTTCGTACGGGATGATAATTGAGTACGAAGGGAAATCATACCAGTTCACATTTAGTTCGTACACAATAGCAGTTACACTATTTATCCGTACGAACTAGGATCGTACGGGGATGATCAATAACGTACAAATTTGAATAATTGTAGTTTTTGGATAGTTTTTCGTATCTTTCATATAAAAGGTCCACTTTAGACTATCATGCAATCTTTTTGTCTACTGGTCTTCGTGCAGACTGAATGGAGATTAAAGGAGAGAGTGTGAGAGAGTGTTTGAAGGAGGATTCTTACTACTAAAGCGTGAAGGATTCACTTGGTACAAAAAGGTAAGGATTTTCATTTGTGAATTGTGATTGCTTCACTCATTTCTCTTGTCCTTCCAGATTTCTCATGAAAAGATCTTTTCATGAAGATCCAGTTTTTTGCCGACACTTGGAGAAGTGTGAAAGGATGATAGTTCTTTGTCGACACTTAGAGAAGTGTGAAAGGATGAAGGGTTCTCTGCCTACACTTGGACAAGAGTGAAAGGACAAAGGTTATTTGCCTACACTTGGGGAGTGTGAACAGTGGAAGGTTCTCTACCTACACTTAGAGAGTGTGAACAGTGGGAGGTACTCTGCCTTCACTTAGAGGGTGTAAAAGGACGGTGGTTCTCTGCCACACTGGGTAGTGGTGGTAGAGTGTTTTTATGAAGGCTTCTCCTCCTTGCTATGGGGGCAAAAGGAGAGACACTAAGTGGTAATAGTGCAATACTTGAAGTGGAAGACTTCAAGGAGTGGATGTAGTCGTGTTTGACCGAACAACTATAAATCTTATATCTTTTATTTTCCGCTACTTTTTTACTTTTCTGTTTTTGTTGATCTGTAGTTAAAAAATCATTTCAAAAATTTCATTAAAATTTTAATCTGTTTAAAATAAGAGACAATTTTTTTAAAAAATACCAATTCACCCCCCCTCTTGGTTAGCCGCTGGGAAAAATTCTTAGGTCTAACAACCTAATTCATAATTAACAAGTTTCAACAGAGAAACCTTTACAATTTTCCTCTCTTCCAATAGTCCCGGGTGCAGCAGAGTACAGTCGTCCTTTCACACCCTCCAAGTTTCAGTAGAGTGCCATCATCCTTTCATATCCTCCAAGTGTCGGTCGAGTACCATCATCCTTTCACACCATCCAAGTGTCGGCAGAGTACCATTGTCCTTTCACACCCTCCATGTATCGACAGAGTACCAGTTCTTCTTCAATGATCTTCTCTCAAGAGACTAGAAAGAAGAAAAGAAGAGAAGTAACAAAAATATAAAAAAGATTCTTACCTTTGAGTAACCTTGTGAACCCTTCACATTACACTTGTAAGAACTCTCTCTCAAACACTCTCCCAAAACACTCTTTCACTTTCTCTAAAAGAAATCATGAAGAACAACACATTTCCAGTTAGTTTTTAAGGACTATTTACGTAAAAGACACAAAAAGCTATCTAAAAAAACAAAAAATTTCTATTTTGAGCGTACATGGTCGTATAGTGTGATCAATATTTATCCTAGATAAATAGTTCAAAATTGACTGGTATGATCCTGTATGAAATGTTTACAGACAATCCTATTATACAGTATGATATGTATATCATCCTATATGAATAATTATAAAAAAATCGTATTCTTCTGAATGAAAATGTTCCTAATAATTTCCTACTCTGGACGTCATCTATATGAAATCTAGATTATCCCGAATGAACAGTTTAAAAAATTTACGTGTTCATCTGGATGAAAATAATCCCCACATTTTTATACTCTCAACATCATCTGTATGAAGTCCAAATCATCCCGAACAAACAATTCAAACAATTAACATGTTCGTCTGGATGAAAATGTTCCCCAAATTTTCATACTCTGGATGTCGTTTGTATGAAGCAAACTTTGTCCATTACAAATAGTACTTAGAAAAAAATTTTAGCCCATATTTTGATTAACTACTTGCTGGAGGAAGTAACTAAACAAATCATCCCATATGAATGAAAATTATATAGTATGATTAGTTAAAAAAAATTTAACACTCCCCCAGTATGTGTGTGCATGGTTATTCAATTACAATCACACTCTCTCAAACTCAATAAAAATATAAAAATACAGACTCCAATTACAATGAACCCAATGTAAATCTGACATGAAGTCTTCAGCAGTCTGGAGTATGATTATCCTGAAATATTAGTACACATAAATAGTAAAAGCAATATATCCAATATATATTAGGAGAAACATTAGTTAAAATATTAATATTTAGAATCATAAAAAACAAACATGTTGTAATAATCTCAACAATTGAAGAACTAAGTTACAACAATCTCAACACTCTTAGGTAGGCCTTGGATTCACAAATCTGTAATGGTTCCATCTACCCTACACCAGTGTGTCAAGTACCAACGAGACAACATTAAATATGTGATTAAGGGTAATCTGCAACTATTCTTGATTCAAGAAATTGAGATCTACAAGAATGCTGCATATTTCATACTGAAAGGATCCTCGTCCCCCTTTAAATTTGAGATCAAAATTGTGGAGAAAATGGATGGACAAAGAAAGTTCCAACCAAGATCAAGAAATAAAAGAAAAGGAAGAGGATAAAAATCAATAAATGATAGAATCAAGTGGTGAAGATTACCTAGATATCATTGTCCTTAGGCCTCTAAACACGTTGCCTCAAAGAGGTGGGAGGATGGTTTTAAGAGCACGAGGTTGAGGTCATGCTTTCTTTAAATGAAGAACAACCACTTATATATTGATCTGGAATCAAGTTTAGATGATCAACCAGAAAGTCAGGGTGTTCCGATTCCTTTGAACTACCAAACTATAAATACTCCTTTGAAATTTGATCTCACTTTAGATTAGAGTAGTGAACCTGAGGTTGTTGTTTCAAAAGCTAAAAGTGACAAACCTGAATAACTAGGTATGAAAAGATCAGTAGAAGGATTGAGGCCATTTTCCTTGACCCTAGTATCGACATACAAGATTGCAGGGTTAGAGATTAAAGTGGCCCCCAACATAAATGGTGAAGTAAAGAAAGTCCAAAAACATTTTCCTGGCTCCTCCTCCTCAAGGGATAAAAGTGATGTAACCCTCGAGGAGGCAGATTTTAATGAGCTAATGGAATTACCTTTTGGCTATTTTGATGTCCATGTAAAGATTTCTTTCTCTAAAGGTCTCATATTGTATCGATAGAGTAAGGGTCAAGCTAGATACCACGAGAACATTTAGCAAACTAAAATGAAGAAAAATCTAATAAGTGGTATCAGCTTTGGTACTATTATATCATTTGATGATGACAAAAACTATTTAATGATAACTTACCATCTCGAATCTCATAATGTCCCTACCGATGTCATTGGTCCCCTTGGCGGACTCTTTTTGGAGACTTTAGATGATCCATATGAACTTCAAGTTTAGGATACACCCCTTGAATTTAAGGAAGAGATTAAGTTGATGAATCGAGTTAAGGGAAATCAACCTGATAACCGATGATGACCCTCACCCCACTTTTATTAGTACCTTGTTGAGTGAGGATGGGTTTTAGGATCTAATTTAGCTTTTATTTGAGTTGAGGGATTGCTTCATCTGGACATACAATGAAATGCCAAGTCTATCAGTCAAATTAGTGTAAGTCCGTTAGGGATGTTAAGCCCTATGAACTTAGTCCCAAGCTAACTAAGAGGGGGGGGGGGTGAATTGGTAATTTAAAAAAACTTCTTTTCACAAAGAATAAAAATTGCATAATCCAAATCACACCACAGAAATAAATGCGGAATTAAAAAGTGTGGAAGCAAGAAAAAGAACACAGAGGTTTATAGTGGTTCGGTCGACTCGACCTACATCCACTCCTTAGAGGCACCCTCCAAGTATTGCACTACAAAACGTGACTCTCCTTTAGCCCCCACAGCTAGGAGGAGAAGCCCTCACAAGAACCTCCTTTTTGCCACCTCGGCAAGCCAGAGAACCTACCTCCTTTTGCTTCCTTCTGAAGCTGGCAGAGAACCACAACGAAGACCAAACTTCTTACCTCTACCAACCCTTCCACGGACGAGAAACTTTAGATGAAGAACGAGCAAAGCGATCCTTGAAGTAACCCTTGTGAATCCCCTCACAAGCTCCCCCTCACAAGATCCTCTCTCTCTCCTCTCTCTCTTTCTCTCCTCAAGGTCTTCTCAGGTCAAGGCAGCAGCCAAAGGTCTTGAAAAATGTTGAACAAGAGCTCTTAAATAGAAGAGCTTCAAAGGAGCTCATTAATTGCAAGTAGCCAACTTTATCGTCCAGGCCGATATGTACATCGGCCTGGCCGATCAGTACAAAACACAGAAGATCGGCCAGAGCATTGCCCTGGGTACAGTCCTGGACGATTGAATTTTGGCTTGATCGTCCTGGACGTTCTAACGATCGTCCTGGCCGATTAGTACAAATCCCATCAGATCGGCCAGAGCATCGCCCTGGATGGAATCCTGGACGATTGAAATTTGGCTTGATAGTCCCGGCCGATCTCACGATCGTCCAGGCCGATCAGTTCAAATTAGAGGCAAATCGTCCTGAGCATCGCCCTATTTTTGAGCAGGTTGATATTTATCGTCCTGAAGTAACTTAAGGTTTTTGAATAGATCGTCCTGGCCGATCCTGAGATCGTCCAGGATGATATGATCGTATCAATCATCCTTAATTACTCCCTTGATTTCCTGATCAATTAAGGCATAATTTGGTAATTTCGTCCAGGCCGATCCGTGTATCTTCCTGGCCGATAATTCAAAAATACAGTATACCTTAATTGACTATGGCAGCTACTTCTTACTATTTTGAGCTTATCGTTCTAGCCGATACACGTATCGTCCAGGCCGATATGTTAATGACGGCTACCTTAATTAAGAATCCTTACTTAGAATTTCTATTTTAAGCTAATCGTCCAGGACGATATAAATATCGGCCTGGCCGATGTGGGCAAAAATAGAAATTCTAAGTCTCTGAAGTGTGTGTGTGTAGGGTTACTTAGCATCAGTCTCTTTGACCATTACAAGTAGACTCAAAAGGTGAAAAACAAAAGTACAGACTGACTCAACCCTAAACCTACGCAGTCCTGAACTTGGCTTCTTCTTGATCATCCGATCTTCGATTCCTGAAAAGTCAGAAGCAACAAGTAGTCCAAGAGAAATAGTGTTTTTCAATCATTAAAACATAAGCCATGAAAAATAGATTTGCAATAATCTCCCCCTTTTTGATGATGGCAAACACAAGTAGGAAAAAAAAAAAAAAACAGTTTCATTAGAAATTCAAAGTTACAAACCCAACCCCAACAGCTTTTTCCTACTACACTCTACTCCCACTTTTGTCATCACAAAAAGAGGGTCCATATACAAAAAGAAAACATCACAAAAGACTAACAAGCAAACTACAAAATGACAGGAAACAAATAACACAAAGTACAGACTAAAATAACGAGAGATCCAGATCATCAGATGGAGGTGGTGGAGGTGGCTGTTGAAAGTAGGTGGCAAGTGTGGTGAACTGAGCATTGAACCAAGCGATGTCCTGGTCATGCTGCTGCTGCTGCTGAGTAAGGAAACTGTCAAATTGGGCTAAATCCTCAGCGCGGTGCTGCTCGTGGTGGGCAATATCCTCAGAGTGTTGCTGCTCCTGTGCAACAACATAGGCATCAAAGCGGGTCTCCCATTGATCGAACCTCTCAATCAGCTGATCAACCGGTGAGTGCTGGTGGAGAGGAATAGGATCAGGAACGTGAGCGGGAGCCTCCTCCTCTCTAACCCCCCGAGGTTCCTCAGGGTGGAGACGAGTACTGTGAAGGGTACTGAAGGAACTGTTTGAGTAGAAGAGGATTGGGAGGTCGGGAGGTATAGGATATTGGAGTTGATATTTGGTTTCAAGGACATAGGCTATGATGTGTCCTAAGGCTAGATTGGGTTTCCTCTTATGACCTGGATCGCGAATTATGTTGCAACCCAGGACCCCGAGTTTGAGATTTTGATGATGCCAAATAATGAGTGTTTTGGAACTGCTTTTCATTGATTATTATTTTATTTGTTATTTTCCTTGAGCACTAACATTTCAGGAAGATCACAAGTGACTCAGGAAGAAAGGAAGACTCAAGACCGGGTAGATTAGGAGTATGAGTCAAACATTGTATTTTCCATTTATTGTATTTTTTACTTTATTGAGTCTGGCCATATAATGCGTAAGAGTAAGAGCAACCATGCACACACACAGGGGGAGAGTTCTTTTTTAACTGCAAAATATAACTAAAATTCTTCTCTAGAGATCGTACTGTACGATTTTAATTCGTACCGTACGATCCTAGATATGTGGGCAAATCTGTGAATAGATCGTACTATATGAAGTCTTTCGTACTGTACGATATGTTCAGATCCAAAACCCTAGCAGTGTTTTAATTTAAGGAAGTGATTTTGCGCCGTTCGTACTGTACGAACCTGTTCGTACTGTACGATCCATTTTTAATACTTACTTAAATTAACCCGTGATTAGTGCATGTAATCCAGGCCTAATCAAAATTTGAACATCGTACGGTACGAACTAGATCGTACCATACGATGAACAGAGACGAAGTATGATCGTCCTGGATATTGTCCTGGACGATCTCTTGGTTTTGTCACATCGTATTGTACGATCGTAATCGTACCATACGATGAACAGAGACGACATCCGATCGTCCAGACCATCGTCCTGTAAGAATAGTATCTTGTTGGATCGTACCGTACGATATTATATCGTATAGTACGAATTGTTTTTGAACTGTTCGTACATCTTCGTACCAGGATGATGGCTATTTATGAAGATCGTACTGTACGATCCCAGATCGTACTGTACGAACAGTAACGGCTACTTTTGAATTCAGAGGTTTTTGGAGCCTTTTTTAGATATCAATCAAGTTCTTTTTGGGGGAAGATTGACAGAGGGTGTGAACGTGATTAGTGAGGGATTCCAAGGGAGAAAACTCTAGAGAAATTCTTGAGGGTTGAGAGAGGAAGGAGGAGGTGAGCGTTGTGAGGGAGAAGAGGTGTGAGGGAGATCACACGGTTGCTCCAAGCTTGCTGCATCTTGCTCCTCCTGTGGCCCGAGAAGGATTTGAGGGAGGATCTCCAAGGGAAAGGCTCGTCTACATCCGTTACCTCGAGGTTCTCTGCCTTCTCCAGGAGGGAGAAAAACGAGAAGGTTCTCTGCCGTCGCCAGGAGGGCGAAAACAGAGTTTGGTATTCCGCCATGCCGGGTTGGTGAAAGGGAGGTTTGTACAGGCTTCTCCGCCTTGCCGAGGAGGGCAAAAGGAGAACTATTTTTATAGTGAAAATCCTGGAGTGGAGGACTCCGGGGAGTGGACGTAGGTCATATTTTGACCGAACCACTATAAAATTCTTGGTGTGTTCTTTCTTTATCATTGTTTACTTTTTGCTTGCACTTTAAATTTGTCATATCTATTGCATGTGAAATTTTGTGAAAGTAAAATTGCATAAATCTTTGTTTTAAAATTTCAAAAACAACAAAAAAATTAGAACTCTTGTTTAGGGTTAATTTTATTAAGAAAAAGACTTTTACAATTCACCCCCCCTCTTGTCGTTTAGTAATTTCAATTGGTATCAGAGCTAGTTTTTCAAAAATAGTGTTTTAAAAAACCTTGAAAAAACGATCATGTCGAACTTTGGTAATCGTAACACTGCGGAGGGTTATTCAATAACTCGTCCACCACTTTTTGATAACATACCGTTTGATTTTTGGAAAATTAGAATGTCTACATTTTTACAATCTATAGATTACCGTATGTGGATGTTAGTAAATGATGGGTATGTTGCACCGTTTAAAACTGTTAATGGTTTGAAAACTCCTGTACCGTTTATTGAATGGAGCAATAAGGATAGGGAATTAGCCCAACTGAATGCTAAGTGTTTAAACTGCTTTTTTTGTGCATTGAAATCTGAGGACTATATGAGAGTATCTACTTGTGCTTCTGGTAAGGAGATTTGGGATAGACTGTGCATTACATACGAAGGAACAAACGAAGTAAAACAGTCTAGGCTTAACATTCTACTGCATGATTATGAATTATTCCGTATGAAACCTAGCGAAACAATTTCTGACATGTACACTAGGTTCACCCAAATCGTGACATCCTTGCATGCATTAGGTAGAGAAATTTCAAATTCTGAGAAAGTAAATAAAATTCTTAGATGCCTGCCTAGTTCCTATGATGCTAAGATAACTGCTATCACTGAGTCCAAAGATCTTAATGTTTATTCTATTGATAACCTCCTCGGGTCACTCATTACATACGAGCAAGGAGTGAGCCAAAGGCAAAGTGATGCAGGTGAAAAGAAAAAGGAGCGGACGGTGGCATTAAAAGCTAGCAACTCAGAAAGTGAAAGCTTTGCAGGGGAGGAAGAAGATGAAATAGCACTGATGACCCGACAGTTCAAAAATTTCCTGAAGAGAAAACAGAAGCGTCATCAGAACAGCTGGAATAAAGGTAAGAGCTCAAGGTCCAATAAGGTTTCATCTGATACAATTTGCTTTGAGTGCAGGAAGCCAAGTCACCTTCGAGCCGATTGCCCTAATCTGAAGAGTCAACCAGCAAAGGAGAAAGGAGATGACAAAGGTAAATACAAGAGAGGAAAGACAAAGACACAGAAAGCTTTTTGGGCCGACTCTGCCTCAGAATCATCTGAAGAAGAAGCAGAGGAGGAGGTAACAAATTTGTGTCTTATGGCTAATGATAACCTTGATCAATTGGATCAAGATGAGGTATGTCAACTTTCTTATGATGAATTATTGCTTATTTCTGAGAATATTCATGACTCGTATAGGAAACTGAAGAAAATGCATGCTAAACTTAATATTGAATTTAGTTCCTTACAAATTGAGCATGCTAACTTAGTTAAAGAAAATTCTGGTTTAGATAAAGATCACATGTTACTTCTTGATGAGTATGATGCATTAAATAAGAAGCATATTGATTTAATTGAAGCGCATGAATCCTTGAAAACATCACATATTGAACTAGATGTAGAGTTTGAAAATCTAACTGCACTTGCATTAGAAGTAGATCATAGTGAGCACTTGCTATTGATAGAAGTTGATGGATTGACAGCTCAAAATAAAACTTATAGTTAAAAGATAAAAGAACTAGAAAATGAAATTGCATCACTCACAGTAGGCCATCCTAGAAAACCCCAACACAGCATGCATCACAAAACCTTAGGAAGAGGCACCACCACACTCATAGATTAGTAAACCCATTTCCTGGTGTTAGGTGCTTCTCTTGTGGCATGTTAGGTCACATAGCCCGCACATGCACAATTCACCGTAGGACACACTTAGTATGGAGACCTAAACTGCATCCATCACAGCATAACATGCATACATCTCATTCATGCAAGCATAAGGAGGAACCCAAACTCACTTGGGTTCCCAAATCTAATCTTTGAATGAAAATGTAGGGCTGCTCTCACAAAAGACCTAGTGAGAGCATGTGGTACCTGGATAGTGGCTGCTCGCGACACATGACTGGAGATATGAAGAAGTTCATCCTATTGGAGACCAAAACTGGAGGCAAAGTAACGTTGGGAGACAACACTACCAGGAAGGTGATAGGCTCAGGTATCGTTGGTAATGCTAAGAACTTTTTAATTGAAAATGTTTTACTAGTTGATGGGTTGAAACATAATTTGCTTAGCATTAGTCAACTGTGTGACAAAGGTTTTGATGTTAAATTTTTTACTGCTAGATGCCTGATTAGTTTATTTGATGAAGTAATTCTAGAAGGAAAACGAATGAACAATGTTTACATGTTAGACCTTGATCGTGTAGATAACTCAAAATCATTTTGCTTGAAAACAATAGTTGATGACTCGTGGCTATGGCATAGGAGACTATGCCATGCTAGCATGAAAACTCTTAGAAACATCACTTAGAAAAACCTAGTTAGAGGTGTACCTAAGTTAGAATTCACCAAGGATCACTTATGTGATGCTTGTCAACAAGGAAAACAAGTCAAATCATCCTTTCACTCAATTAGAGACGTGATCACCTCTAGGCCACTAGAAATTCTACACATGGACTTATTTGGACCCGTTAGTACAGCCAGTCTAGGTGGAAAGAATTATGGATTTGTGATTGTAGATGTCTTCACTAGATTTACTTGGGTAAGATTCTTAGCACACAAGAATGAGTCTTTTGAGGAATTTAAGATTTTCTCCACATGGATTCAACGAAAATTAGGTTGTGAAATATCAACAATCCATAGCGATCATGGTGGAGAGTTCCAAAATGATAGATTTGAGTCATTCTGCCAAGAGATAGGAATAGAGCACAATTTCTCAGCTCCTAGAACACCCCAACAGAATGGCATAGCAGAAAGGAAAATAGAACCTTGGTAGAAGCTGCTAGGGCAATGTTAGCGGAGTATACCCTTCCTAGATATTTTTGGGCAGAAGCAGTCAACACAGCCTGTTATGTTTTGAACAGAGTAAACATTAGATCGAAGCTGAATAAAACTCCATATGAACTCCTTAAGGGTAGGACACCAAACCTTTCACATTTACATGTCTTTGGGTGTAAGTGCTTCATCTTAAATAATGGTAAACATCCCTTAGGAAAATTCGATCCCAAGTCTGATGAGGGTGTCTTCTTAGGCTATTCTTCTGTAGGTAAGGCCTATAGAATTTTTAATAAGAGAACCCTTGTAGTAGAAGAATCCACCCATGTGGTATTTGAAGAATCAGATATGCCCTCAGAAACTAAAATTGAAGATGATGAAATAGAGGCAATTCAAGGAGTAGAGACTATGACCTTAGGAGAAAGGGTCGAATCTCAGGAAGATTTGCCTAGAGAATGGAGATATTCTTCTAGTCATTCTAAATAGTTAATTTTAGGAGACCCTTCAGAAGGTGTAAGAACTAGGCATGGACTTAGGAAGGAGGTTAGTCACTCAGCTTTCATCTCTATGATAGAACCTACAAGTATAGATCAAGCCTTAGGAGATGAATTTTGGATTCTAGCAATGCAAGAAGAGCTGAACCAATTCACCAGGAATGATGTTTGGGAGTTAGTTAAGTGACCTAAAGAGCAGAGTGTTGTTGGAACGAAATGGGTCTTCAAGAATAAGGTGAATGATTCAGGAATAATAATAAGGAATAAAGCAAGGCTAGTAGCTAAGGGGTACAACCAGATTGAGGGAATAGACTTTGAAGAAACCTTTGCCCCGGTTGCTAGACTAGAAGCCATAAAAGTGCTCTTAGCTTTTGCTTGCTTCAAGAACTTTAAGTTATATCAAATGGATGTAAAGAGTGCATTTTTGAACGGGGTAATTAAAGAAGATGTCTACGTTGAGCAACCCCCCGGATTTGAAAGCTCACAATTTCCAAACCATGTATTCAAATTAAAAAAGGCACTATATGAATTAAAGCAAGCACCTAGAGCATGGTATGAAAGACTTAGCTCATTTCTTTTGGATAGAGGATTTCAAAAGGGTAGTGTAGATACTACACTCTTTTTACAAAAAGTCAAAGAAGAAATTCTCATTGTTCAAATATATGTAGATGACATCTTGTTTGGATCCTCGGATAAAAACTTATGCGATGAATTTTCAAAAACAATGAGTAATGAGTTTGAAATGAGCATGATGGGAGAGCTTAACTACTTTCTTAGCTTTAGTGTAAAACAAATGGATAATGGAACATTTCTTAGCCAATCAAAGTACATTAAGGATATTTTAAAGAAATATGAAATGGATAGTGCAAAACCATGAACACCCCAATGAGTTCGACTATCCAATTAGATAAGGATCCTAGTGGAAAATCAGTAGATCAGAAAAAATATAGAGGAATGATTGGATCACTTCTTTACTTGACTACCAGTAGACCGGACATAATGTTTAGTGTGTGCCTTTGTGCCGTTTCCAAGCCGATCCTAAAGAGTCTCACTTAACTGCTGTTAAAAGAATTCTTAGATATCTACTAGGCACCCCAAACTTAGGAATTTGGTATCCCAGACACAGCACTTCCTTTGAAATCCTTGGGTACTCAGATTCTGACTTTGCAGGATGTAGGATAGATAGAAAGAGCACCTCTGGTACCTGCCAATTCATCGGACAATCATTAGTTTCTTGGTCCAGTAGGAAGCAAAACTCAGTAGCACTTTCCACAGCCGAGGCAGAATATATTGCAGTAGGAAGTTGTGTTGCATAGGTACTATGGTTAAAACAACAAATTCTTGATCTTAGACTACCTGTTGGAACCATCTCGATCATGTGTGACAACACAAGTGCAATTTGTATCTCTAAGAATCCAATTCAGCACTCTCGAACGAAACACATAGACATTAGACATCATTTCATTAGAGATCACGTCGCTAAGGGAGATATAGAATTACATCACATCGCTACAGGAGATCAATTGGCAGACATATTCACAAAACCATTAGCTTTTGACACCTTTAGCACCTTGAGGACTAGATTAGGTGTCATAGATATAAATGCATAAAAATTAAAAAAAAAAAAAAAAAAATCTTTAGGGCTGCTCCTGATCACCACACACTCACCACACCAACATTCACATTGACTGTTCATCATACTGTACGTATATATATATACGGTACGACATATCGCAATCTAACATCCACCAATAGGCAGATTTCAGCTCTGTTGATCGTACTATACGATACACATCGTACTGTACGATAATCATCCCGCATAATTGCCTACCATACTGTATGATTCCTCCTCTTCGTACAATACGATCCACGTCAGCAACGGATTGGGACGAATTAAATCCAGTTGGGTACGACATTATTGAGTATCGTTACTGTACGATCTCAACCCGCTTCGTACGGTACGACCACATCAGCACACAAGGACAAATTCGAGTTAATTTTTCATGTAATGATACCTAACATGCCACAAGAATACATATAATCCTTTGAATGGCTTTAACTATCCATATGAGGATAATCAATTCTTTGAACAATGATGGTGTATGCAATGTTCGAATCTATGGATTTCTAGTGTGTGTAAGCCTTTTATTTATTTTTTTTAAGCCCTATTTTTTTCCTTTATTAAGTGAATAATTGCACTTTTTAAAAATACCTATTCCTCTTTCAATATGTGCTCATTGCTATCATTTTTAATGCAAACTCTTCTAATTCTTTAAAATCCTCTAATTCAACAGCTCTTTATTCAGGTTCTCTAATTTTTTTGGTAGTCAAGATTAAGATTGGATTTTTGTTGGTAACAAAATATTATTGTTTATGATTTTATTATTTTGTCTCCTAAAATATAATTGTTTTCTAGTTGTTTCTTTAAGAGTACTAACATTTTAGGGAAATCATATTTTACTACAGATTGCAGAAGATTTTAAGGACAAGGTAGGTAAATAATAATTCACATGTGAATAGTATGTTATCTTTGGTTTTTATTGTCTTGTGTATAAGCAAGATGTAATTATAAATTGGGTAACCATGCACACACACAAGGAAAGTGTGATAAAAATTTTTTTAAAAATTGTGTCATATCGTATTATATATAATCATATCTATTATGTTTTTACTTAGCTTTTCTCTAGAATGCTCAGTTACTCAAACCATGTATGGTATTTTCGTAACTATCGTACTTATACCGAATACATCATGTATAAAAGACGACAGTGTACGAAATTAGGTATCTACCAGAGTCATACCATATGAACTTGTTCATTTAGTTTTTGAATTTATCGTACAATATGAATATCAATTCGAATAAATGATGATGTGTATAAAAACTAGGTTCAGTAATAGATTCGTTATCATACAATCTTGTTTCATTTTTAAACTATTGTACTAATACAATTTTAGATCATACAGTGACTAATTGTATGAATTTGGTTCATACCAGAATCATACCAAATGATGGATGTTAATGTGAACTTGATTCTTACTAAATATGTCAAGTCATACATATGTCTAACAATGTACAAAAATGTACTAACTATCGTATCATTACGAACTTGTTCATTTTGTAAACTATTCATATATGCGATATCAAGTCATACAATAGATCCATAGTATACGAAAAACAAGTTAATCCAGTTCATACCAAAAAAAGCCAAGATTTTTGAAATGTTCATACCAGATGATCTACGATCAATACAACAAACCGTGGGAGTTCTCTTAGAAAATTTAATTTTTTGGACAATTTTTCATGTGTTTTCTATAAATAGAGTCCTAAAACGGTCATCCCAATCCTTTGCTTCAAATTTTCTCTTGAGATGACTATTGGGAGTGGTGTTCAGAGAGATTTTGGGATTAAAAGTGAGAGATCTGGGAAAGGGAATTGTGTAGGGATTCTCAGGTAGCCCAAAGTGAGGATATATATTCTTCTTCTAATTTTTCTCAAATTCTTGGAGTCTCTTGATAGAAGATCTTCAGATGGATCAAGGTTCTCTGCTTCACCAGGAGGGTGAAAAATATGTGATAATTTTTTACCTTCTACTTGGTGGTTAAAAAAGATTCTTGGTTCTCTGCCTTCACTAGGAGGTAAAAAAAAGGATGCTTGGTTCTCTACCTTTACCAGGTGTAATAAAAAGGATGTGTAGTACTCTGTTCACCAGGTGGGTAAAAAAGGATGAGAAGATATGCTGCTATCACCTGGAGAGTGTAAAAGGTGACAGTTCTCTGCCACATCAGGTTGGTGAAAGAGAGTTTATAAGGATTTTTCTGCCTTCCTTAAGAACAAAAGTAGAGTCACTATTATTTAGTTCAATACCTAGAGGAGGTCTCCATGGAGTGGATGTAGGTCTAGTTGAATCAAACCACTATAAATTTTAGTGTCTTATGTTACCTTTTATTTTTCCTTCATTTTCTTTCACTACTCATTATATTTATGGTTTAATATTATTCATGAAAGTCATTTTTATAAAAACTATATATTTCATGATTTAGTGTTTTTAATCTTCTAAAAAAAGATTTTAAAAAAAGGGTGGTTTTCCAAAAATCCAAGATTTTTTTTAAATAACAAATTCACCCCATCTTGGTTAGCCTTGAGACAGTTCTACAAGTCTAACAACCTACACAACTTTCAAATATGATTTTCGTTTAATGAATTATGCCTTTTTTAATGCACAAGCTCTTCACTTAATGATCTTGATGCTTATCTAATAAAATGTAATAAGTTCTTAAGTTTAAATAATTATTTTGTTAATTGGTATACTCTTCTTTGAAAGGAGAATATTCCTCTTTTAAGGTCAGAAAGTTACTTTTAATTTCTTTATGAATCATGCAATTGTTTTTGATAAAGAGAATAATTAATTATATGATAGTTCAAAACTAATCATTATCGAAGTCCCCAACTCTATCTTTAGCAATTAAGCACAAGTAATTACCTCCTTCGGTTTAGCTTTTTAAGAATTAATCAGTGTTCACCAACAAAAGTTTTAAAAATTTTGCTTTTCTTCTTACCTTTTCCTTCACACTAATGGTTCTTTAAGCTTTCACATGCAGAACAATGTGTTTTAACTTTTTGCATTCAAAAGAATAACATTGTGTAAACTTATTAAACTTTCAATTCCTCACCTTGCTATTTGTCATTATGCTGTTTATGCTTATATTTAGGAATCTTTTGAATTGATGAGTCATGAGTACAATACATCATTCCCATCTTCTCCTAAATCACTGCTTTCAGTATCATTTGAAAGTTAGAGAGGGATGTTATAGCCTTATGAATTAGTCCAAGCTAACCAAGAGGGGGGTGAATTGGTATTTAAAATATTCTTTAATCAAAATACAAACTCAAACAAAGTTCACCACAAAGAAATCAAAGTGCATAAATTAAATGCGAAAGTAGTAATAAAGAAATAGAGATTTATAATGGTTTGGTCAACTTCCTATGTGAACACACCCCGGAGGTGCCCTCCGAGTATTGCATTAAATTCAGTGACTCACCTTATGCTTCCACACCAAGGCAGAGAAGCCTATACAAACCTCCTTTTACTAACCCGATGAGATAGAGACCTAACTCCTTTTACTCCCCTGAAGCAGGCAGAGAACCACAACTCCTTTACTTCCTCTAGAAGCAGGCACAGAACCTTGATCATTACTGAAGTTAGACCTCTCTAGAAACCCTAAGGAATTAGGGATGATGACCAGAGAAGATAACAATAGATCCTTGCTTGGGGAAACCTTTGTGTAACCCCCTAACAAGATCCATCTCTCTCTCCCCTTGCTCTCCCTCCTCTTAGCTCTCTTAAAGTTAGAAAATAGCAAATATACTCTCTCTGGTAGAACAAGAGGTCTTAAATAAGAAGAGCTTCAGAATATCTCTTAATTGCAACAAACTGACTTTTTCATCCTGTATGATCAATACAAACTATAGTTCAATCCGCCAGGATAATTTGGGACAATCCATAAGGTTTTTATTCATATTGTCTAGGCTGATAGGATATCATCCTGTGCAATTAGTATATTCATTGAATATCATCCAAAACATCTTCCCTGAATAGATGTCTGAACGATGTAAAAATAACTTGATCATCTAGGTTGATCTCATGATTTATCCTGGATGATTAGTTACAATTCAGTATATCATCTAGAGCAATGCACTGAATAGAAGCAGGCTAATGTTTGATCATCTAGAAACAACTAAGTTTTTTGAACTAAATCACCCGGCCGATCCTGAGATCATCCAAGTCAATATATTGAGCAATCAAACTTTAATTACATTCAATATGACAAGATTAATTAGGCATAATTATATTGCATCACCATAGATGATGTCCAAAAATAAAAGATACCTAAATAGATCTGGCAGCTGATTCTTTTGATTTGAGCCGATTGTCTCGACTGTTATGAATATCATCCAAGATCATCCAAGATGATGCGCTAATGAACGGTGCTTAACCAGGATGCCCTAATTAGGGTTTTTATTTTTAAATGATCATCCAGGCCAATATTTGGATCACCCAATAATATGAGTAAAAAAAAACTATAAAAATTAAAAAATTTCCCCCAAGTGTGTGTGTGTAAGGTTACTAGCTTCAGGACCCACAATGTTATAATGACTAAAGAAAAGAAAAAGAGATATAGTTTCGTACATAACAAACTGACTCAGTTCTAATCTACCAATCTTGAGATGGTTCAACTTGTAGTATGATCTTATGGACATGAAATGTTAGTAGGCAAGGCAATCGTGGATAAATAGAAGAGTTTTCTATCATCAAAATTATATTTCTTGAAATCAGATTCGCAACATTCTACCCCTTTTGATGATGTCAAACAACAAAAAATAATTAAAGCAGATCAAACAGTTTAATGGAAATAGTGTGAAGAAATAAACACAGTTTAATTATCCATATAAAACATAATAAAATAAATAGTACAAGTATTCCCCCTTTTGACATCTCAAAAAGGAGGAGAGAAACCAGAAAAGAAATACGGCAGAGACTACCAAATAGAATCAAACTACAACAAGAAAAAAGAAACAACGTCATAAAAAAAACTACAAGAAGGACGACCCCAGATCATCTGAAGGAGGGAGGTGGTGGTGGTGGGCTGAATGATACTGGAAAAAGGTGGCAACTGTTCTCCAACTAGTTCATGTCCTGTCGCTAGCGCTGCTGGTGAGCTACATAAAAGTCAAAGCGAGCACGTCCTCAGTTTGTTGATACTCTTGTGCAGTAATATATGTCTCGAAGTGAGTCTCCCACTGGTTCTACTTCTCACCAGTTTATCCAACTAGAAACTGGTGGAGCAGAGTAGTTTTGGATAGGTACAGGACTACTCCTCCTCAGCTCCCTCGACTTCCTCACCCCAGGTGGAGACAGGTACTATGAAGATGTAGAAGAAGTTGTTTGAGTAGAAGGCATGCTTAAAATTTGGTGGGAAGGATATTGGAGTTGTATTTGGTTTCTAGGACATAGGTAATGATGTGTCCAAGGCAAGATTAGGCTTCCTCCTATGTCTTGGATCTCGAATTGCTGGTCAAGTGCTCAAATGTATCAAAAAATTAGATCAGAGGCATTAAAATCATGAGATGGGCCATAATGTAAAAAAGTGGTGATCGAAAGGAGTGGAGTGATATAAATGCGATCACCAGCTTTTGGAAGTAGTAGTGGTGTGATATAACATGTTGGATTATCCTAGCATCTTTGAGTAAGCTGCTAGACTTCCAACATGATAGGAAGCATTAAAGTTTCTTAGAAATTGGTGGCCGAGCCCAGTCATGGTTGGGTTCTTGACATAGGAGTGGAGTTTATCTCTTATGGTGTATAGTTGTGGAGTTCTTGATAGTATTAAATATGATTTTGATAGGATGTCAATTCACTTAGGACTGAAGAGGCAGAAAAGAGGAATTGATCCGAAGGCTAGCAAAAATTCAAATAGTAACTCTAAATTAAATGGGATGATAGAGTGAGGAGAAAGTAAGAGTAGCGTGAGCGATAAATCAGAATAGGATAGCAAGGATATGAGGGTTGCAGTTCAGGATACAGTAATCCCAATCCATCTTATACCTCTGATAGGTTGCTTGATTGACCACTCAGGAAATTGAGGGTCCAGATTTTCCCTCGAGGAGCTACTAGAAGGCATGCGAGACCTTTTTCCACTAGCCATGATCAGTAAAATAGAGAAACTGGGAGTGTATGAGTAGAAGGCTTGAGTGAGAAAATATCATGGAGAGTCTCAATTTTTTAAAGAATGAACTAATCATCCAGGTAAAATAGTAGAATCATCCAGACGACAGGGTGCAATAAATGCTCATGATAATTGGTCAAAAAAGGTGGTAAAGTCATCTAGAATAATCATACATCATCCCGAACAATAAGACACAGTGATGTCCTAGGAGTCAAACCAGACGACCATTAAAAAAGAAGATCTCCTAGTTAATTAGCTGGATCATCCAGGATGATACACAATAATGGATCATATGGCCAAATTTAAAATGTTTTAAAGCATTGTCAATGTATCATCTAGGATGAACAAGTGGATCGTCTGGGATGAATCATCAATAATTGATCGTACCAGTCAAATTTAAAGGGTTTAAATGTATTACACGTGTATCATCTAAGGACGAACAGGTGATCGAACGGCCAATTCAAATAATTGAGCAAAGATTTAAGAACATCATCCAGGCCAAAGAGGATTGTCTAGCCGATCACATTAAGTAAGGTAGGATACGATCAGATCATCTAGGACGATAAAGTTTCATCCAGGACGATGATAAATAGAAAAAACATATCAGCCATCAGATGAAATGTTAGGAGTGGATTTAATGCATCATCTAGGATGATAGAAAAATTGTCCAGGATGATGGACCAAAAAATAAAATTAAGAGGTGGATGTAAGATGATCAGAGAAGGTCCCAAAAAAACACAAAAATAATAAAAAGATAAAATATAAAAACAAAAAAAAAAAAACAAAAAAGAAAAGATAAACAAATAAAAATAAGAAATTATTATTATTTTTTCTTTTAAATAAATAAGGCATGAAAATGATAAATTCTCCAAGTGATTGAATTTATAGACTTGTAAGACCAATGAGTTAACATCGTCGAGATCTGAAAATGGTAAGAATATCCAAATCCTGTTAACCCAGCTCGGACTTCTCTCAGGGTAAAATCATCTTTTGAAAACAAATAGACCTAGCTCAGAACAACCAATGGATAAGAAAAAAAGATTCATCAAAACTTGGTTCCAGAAAGAATTCTTATAGAATAATATACACAAAGTAATTTTCACAATCAAGAAATTTGAAATCAAGCCATTAAAAATATCAAGTGACACATGAATTCTTCTAAGATTTAAAGGATTAAAGAGAGGGAAGCTTACTTTTTGTGGATCATTTTACGCCTCTTGTCAATTGATGGCGCACTTTAGCATCTTTGATTTTGATACACTTTGTGTATCTTTCAATTTTTTGGCGACATTGACATCTTTCACTTTTTTTTCTTTTGGGGTTTTTATTTTTTTTATTTTTTATGCCCTTGTCATTTTCTACAAGCTAGACCCTTTTCAAAATCTTAAAAACTCTTAATTGTGAGTATATCTTCCAGAGATTAGAGAAGAAAATCCCACTCTCTAGTAAATAGGGAAGAATAACTATAAAATAGCTACAATTTTATATGATAATTGCAATAACAAGATTTCAAAGAATTTGAAAGTATATAAATACTTTAAATATTATATATTATATAGATAGATTATATTGCAAGATAGAAAAGATTTCAATTAGCAAAGTCCAGCTGTTAATTTGAGATAGACTTTTGTTTAGAAAAGAAAATTATACTACAAAAAGAGGTTAGAGGGAGGGAAACAATCAACAGTATTTCTCCTTTAACTGATTTAGATATGTCAAAATATTGACTACAAATTACAAAAACAAAAATAAGGCATTAAATAATATTTCAACTATGAACCAAAAATAAAAAAACTAATAACGAAAAAAAAATATAGAGATGAAAACTTAAAAATAACACAGAATAAAAAATAACTCAAATTAAACAAAGAATAGAAATAAAAATAATCAATAGAGTTAAGTAAACAGAAATTAGAATTTATTAAAAGCGAGTTTAGCAATAAGAGACGCGAGCCTCATGTATCCAAGTACACATGCTCTCATAAGATCTTTGTAGAGCATCCACAAAATCATCAAATGTTAGATTAGGAACCCAAATAGTTTGGGTCCCTTCTTATAAAAGAAGCATGCATGGTTGTTAATGTGTGAATCATGCAATTTGGGTCTCCACACCCAATGTAACGTACGAAAAACAATGAAGTGTAAATATGTCCTAGCATGCCACATGAAAAACATCTAACTCAGGAAAAGGATTTATTAACTTAGGGTATATGCTCTTCCTAGTTTGGATTTAGACATAGATGTATTCCAATTCTCCAAGTATTCATTTAGCTTTTAATTCAGTTAGTACTTCTAAAATAACATTATTAATCAAATAGTGCTCTTATGCTTATGATTCATCAATATAAGTTTTAAAATCAGATAAGTGAGTTAGCGCTTCAAGTCATGCTCAACAATCATTCAAAATACTTTTTATTCATTTCTTAAACATTAGTATGACATGTGATTGCTATCAAGTTGAGTGTGATCTACTAAATTCATGCTCATTTTGAAATTGAAGTTCTATTTCAGATACATGATTTTCTTAAGTTTACTATATAGCATAAATTTTCACAAACTTCAGTAATTGATATTAGGTTGGTCACATCATCTTTTGATCAACGACTAAGATGATCACCATCAAGCATAAGTTTATTGTCTACTCTTCAGCTTCGTCTCAGATGAGTTAGACGTAAGAATCTGCCAGAATGCCTTTTGGTACACTATCTTGTCCTTCCAATATTGGGTTTCTCCTCACTTTCTCTATGCTTGAGTGATCCTTAAGTATAGGAACAATCAGATTTGATATGTCCAGGCTTCCTGCAATTATAATAAACAATATTAAAAGAAACATTTAAAGTTTTTGTATCCTACCTTTTTATATTGATGATACTTGTATATTCTTCCTTAAAGCTTTTAAATTGCCTAGTGATGAAGGCAACTCGTCACTTCAGACTCAAAAGAATCAGTGCCCGAATTATGGCTTCAGTTCATAGTTTCTCCTTCTTTTATACCACCTGCATAAATATATTTTTTTATCCCCCTCTTGCTCTAAGCAATGAGTGATCCAGTAATTATCAATAAAAGTATTTAAAATCTTTAGATTCAGTAATTATATAATCTTAGCATCAAAGAAGAAGGCAAACATCTCACAAAATTTTATTTACACTTTCATAGTTTAGTTAGCTCTCTCCTAAAGCATCAATGAGGTGAAATTTGAGTAAACCTAGTATACTATAGAAATATGATTCTAGGTTTCATATAAAAAAGTTCATATTCATGCATAAAATATTTAACCTAGATTATTTAACTTCATTGGTTCCTTCATAAGTAATACACAATCTATCCCAAATTTCTCTACCAGTTACACAAGTTGAAACACACATATAATCTTCAAATTTTAAAGCCAAAAAAAAAGTTCACATTTTCACATTAAGTTGCACTAAATCCTTTCATCAAAAGTCTATTCAGTAAAAGAAGTTCAATATTTAATTCCACTATTCTAAGAGAAGGAGGTGAATAACCTCTTTAACACAACACATTGAAATAATGCATTGATAAAACATAGACATATGAGTTTTCAAAAAAAAAAAGGAATATTGTCTAATAAAGGTGGTCGATGTAATAAAATACCTTTCTACAGTATTATGATTATCAAAGTTAGCATGGATGAAATTAAAAATTTTTCAAAAATTAATTTTTATGATCCCACTGCTGATATCACTTGAATGTTTGACAGGGATGTTAAGCCTTATGAATAGCCCAAGGCTTAACCAAGAGGTGGGGAGAATTAGTATTTAAAATATTTTTAATCAAATAAAAACTCAAACTAAAGTTAACCCAAAGAAATCAATGTCCAAAATTAATGCTGAAAGTAATACAAAACATAGAGATTTATAGTGTTTCGATCAACTTGACCTACGATCCATCTCCTCGGGGCACCCTCTGAGTATGGCACTAAACTAAGTGACTCTTCTTTTGCTCCCACAGCATAGGCAGAGAAGCCTAAAAAAACCTCTTTTTCACCAACCCTAGTAAGGCAGTGAACCCAATCCTTTGCTTCCTGCTAAAGCAGGTAGAGAACCTCAACTAATTTTTTTCCTCCAAAGAAGCAGGTAGAGAACCTTGATCTGTTGCCGAAGTAGACCTCCTAAAATTCCCAAGGAACTAGGGATGAATTCAGAGAAGATGATGATAGAATCCTTGCTTGGAAACAATCTTTGTGAACCCATTAACAAACTCCCCTCATAAGATCCTCTCTCTCCTCTCACCTTGCTCTCCCTCTCATCTTATCTTTCTCAGGTTAGAACATCAGCAAAAGATACCTCTTGGGTAGAATAAGAGGCTTAAGTAGAAGAGCTTCAGAATAGCTCTTAATTGCAACAACACAACTTTATCATCTAAGATGATATAAATATCATATGTATAATCAAAACAAATTTAGCTCATCAGCCAGGATAGTTTGGGATGATCAAAAGGTTTTTGTTCATATTGCCTAGGTCGATGATATCATCATGTAATATTAGACAAATCGTTGAATCATCCAGAAAATCTCCTGAAGATGTTGGATGATGTAAAAATAACTTGATCGTCAAGGCCGATCTCACGATCATCTCGGACCATTAGTATAATTAGTACATATCATCCAGAGCATCGCCCGAAAGAGCATGATAATGTTTAATCATCCAGGAAAACTAAGGTTTTTGAACTTATCATCTGGTCAATCCGAGAATGTCCAGGATGATATGATCCAGCAATCAAACCTTATTGCTTTCCTTAATTACTATATTAGTTTATGCATAATTATATTGCATCATCCAGGATGATGCCAAAATAAAAGATACCTAAGAAGATCTGGTGGCTGATTCTTTTTGATTGAGCCTATTATCCTAGCCGATATGAATATCGTCAAGGGCAATGCACTTAATGATAGCTTCCTTAACCAGGATGCCCTAATTAGGATTTTTATTTTTAATGATAATCTATTCTAATATTTGGATCATCCGATGATGTGAGAAAAAATAAAAAACTCTAAAATAATTAGAAAATTTCCCCCCAAGTGTGTGTGGCAAGGTTACTTAGCATTAGAACCCACAATGTTTACAATGGACTCAAGAAAATGTAAAAGATACAGTTTCAAACATTATAAACTAACTCAGTCCTAATCTACCCAATCTTGAGCTGTTTCAACTTGCAGTTTGACTTGTGTACTTAAAATGTAGTAGGCAAGACAGTCGGGAGAATAGAAGTGTTTGCTATCATCAAAATTATATTCCCTGAAATCAGATTCAAACATCATTGACTTTCAAAGCATTTATCTCAGGTTCTTAGTTCTCCTGAATCTGTATTTTGTTGATTACCTTTTGCTCATAGGTAAATAATGAAATAATAAGATTACATAATATGAATTAAATCTTTTGATTAAAAAATAGTGGTTACTTCTGCATACTAACTTTTAGGAAAATAATGTAAATTTTGTTAATATTTTTAACATTCGATATTTCTTTTCCTAAGACATGTATATATTTAAGTAATAATCTTGTTAGCCTTGTGTATATATCATAAATTGATTTGCTAGGTTGCATACAAAAAAGGTTGTATTCAAGTAATAATAAATTCATATATGATCGCTTCACTTTATTAATTATTTTATAGGTTATACAAAGTCTATCGCTATCTCATTACTAGTAAAATTGAAATAGAAATGTATATATTATAATTTTAATTTACAAAAAATAGGTTAGATATCTGCATTTAGTTTTGCTAAATCATGATCTTCTATGGATCATTTCGGTAAAAGGAAGAAATTTTTTCTCTGTTTATCATACTGTATGAGTTTAAATCATATTTTGCGATCTAATCTGGCTGAAATGGCTATCTGTGAACAAGTCATACTATGATGCCTTTCGTACTATACGAAGTATTTCTAATTTAAAAAATCTAGTGGCTAGAGTAATTTAAGTAATTTTAATATCTAAGCATACTGTATGATTTATTTGAATACTTACTTAAATTACCTCGTGATTAGTGTATAAATTAAGGATCAATTTATGATTGGTTATCATACTATACGATTGTGTTTTGTACTATATAATCAACCAGGCTATTTTTGATCGTCCCAGATAAATACGAGATGATCCATTAATTTTGTACAAATCATACAATATAAGGTGGTTAATACCATACAATGTTAGAGACAAGTTTTGTCATCCCAGCAATCATCCTATACGAACAGAAGGACTTTATATATCATACGTACGGGTTTATTATATCAATGTATGATAAATTCAAAATTTTGGCCTATTCATAAACCTTCATACCAGGATGAAGGGTGTTCTTTATGGATCATACTGTACGATATATGTTCATACTGTACGATCATAACGGCTATTGAAAAATTTTAGGGTTTCTTGGAGCCTGTTTTAAATATTAAAAACTTCTTTTATTTTTGTGTGACTGAGAGAGAGGAACATGATTAGAGAGGGATTCCTTGGGAAGAGCTCTTGAGAAGATTTTAGGATTTGTGAGAGGAAGGAGAGGTGGGCTTAGTGAGGGAGAAGGAGTGTGAGGGAGATCACACGGTTGCTCCGAGCTTACTGCATCTTTTCTCCTCCTATGGCCCGAGAAGATATTGTGGGAGGCATCTCTGAGGGGAGGATCTTCTACATCTATGTCCTCTAAGGTACTCTGCCTCTCATGAGGGAGAAAAATGAGAAGTGAACGCTGCCATTCCAAGAGGGTGATAAAGCGCTTGGTCACTCCGCCACGCAGGTTGGTGAAGGGAGGTTTGTAAGGCTTCTCTACCTTTGCCGTGGGGGAAAAAGGAGAATTACTATTTAGTAGTAAAATTATCGGAGTGGAGAACTCTAGGGAGTAGATGTAGGCAAGTGACCGAATCACTTAAAAATCTCTGTGTGATTTTTCCTTTACTGCTTTTTATTTACGCTTGCATTTATTTACATTAAAATTCTTGGTAAAAATTGTTGTAAAAATTCATTGTTGCAAATTGTGTTTCAAGTACTTGCTTTAGCATAATTTAATTTTCTTGTTTAAATTTTTAAAAACATAAAAAAATTTATTAGAACTCCTATTAGGATTTTTTATTGCAACAATTTTCCAATTCAACCCCCCCCTGGCGCATCTCATAATTTCACTAATTTTTTAACAAAATAAAAAAGAAACCCACTCTAATACAAATTGAAAGTGCTTATGGCACACCAAGGTGAGTGGGGGGTAAATTTCTTCTTTAAAATCATTTTAGAATATAAAAAAAATCTTTTGCTTAAACAAAACTTGATATGCACAAGCATTTAAAGATATGATTAAATATTTTAAAATAAAAACCACTGCAAATATATTTTTTATTTATTAAAAATTTTAAAAATAAATATTTTATTTTTTTATTTTATTTTTTTATTTTCATTCAAATTCCCAACCAAAGTTCAACTACCAAAAATATCTTCTCAAAGATAATTAAAATAAAATTATGGTCAATAAAATTAATTTGCAAAAAGTAAGTGCAAATGTAAGAATATGCAATCTAAGTTTATAGTGGTTTGATCAAATTGACCTATGTTACTACCCAAAGGTCCTCCTCTTTGGGTATTGCACTAACGGTTAGTGGACATGACTTCAATCTTGCACGAATGAGTTTATCTGAATCACCAGGTACTTGTGAATTCTTTTCTCCCTTAGTTCATCCTCTCGTAGTTTTCTTTACATTATATCGATTCAATCTCACATATCAGGTTGCTTTCATTTTTTCTTAAAATAAAGTTTTTAACGGTTCTCCAAGTCATTTCAAACAAGGGTTCATTAACAATCAAATATTCATAAGAGAAAAACAAAAATTAAGAACTTCATTGAATTGGAGGTTTTCTAAACCATTCTCTATACATATTTTACTCATTAATTTCTTTTAGTCCTTCAACTATCAATATTCCATTAAGAAAGAATAAAAATTTGGAAGAAAAGGATTTGTTTATTGAGATTGAAAGCATACTAAGTTTGAAGTTTCCTTGCTTATGTTTCAACTAGATATTAATAAAAGAAAAAAATAGTTAACATTTTTTGGCTATATTTCAAGTCGTACTATTTAGAGAGGTTATAAAAGTAAATTTTGCCTCTTTTATGTTAGATGGAAAGGAGTAAGTGCTAAATTAAAATTATATAGTTGGTTCATTGAAAATTAAAATTTTAAGTTGAGTTTAATATAAAAATGAATGACATTTATGAAAGCTTAAATGAGTTCAACAATTTATTTAGTGGGTACTCATCCTCTCAACAACATAAGCTAATGATTAAGGGTCAACTCTTATTTATTTTTATATGAGAATTTCTTCACTTGATATGAATCTAAAAAAATTCTTCTACCATAAAATGCTTTATATCATTATTTATTTATCTTTAAAAATATAAATTAAAAGAACATTGCCTCTAACTAACTTGTAAACTAGCTCAATATAATATTGATGGACTTGTTATCTCATTAGTTCACTTGTATATGATAAAGCTAACTTGGTATGAATCTACTTTCCTTATTATGATTTCTGATCAATGCAATAGGTGAAGTCATGGCAACCCATATATTGCTTTAACTTGAAATGCAAATGGTCTCATGTGGATAGGCTCATTAGGGCCTTAATATGAACAAGCCTCAGTAATGCCATAATAGCTCTTTTAATAGTCCTAACTCTAGACTCATGTATTGATGGGAGCTATAGAGTAACACTAAAAATTATGAAATTATTTATGGCTCTATCAACCCTAACATTGCTTATTTTTTTTTGATATAAAATTATAAAAACTCTCACTTAATATACACAAGTATATGTGCCAAATTAAGTAATATAGTGATAAAGTAGAGTATATATCCATGAGGAAGATATGCTCACTTGCAACACTAGTACTGCCTACTAAAATTACAACAATTATCATACTAAAAAAAATTAGATGTTGTGGAGATTCAATCACATAAAAAAAATTAGATAAAGAAAATTAATACACTATATGGATAAAATTTTGGACTGATAAATATAGAAAACATATTTTTCCTAATGAATTTTTTAAACTGTGATGCTCTTTAGAGCATATAATCCCTAGATCTTATCAAGCTTGTAGGGATAAATGATTCTACCGACATCTTATGGTATATCATCTCCTTAAGAATTTAATGCATTTTATAACCCTATGCCTATGTATGATTGCTAATGAATTCAATATTCCTAGTTATGTCTGCTTTCCTCTTTCGAGGTTCCATATTACACCTAATTTTAACTTCACATATGACCACTATGTGTATTAAATTAAAATATAGTAATACTAAAAATATCATTTTAATCATTTAATGAATAAGAGAACTCATTAGTACTATAATAGATATTTATATAATCAATCAAAAATAGAGAATAGCCAAAATAAAAGAAGAATTAAAATAAACTCATTATAATTAATAGCGCGATAGAAAGAAAATACAAAAAGATATTTAACTAGAATGGTTTAATAGATCTAATTTACACTTATTTTTTACTTATAGAAGTACTTCCATAAACACAAGCCAAAAACTCTAATGATGTTATCAAGTATTCTATAAATTCCCTTAGTCTTTAATCTAATATAAATTCAGAGAAGCACTCTGATATGTATTGAAATTATATAGTGACTGAAATATCTTACAAACATAATACAATGACAATTTATAAGAAAATATAAAGTAGGCATCTACCACTGTGGTGCTTGAAATTCAGGTCACTGTGCTTAACAATTGAACAAATGACACTGCGCAACTATTTTGGGTCTGAAAGTTTATTAGGGATGTTAAGCCCTTATGAACTAGTCTCGAGGCTAACCAGGGGGGGGGTTGAATGGGTATTTAAAAATTTTTTCGATCAAATCACAAACTTAAACCAAAACATAATCCACCATAAAAAAAATTGAGTGCAGATATTACATGCGTAAGTAAAATAAGAAAGAACACACTCAATTTATAGTGGTTAGGCAAACCAAGACCTACGTCCACTCTCGGAGGCACCCTCCGAGTATTGCACTAATTTAGTAACTCCCTTTATCCCCCACAGCTAGGTGAAGAAGCCCTTACAAAAACTTCTTTCCACCAACCCCGGTATGACAGAGAATGACTCCTTTTATTTCTCTTGAAGCAGGCAAAGAACCTAACTCCTTTAGCTTCCTCCTGAAGCAATCAGAGAACCTCGATCATTATTGAAGAAGACCTCCCTTGAGCCTCCAAATAGAATGAAGATCGGAGAAGAGATGCCTTGGAACCTTCCTTGGAGCAACCCTTATGAAACCCTCACAAGCTCCACCTCACAAGTTCCTCTCACTCTCTCCCTCTATCTCCCTCTCTTCTAGGCTCTCTTAGGTCAAGAAAGCAACAAAGGATCCTTATACTTTGAGAAAACACAAGTCCTTTAAATAGATTTCAAGAACCAACTTATCATCCTAAACTGATAATATAATTTTAGCTCAATCAGCCCGGACGACTTGGGACAATTAGCAGATTTTTTTTGTTCCTATCGTCCAGGATATAATATAACGTCCTGTATGATTAGTACAAATCAAGGAATATCATCTTGAATATTGCAACGGATGGGAGTTTGTATGAAAATAAAAGACTTGATCGTCCAGGCCGATATCGTGATCATCCTGGCTGATTAGTTCAAATTGCTCAAAATCATCAAGAATAATTGCTTTTGAACAAATGATGTGTGATTTATTATAGTCTAGGAGCAATTAAGGTTTTTAAACAATTTTCCTGGATGATCATGTGATCTTCTAGCCGATAGACGAATCAATCAACCTTAATTACTTTCCTTAATCACCAAATTAATTTAGGCATAATTAAACCCCATAGTCCAGGCTGATGTCCTAGACGATAATTAAAAATAAAACTTCCTAATAGATCTGGTGGCTAATTCTTTCTATTTAAGCATATCATATTCGCTGATACAAATATCATCCAGGTTGATATACTTAATGACGGCTGCCTTATCCATGATGCCCTAATTAGGGTTTTTATTTTTGATTGATCGCCAGGACAATTTTTGGATCGTCCTAGATGATATTTGCAAAATAAAAAAACTCTAAGTCAAACAGAAAAAATCACCCAAGTGTGTGTGTGCATGGTTACTTAGCATTAGACGCCATAAAGATTATAATTGACTTAAGAATGGGGAAAAATACATTACAAACTGACTCAGACCTAATCTACCAATCTTGAGGTTACTGATTTATACTTGATCTATTGACCTGTAATGTTAGTGGGCAAGGCAGTCGTAAGAAAAAATAGGAATGTTTGCTACATCAAAATTCTAATTTATAAAACCAGATTTGTAAAAATCTCCCCCTTTTTTATGATGGCAAACTAAAATTAATCTAAGAAATTCAAGATATAGAACTAGAGTAGTGCAGAAATATGAACTGGAAGCAGTGCAAACATAATAGATTCAAATTTCAGATTAGAACACACTATTCCCCCTTTTGACATCTCAAAAAGAGGAGGAAAATAGACACAAAGCAGAAATCAAGTGAAAATGATAAAAACAAACAAAGACAAAGATTTTTTTTATCAAGGCATGAAATACGACATAATCCATGTGATTGATTTAAAGATTTGTAAGTCAATGAATTCACATCGTCAAGGCTAGGGTTTAGTAAAGTGTCAGCCAGTTCAAGCATTTATGTAGAAATCAAGTCATGCATTTTATATCAATCACACCCAATCTGGTCCTAAAGTGTTGAAAGTGTCGAAGGCCAGTGGTTTAGTAAAGATGTCAGCCAGTTTTACTCATTTTGTCATATGGTGTAGCTCAATATCCCCCTTGGTCACATGGTATTTAATAAAGTGATGTCTATGTCAATGTTCTTGGTCCTTGAATGTTGGATAGGATTCTTTAGAAATGTAGATGGCACTAATGTTGTCACAAAGGATTGGAATTTGTTTTCATACAAGTAATCCTAAATCCATAACTTGCTACTCAACCAAAGGACTTGGGCCACATAACTTCCTAAAGTATGTACTCAGCTTTAGTAATGAAAAGTGCAAATGAGTTTTGCTTTCTACTAGACCAGGAGACAAAAGATTATCCTATGATTTGGCAGGTCCCTAAAGTACTTTTTCTATCCACCTTACATCTAGTAAAGTCAGAATCAATATCCAATAATCCAAAAGAAGTCTGTGCCTAGGGTACCAGATTCTTAGGTTTTGGGTTCCTAAAAGGTACTAAGAATTCTCTTAACAGCAATCAGGTGGGATTCTTTGGGATCACTTGAAAACTATCACAAAGAAAAACACTAAACATAATATCAGGTCGACTAGCATCAGGTAAAGTAAAGATCCAATCATCCCTCTCTACTTCTTCTGATCAAATGATCCCATTTAGGTCCTTATCCAACTGAAACTTGAGGTCATGGGAGTATTAATTGGCTTGGCTTTGTCCATTTCAAATTTCTTCAAGATGTCCTTTATATATTTTGATGACTTAGAAACGATCAATCATCTAATTATCTTATACTAAATCCCAAAAAGTAGGATAATTCTCCTATCTACTCATCTCAAACTCCTTACCATTGTTTTAGAAATTCATCACATAGCCTTTTATCTGAAGATCCAAAAAGTATAACATCGACATAGATCTGAACAATGATGAAATCATCTCCTATTTTTCTCACAAAAAGGGTGGTGTCTATGCTCCCCTTAATAAACTCCCTCTCTAGTAAGAATGTGCTAGCCTCTCATACTAAGCTCTAGGTGCCTGTTTCAATCTAGATAAGGCCTTTTTTTATTTGAAGACATGATTTAGAGAATGGGAACTCTCAAAACCTTGGTTGCTTTTACAAACACCTCTCTTTTATTACCCCATTTAAAAGGCACACTAATATCCATTTGACAAAGCATAAATCCCTTATAACAGGCAAAGGCTAATAGTACTCTAATTTCTTCCAATCTAGCTACAGGGTAAAGGTCTCCTCAAAATCAATCCCTTCTATTTTGTTGTACCCCTTAGCCACTAATTTTGCCTTATTCCTAACCACCACACCATAATTATTAATTTTTATCTTGAAGACCCATTTGGTTCCCACTACACTTTGTCCCTTTGGTCTTTCTACAAGCTCCCAAATACATCTCACAATTAGTTTAACTCCTCTTGCATGGCTAAGATCAAAAACTCATCAGAAAGGGCTTGATTAATGTTGGTGGGTTCAATCATGAGATAAAGGTAGAGTGGTTTACTTCCTTCCTAAGTCCATGTCTAGTCTTAACCTTTTAGAAGGGTCTCCTAAGATCAGTTCTTTAGGGTGACTCGAAGAGTATTTCAATCTCTAAGCAAAGTGTGTGTAGGTTTCAACCCTTTTCTCCAGATCTATATTTCTACTCCTTGTGTAATCTCACCAACCCTTCAGTGTTTTTGGGCTCTACCCTCTTCTCCAAAATCTCACCCAAGTGGTATTCTCTTTAACATCATCTTCCTCCTCAACTCAACTCTTCTTAGGATCAGATTCATCAAACACTATATGGGTTGTCTCCTGACCACCAAAGCTCTTATGAACACGCTAAAGAATTTCCCCATACTAGAATACCAAAAACACTCCTCATCAGATTTTAGGTCAAATTTTCCTAAGTATGACTTCCCATTATTATGAATAAAAACCTTACGACCAAAGACATGAAGGGGAATTAGGTGTCCTACATTTACAGATCTCATAGGGCGTCTTATTAAGTTTGGCTCTAACATTCACCATATTCAACACATAACAAGCTGTGCTTACCATTTCATCCAAAAGTATTTTAGAAGTGAATACTCAGAATACATGGCTCTAGTAACTTAACTAAGGTCTAGTTCTTCCTTTCAACTACCCCATTCTACTGAGGGTCCTAGGAGATGAGAAGTTATGGATTGATCATCCAAGCTGATATCGCGATCGTCTTGGCCGATTAGTTCAAATCTGTGCAAAATCATCCAAACATTACTCTAAACAGATGATGTATGATTTTTGTCATCCAGGAGCAATCAAGGTTTTTGAACTAATCATCCTGGCCGATCCTGCGATCATTCAGGCCGATAGATCGAATCAATCAACCTTAATTACTTCCTAATCACTAGATCAATTTAGGCATAATTGAACCCCATCATCCAGGCTGTGTTCTGGATGATAATTAAAAATAAAACTTCCTAAAATAGATATGGCGGCTAAATTCTTTCTTATTTGAGCATATCGTCCTGGCTAATACAAACATCGTCCGTACGATATACTTAATGACGGCTGCCTTATCCAGATGCCCTAATTAGGGTTTCTATTTTTGATCGATCATTCAGGGAATATTTTTAAATCACCCAGACGATGTTAGCAAAATTAGAAAACTCTATGTTAGACAAAAAAAATTCACCCAAGTGTGTGTGTATAGGGTTACTTAGCATTAGACACCACAAAGAATATATTAACTCAAAAAGGGAAAAAAATATATACAAATTGACTCAGACCTATTCTACCCAATCTTGAGCTGGCTTGAGTTGCATTTGATCTTGTTGACCTGAAATGTTAGTGGGCAAAGAAAATAGGAATGTTTATTATCATCAAAATTCTAATTTATAAAACCAGATTTGCAACAGGTCTACTACGAAGCTTACTAATGTGGATCATTTACTTAGTGAATAATCTCATCATTTCACTAATAGATTATGCCGTTTGGAAGTTCAACTGCTACGCTATAATGTTGCTGACTTTCGAACGCTACAGCGCTCGAATGTCAATTTTGGCACCAAGGCATAATAGATTGTGATGCTGTAGTTCTGGAAAATATAGAGAATGGACTGCAAAATCTACATTTTATCACCACGGTGCTATTTAATAGAGAAGTTGATGCTGCCATGTCAACATTATGGCTCTCTGGCATTTAATTTATTTGTGCTACAGCATTGTTTTGCATGACACCATGATGCTAGATGAGACTTATAATTTTGTGGCTTTTTTATACTTTTTCTACACAATACAACTAAAAAAATATATTTTAACTAAAAAAATAAAACATAAAATAACATATTATTTATAATTATAAAATTCTCCCTAGCTTAAACTCTTACTTATCCTTAATAAAAAAAATAAAAATTTGTAATTCTGATTAAATGATTTACCAATGTAAAAACTAAAAAATTAAAATTACAAAAATATAGGATAATACATCATGGTCTAGAAGTAGTAAAAATGAATAAGATTATGATTCTAATTTAAAAAAAATACTAATTAGTCATCTTTATTATTGCTTAATTTGAATTTAGAGGTTATAGATTTAATTATTATTTTTTGAATTTTAAAGTTAATAATGTAGTTTAATGAATATATATGTTAGGAGTTTAAATTAAAACTTTCATAGTTTCACCAATATTTGTACTAGTTTTCTTATTTCATCCATTATGGATTCAAGTATAAGATTGTATTAGAGATTCTAAGCCTTTAACTGATATAAATTTTTGAATGTACTCATCTTTTTTTTTTCTTCAATTTCTTTCTTTTTCTTTTTAGACCTATTTTCATTGCTCTTTCTCTTTTTATTTTATTGAGTACATAATTAATGATTTTAAATACCAATTTTTTTAAACCGTTTTCTCTGCGCTCGTAACATCTCTCTGCACTCTGGCATTCGAGGCAATTCCTGGGCAATTTAGGGTTCCTTCCCGAGTGCTTCTTTTTGGCCTTCCTGGCTTGTTATCTTTCTTTTTTTCGATCAATTTCCATTGATTTGGTTATTTTGTTTTCATTCATTTGCTTCTTTTGAGGTTCCTTCTTTAATTTTTGGTGCTGGGCAATGATGACTCCGTCATCATCGAACCCATCATCGTCTTCTATTTATGAGGGGAAAACTCGTTCTTTCAAGGATGTGGTAGCTGGTTCTTCGTTAGCTTCTCCTAAATTGAACTTCGTTCATTCATCTTTTAAGGCTTGCCCAGTTCTTTTGTTTGAGGATTCGGTTGTTGATTAGTTGGCAGTTCCTTATGCTTTAACGTTGGCGGATAAATTTATTCTGAGGTGGCTGAATCTTGATGTTATACAAAAAAAAATTTCTTAACCTAAAGCTTTCTGGATCGTTTCATATTGGCTTACTTGATCAACGACATGTTGCTATCCAACTTTTTAATGATCTTGATTATAGCCATATATTTTCTAGGAGAACCTATTATATACACATGTCCAAATGCTTTGCTAAATGATCTCTCTCAACAACAACAAAACGGGAGAGAGGCGATCGCGCGCGAGCAGAGAGATCTTTAAGCAACTCGAGAGCGATTTGACATGCAAGTATATTATAAGGTCAACTCTGAGCGCCTAGAAAAATAATATGGCTATAATCAAGATCCATAAAAAAGTTGGATAGCAACATGTCGATGGGAAAAAAAACTCAAGTAAGCCAATATGAAACATCCAGAAGAGCTTTAGGTTAGAAATTTTTTTTTGTATACATCAAGATCATCCACGCCCACCTCAGAATAACATTTATAATCCGCCAAACGCAAAGCATAGGAACCAACTGCCAACAATCAACAACCGAATCCTCCCAAACAAAAGAACTGGCTAGCCTTAAAAGATGAATGAACGAAGCTTCAATTTAGGTAGAAGCTAACGCAGAACCCAGCTACCACATCCTTGAAAGAACAGTTTTTCCCCTCAAAAATAGCAGACGATGATGGTTCGATGATGACGGAGTCATCATTGGCACAGCACCAAAAAAAAAATTAAAGAAGGAACCTCAAAGAAGCAAATGACTGAAAACAAAAATACCCAAATACAATGGAAAATTGATCGAAAAAAAGAAAGATACAAGGCCAGGACGGCCAAAAGAAGCACTCGGGAAGGAACCCTAAATATTGTCCCCAGGAATTGCTCGAATGCAGAGTGAGAGAGAAGTTACGAGCGCAGAGAAAACGGTTTAAAAAAATAGGTATTTAAATCATTTAATTATGTACTCAATAAAATAAAAAGAGAAAGAGCAATGAAAATAGGTCTAAAAAGAAAAAGAAAGAAATAGAAGAAAAAAAAAAGATGAGTACATTCAAAAATTTATATCAGTTAAAGGCTTAGAATCTAATTACAATCTTATACTTGAATCCATAATGGATGAAATAAGAAAACTAGTACAAATATTGGTGAAACTATGAAAGTTTTAATTTAAACTCCTAACATATATATTCATTAAACTACATTATTTAACTTTAAAAATTCACAAAATAATAATTAAATCTATAACCTCTAAATTCCAAATTAAGCAATAATAAAGATACTAATTATATTATTTTTTAAATAAATCATAATCTTATTCAATTTTACTACTTCTAGACCATGATGTATTAATATCCTATATTTTTGTAATGTTTAATTTTTTAGTTTTTACATTGGTAAATCTTTAAAATCCAGATTTACAAATTTTTATTTTATTTATTAAGGATAAGTAAGAGTTTAGCTAGGAGAAAATTTATAATTATAATTAATTATGTTTATTTTATGTTTTATTTTTTTAGTTAAAATAAATTTTTTTAGTAGTATTGTGTAGAAAAAGTATAAAAAAGCCACAAAATTATAAGTCTCATCTAGCCTCATGGTGTCATTGCAAAACCCAATGCTGTGAGCACAAATAAATTAAATGCAGAGAGCCATAAGATTGTTGTACATGCACATCAACTTCCCTCTATTAAATAGCACCGTGGTGATAAATGTAGAATTTGACAGTCCATCCCTCTATAATTTTTCCAGAACTAAACAGCACACAATC